>JBCAMP010000077.1:0-115000 GCA_039654775.1 Spinibarbus caldwelli | reverse complement strand
TTTGCAGCACAACAATCATTTAGGCCACAACGACCTATACGAAGTACTCCTGGATAAAAATACAATGATACATTATTAAAACAAGTAACAATTATATTCATTTTATATATATATATATATATATATATATATATATATATATATATATATATCTACCAAAGCTATAATACTAAATGTGTCCACGAGATGGAGGCATAGGACAAGAAATTTTTAAATATTTTAAGGGCAACAACCATATTCTTTTTATATATATATACATACAGAGGTACATACGTGTGCAATACAAAAAATATAAACAGTTGGGCACAGACAAAATTTAAAAAAAAAACTCAAAAGATGCTACACAAAACACAAAACACAACCAGCCAGACACACAAACTATGCAAAGAACATCTTTCGTGGTTTTCATCTCTTACCCAAACACTTAACCATTACTAATCCGGGAAAAAAAAAAAAAACCCACCTAAACCTACCTCACACACACCTGGGCAACACAGACCTACGTCATATACCCCTGCATTAAAATACAATGATAAATCATACACATTTTCATCATCATCAACATCATCATCATAAGATATGCATATAGAATGTATAGAAAGACGTATATGTTGCAGCACAACAATCATTTAGGCCACAACGACCTATACGATGTACTCCTGGATAAAAATACAATGATACATTATTAAAACAAGTAACTATTATATTCATTATACATATATAAACAGTCGGTCACAGACAGAATCAAACGAACTCAAAAGACGCTCTCTCTAATACAAATGTATGATCCTGCTCGTCGTCCCTTATCCTTCTAAGATTGAAAACTCTATATCTATCTTCTATCTATATATCTACTCGAGGAAATAAACAGGGCCTAATAATACTGGATGACAATGTAAATAGCATGTGTTCAAAAGTTCTAAGAATTCAAAACATTTAACAGAAATTCACACTATGCTGGAAGCTGGAAGCGAACTGTTCTGTGACCTTTGATATCTAAAACCACACTCCGTCTATGAAAAATAAGTACGTAGAATGAGTTAATGAAATAATTTCATATAATTATCTCACAAATCCTTATAGATCATTCAAATCATTTTAAACATTAGATTGAAGCGGACTGTGACCTTTGACCTGGATAGCTAACAACACACTCCATCTGTGAAAAATAAGCACGTAGAATGAGTTAATGAAATGATTTCATAAAATGATCTCACAAATGCTTATAGATCATTCAAATCATTTTAAACATTAGATTGAAGTGGACTGTGACCTCTGACCTGTACTTCTAATACTTACCAGACTCTGTCTATCTGGACATAATAACGGTCACACTGGATTTAAACGCAACACACCTTCCTCCATTCATCCGAACCTATCGCCACCTGAAAGATGACAGCTTCCTGTGTCCAACGATACCACTTACATGCACCTTAGACCTGCGCTTCACGAGATACGCCCAAGTAAGCTTTGGCCAATCAGATGGATAATGCTAATGAGAGTGGAATTAATCAGGATTAAACTCATTTTTATCTATATACTTTCATTAGAGCCTTTCGCCACCTGAAAGATGACAGCTTCCCGGATCCGATGATACCACTTACATGGAATTCGGGCCTACGGTTCTCCAGATGTGCCCAGGTAAGCTTTGGCCAATCAGATGCAATATTCTAATGAGGGTGGATACTAATGAGGGTGAAAGTCGTTTTTATCTATATACCTAGCTGCAAGTTAACCCCAAGATAACCTCTAACCCTTAAACCCTCTAACCCAAGCCCTCAAAACTCAAAAGTTCACCTTCTAAAACTGGAGAGTTATAAGATTGAAATCTATATCTACATATCATCTATATCTATCTATCTATCTATCTATTTATCTATCTATCTATCTAATAAAACTTTTCTGTCACTTCTGAGCAGAATACCTAACACTTACCAGACTCTGTCCTTCCTTCTATCTATCTATCAATCTATCTATTTATTTGTTGCAGCACAACAGTCATTTAGGCCACACTGACCTATACGATATACTCCTGGATAAAAATACAATGATACATTATTAAAACAAGTAACAATTATATTCATTATATATATATATATATATATATATCTACCAAATACTATAATACTAAAGGTGTCCACGAGATGGAGGCATAGGATAAGAAATTTTTAAATATTTTAAGGGCAACAACCATATTCTTTTTATATATATATACATACAGAGGTACATACGTGTGCAATACAAAAAATATAAACAGTTGGGCACAGACAAAATTTAAAAAAAAAACTCAAAAGATGCTACACAAAACACAAAACACAACCAGCCAGACACACAAACTATGCAAAGAACATCTTTCGTGGTTTTCATCTCTTACCCAAACACTTAACCATTACTAATCCGGGAAAAAAAAAAAAAAACCCACCTAAACCTACCTCACACACACCTGGGCAACACAGACCTACGTCATATACCCCTGCATTAAAATACAATGATAAATCATACACATTTTCATCATCATCATCATAAGATATGCATATAGAATATATAGAAAGACGTATATGTTGCAGCACAACAATCATTTAGGCCACAACGACCTATACGAAGTACTCCTGGATAAAAATACAATGATACATTATTAAAACAAGTAACAATTATATTCATTATACATATATAAACAGTCGGTCACAGACAGAATCAAACGAACTCAAAAGACGCTCTCTCTAATACAAATGTATGATCCTGCTCGTCGTCCCTTATCCTTCTAAGATTGAAAACTCTATATCTATCTTCTATCTATATATCTACTCGAGGAAATAAACAGGGGCTAATAGTTCGCCCTCTACTGGATGACAATGTAAATAGCATGTGTTCAAAAGTGCTAAGGATTCAAAACATTTAGCAGAAATTCACTCTATGCTGGATGCTGGAAGCTGGAAGCGAAGTGTTCTGTGACCTTTGATATCTAAAACCACACTCCGTCGATGAAAAATAAGTACGTAGAATGAGTTAATGAAATAATTTCATATAATTATCTCACAAATCCTTATAGATCATTCAAATCATTTTAAACATTAGATTGAAGCGGACTGTGACCTTTGACCTGGATAGCTAACAACACACTCCATCTGTGAAAAATAAGCACGTAGAATGAGTTAATGAAATGATTTCATAAAATGATCTCACAAATGCTTATAGATCATTCAAATCATTTTAAACATTAGATTGTGACCTCTGACCTGTACTTCTAATACTTACCAGACTCTGTCTATCTGGACATAATAACGGTCACACTGCATTTAAACGCAACACACCTTCCTCCATTCATCCGAACCTATCGCCACCTGAAAGATGACAGCTTCCTGTGTCCAACGATACGCTGCTTCAGCTCTTGGATTCTTTCCAATCCTAATCTAAACCTGGAAACCTGACACCTACCCAAACTAACCCCAGGCCCCTGAAACCTACCCAGTTTAACCCTTGACGTGGTCCGTGGTGACATACGTGAGAGAAAAATATATGTATTTTAATTATATGTACCATAAAAAAATAAACATATAAAATATAGTGGATATTATACCTTATATTTTGTGAAACGTATAAAAGTAAGACATAAAAACCAAGGAGTTCGGTGCAAAAAATTCTGTGTGGCAGGCTGGACCAAAGCAGAGCTGAAAGTGGTCAGTTGAAGTAGAAGGACTGCGCACAACCGGAATTGGACCCTGTTTCGATTCTTGAGTGTAAAGTCCCTAACAGGGGCAAATATGAGAAACTATGGCCCTATATCTGAATTTACACCTAAACTTAGCCCTCACAGGGGCAAATATGAGAAACTATGGCCCTATATCTGAATTTACACCTAAACTTAGCCCTCACAGGGGCAAGTATAACAAACTATGGCCCTATATCTGAATTTGCACCTAAACTTAGCCCTCACAGGGGCAAGTATGAGAAACTATGGCCCTATATCTGAATTTACACCTAAACTTAGCCCTCACAGGGGCAAGTATAAGAAACTATGGCCCTATATCTGAATTTACACCTAAACTTAGCCCTCACAGGGGCAAATAAGAGAAACTATGGCCCTATATCTGAATTTACACCTAAACTTAGCCCTCACAGGGGCAAGTATGAGAAACTATGGCCCTATATCTGAATTTACACCTAAACTTAGCCCTCACAGGGGCAAATATAAGAAACTATGGCCCTATATCTGAATTTACACCTAAACTTAGCCCTCACAGGGGCAAGTATAAGAAACTATGGCCCTATATCTGAATTTACACCTAAACTTAGCCCTCACAGGGGCAAATAAGAGAAACTATGGCCCTATATCTGAATTTACACCTAAACTTAGCCCTCACAGGGGCAAGTATAAGAAACTATGGCCCTATATCTGAATTTACACCTAAACTTAGCCCTCACAGGGGCAAATAAGAGAAACTATGGCCCTATATCTGAATTTACACCTAAACTTAGCCCTCACAGGGGCAAGTATGAGAAACTATGGCCCTATATCTGAATTTACACCTAAACTTAGCCCTCACAGGGGCAAATATAAGAAACTATGGCCCTATATCTGAATTTACACCTAAACTTAGCCCTCACAGGGGCAAGTATAAGAAACTATGGCCCTATATCTGAATTTTCACCTAAACTTAGCCCTCACAGGGGCAAATATTAGAAACTATGGCCCTATATCTGAATTTACACCTAAACTTAGCCCTCACAGGGGCAAATATAAGAAACTATGGCCCTATATCTGAATTTACACCTAAACTTAGCCCTCACAGGGGCAAATATTAGAAACTATGGCCCTATATCTGAATTTACACCTAAACTTAGCCCTCACAGGGGCAAATATAAGAAACTATGGCCCTATATCTGAATTTACACCTAAACTTAGCCCTCACAGGGGCAAATAAGAGAAACTATGGCCCTATATCTGAATTTACACCTAAACTTAGCCCTCACAGGGGCAAATATTAGAAACTATGGCCCTATATCTGAATTTACACCTAAACTTAGCCCTCACAGGGGCAAATATAAGAAACTATGGCCCTATATCTGAATTTACACCTAAACTTAGCCCTCACAGGGGCAAATATAAGAAACTACAGATCTATACTTTCATTTGGACCTAAAACTTAAGGCTTAATGCCATCAGCGTTCGTCGTCGACTTTTACCTTTGCATTTACCATAAAATACAATCATAAATCATTCACATTTTCATCATCATCATCATCAGATATACATATATAACGTGTAGAAAGACGTATATGTTTGCAGCACAACAATCATTTAGGCCACAACGACCTATACGAAGTACTCCTGGATAAAAATACAATGATACATTATTAAAACAAGTAACAATTATATTCATTTTATATATATATATATATATATATATATATATATATCTACCAAAGCTATAATACTAAATGTGTCCACAAGATGGAGGCATAGGACAAGAAATTTTTAAATATTTTAAGGGCAACAACCATATTCTTTTTATATATATATACATACAGAGGTACATACGTGTGCAATACAAAAAATATAAACAGTTGGGCACAGACAAAATTTAAAAAAAAAACTCAAAAGATGCTACACAAAACACAAAACACAACCAGCCAGACACACAAACTATGCAAAGAACATCTTTCGTGGTTTTCATCTCTTACCCAAACACTTAACCATTACTAATCCGGGAAAAAAAAAAAAAACCCACCTAAACCTACCTCACACACACCTGGGCAACACAGACCTACGTCATATACCCCTGCATTAAAATACAATGATAAATCATACACATTTTCATCATCATCAACATCATCATCATAAGATATGCATATAGAATGTATAGAAAGACGTATATGTTGCAGCACAACAATCATTTAGGCCACAACGACCTATACGATGTACTCCTGGATAAAAATACAATGATACATTATTAAAACAAGTAACTATTATATTCATTATACATATATAAACAGTCGGTCACAGACAGAATCAAACGAACTCAAAAGACGCTCTCTCTAATACAAATGTATGATCCTGCTCGTCGTCCCTTATCCTTCTAAGATTGAAAACTCTATATCTATCTTCTATCTATATATCTACTCGAGGAAATAAACAGGGCCTAATAATACTGGATGACAATGTAAATAGCATGTGTTCAAAAGTTCTAAGAATTCAAAACATTTAACAGAAATTCACACTATGCTGGAAGCTGGAAGCGAACTGTTCTGTGACCTTTGATATCTAAAACCACACTCCGTCGATGAAAAATAAGTACGTAGAATGAGTTAATGAAATAATTTCATATAATTATCTCACAAATCCTTATAGATCATTCAAATCATTTTAAACATTAGATTGAAGCGGACTGTGACCTTTGACCTGGATAGCTAACAACACACTCCATCTGTGAAAAATAAGCACGTAGAATGAGTTAATGAAATGATTTCATAAAATGATCTCACAAATGCTTATAGATCATTCAAATCATTTTAAACATTAGATTGTGACCTCTGACCTGTACTTCTAATACTTACCAGACTCTGTCTATCTGGACATAATAACGGTCACACTGGATTTAAACGCAACACACCTTCCTCCATTCATCCGAACCTATCGCCACCTGAAAGATGACAGCTTCCTGTGTCCAACGATACCACTTACATGCACCTTAGACCTGCGCTTCACGAGATACGCCCAAGTAAGCTTTGGCCAATCAGATGGATAATGCTAATGAGAGTGGAATTAATCAGGATTAAACTCATTTTTATCTATATACTTTCATTAGAGCCTTTCGCCACCTGAAAGATGACAGCTTCCGGATCCGATGATACCACTTACATGGAATTCGGGCCTACGGTTCTCCAGATGTGCCCAGGTAAGCTTTGGCCAATCAGATGCAATATTCTAATGAGGGTGGATACTAATGAGGGTGAAAGTCGTTTTTATCTATATACCTAGCTGCAAGTTAACCCCAAGATAACCTCTAACCCTTAAACCCTCTAACCCAAGCCCTCAAAACTCAAAAGTTCACCTTCTAAAACTGGAGAGTTATAAGATTGAAATCTATATCTACATATCATCTATATCTATCTATCTATCTATCTATCTATCTAATAAAACTTTTCTGTCACTTCTGAGCAGAATACCTAACACTTACCAGACTCTGTCCTTCCTTCTATCTATCTATCAATCTATCTATTTATTTGTTGCAGCACAACAGTCATTTAGGCCACACTGACCTATACGATATACTCCTGGATAAAAATACAATGATACATTATTAAAACAAGTAACAATTATATTCATTATATATATATATATATATATATATATATCTACCAAATACTATAATACTAAAGGTGTCCACGAGATGGAGGCATAGGATAAGAAATTTTTAAATATTTTAAGGGCAACAACCATATTCTTTTTATATATATATACATACAGAGGTACATACGTGTGCAATACAAAAAATATAAACAGTTGGGCACAGACAAAATTTAAAAAAAAAACTCAAAAGATGCTACACAAAACACAAAACACAACCAGCCAGACACACAAACTATGCAAAGAACATCTTTCGTGGTTTTCATCTCTTACCCAAACGCTTAACCATTACTAATCCGGGAAAAAAAAAAAAAAAACCACCTAAACCGACCTCACACACACCTGGGCAACACAGACCTACGTCATATACCCCTGCATTAAAATACAATGATAAATCATACACATTTTCATCATCATCATCATAAGATATGCATATAGAATATATAGAAAGACGTATATGTTGCAGCACAACAATCATTTAGGCCACAACGACCTATACGAAGTACTCCTGGATAAAAATACAATGATACATTATTAAAACAAGTAACAATTATATTCATTTTATATATATATATATATATATATATATATATATATCTACCAAAGCTATAATACTAAATGTGTCCACGAGATGGAGGCATAGGACAAGAAATTTTTAAATATTTTAAGGGCAACAACCATATTCTTTTTATATATATATATACATACAGAGGTACATACGTGTGCAATACAAAAAATATAAACAGTTGGGCACAGACAAAATTTAAAAAAAAAAACTCAAAAGATGCTACACAAAACACAAAACACAACCAGCCAGACACACAAACTATGCAAAGAACATCTTTCGTGGTTTTCATCTCTTACCCAAACACTTAACCATTACTAATCCGGGAAAAAAAAAAAAAAACCCACCTAAACCTACCTCACACACACCTGGGCAACACAGACCTACGTCATATACCCCTGCATTAAAATACAATGATAAATCATACACATTTTCATCATCATCAACATCATCATCATAAGATATGCATATAGAATGTATAGAAAGACGTATATGTTGCAGCACAACAATCATTTAGGCCACAACGACCTATACGATGTACTCCTGGATAAAAATACAATGATACATTATTAAAACAAGTAACTATTATATTCATTATACATATATAAACAGTCGGTCACAGACAGAATCAAACGAACTCAAAAGACGCTCTCTCTAATACAAATGTATGATCCTGCTCGTCGTCCCTTATCCTTCTAAGATTGAAAACTCTATATCTATCTTCTATCTATATATCTACTCGAGGAAATAAACAGGGCCTAATAATACTGGATGACAATGTAAATAGCATGTGTTCAAAAGTTCTAAGAATTCAAAACATTTAACAGAAATTCACACTATGCTGGAAGCTGGAAGCGAACTGTTCTGTGACCTTTGATATCTAAAACCACACTCCGTCTATGAAAAATAAGTACGTAGAATGAGTTAATGAAATAATTTCATATAATTATCTCACAAATCCTTATAGATCATTCAAATCATTTTAAACATTAGATTGAAGCGGACTGTGACCTTTGACCTGGATAGCTAACAACACACTCCATCTGTGAAAAATAAGCACCTAGAATGAGTTAATGAAATGATTTCATAAAATGATCTCACAAATGCTTATAGATCATTCAAATCATTTTAAACATTAGATTGAAGTGGACTGTGACCTCTGACCTGTACTTCTAATACTTACCAGACTCTGTCTATCTGGACATAATAACGGTCACACTGGATTTAAACGCAACACACCTTCCTCCATTCATCCGAACCTATCGCCACCTGAAAGATGACAGCTTCCTGTGTCCAACGATACCACTTACATGCACCTTAGACCTGCGCTTCACGAGATACGCCCAAGTAAGCTTTGGCCAATCAGATGGATAATGCTAATGAGAGTGGAATTAATCAGGATTAAACTCATTTTTATCTATATACTTTCATTAGAGCCTTTCGCCACCTGAAAGATGACAGCTTCCCGGATCCGATGATACCACTTACATGGAATTCGGGCCTACGGTTCTCCAGATGTGCCCAGGTAAGCTTTGGCCAATCAGATGCAATATTCTAATGAGGGTGGATACTAATGAGGGTGAAAGTCGTTTTTATCTATATACCTAACCCTAACCCTAACCCTACACCTAAACTTAGCCCTCACAGGGGCAAGTATGAGAAACTATGGCCCTATATCTGAATTTACACCTAAACTTAGCCCTCACAGGGGCAAATAAGAGAAACTATGGCCCTATATCTGAATTTACACCTAAACTTAGCCCTCACAGGGGCAAATATTAGAAACTATGGCCCTATATCTGAATTTACACCTAAACTTAGCCCTCACAGGGGCAAATATGAGAAACTATGGCCCTATATCTGAATTTACACCTAAACTTAGCCCTCACAGGGGCAAATATAAGAAACTATGGCCCTATATCTGAATTTACACCTAAACTTAGCCCTCACATGGCCAAGTATAAGAAACTATGGCCCTATATCTGAATTTACACCTAAACTTAGCCCTCACAGGGGCAAGTATAAGAAACTATGGCCCTATATCTGAATTTACACCTAAACTTAGCCCTCACAGGGGCAAATAAGAGAAACTATGGCCCTATATCTGAATTTACACCTAAACTTAGCCCTCACAGGGGCAAGTATAAGAAACTATGGCCCTATATCTGAATTTACACCTAAACTTAGCCCTCACAGGGGCAAGTATGAGAAACTATGGCCCTATATCTGAATTTACACCTAAACTTAGCCCTCACAGGGGCAAATAAGAGAAACTATGGCCCTATATCTGAATTTACACCTAAACTTAGCCCTCACAGGGGCAAATATTAGAAACTATGGCCCTATATCTGAATTTACACCTAAACTTAGCCCTCACAGGGGCAAATAAGAGAAACTATGGCCCTATATCTGAATTTACACCTAAACTTAGCCCTCACAGGGGCAAATATTAGAAACTATGGCCCTATATCTGAATTTACACCTAAACTTAGCCCTCACAGGGGCAAATATAAGAAACTATGGCCCTATATCTGAATTTACACCTAAACTTAGCCCTCACAGGGGCAAATATAAGAAACTACAGATCTATACTTTCATTTGGACCTAAAACTTAAGGCTTAATGCCATCAGCGTTCGTCGTCGACTTTTACCTTTGCATTTACCATAAAATACAATCATAAATCATTCACATTTTCATCATCATCATCATCAGATATACATATATAACGTGTAGAAAGACGTATATGTTTGCAGCACAACAATCATTTAGGCCACAACGACCTATACGAAGTACTCCTGGATAAAAATACAATGATACATTATTAAAACAAGTAACAATTATATTCATTTTATATATATATATATATCTACCAAAGCTATAATACTAAATGTGTCCACGAGATGGAGGCATAGGACAAGAAATTTTTAAATATTTTAAGGGCAACAACCATATTCTTTTTATATATATATACATACAGAGGTACATACGTGTGCAATACAAAAAAATATAAACAGTTGGGCACAGACAAAATTTAAAAAAAAAACTCAAAAGATGCTACACAAAACACAAAACACAACCAGCCAGACACACAAACTATGCAAAGAACATCTTTCGTGGTTTTCATCTCTTACCCAAACACTTAACCATTACTAATCCGGGAAAAAAAAAAAAAACCCACCTAAACCTACCTCACACACACCTGGGCAACACAGACCTACGTCATATACCCCTGCATTAAAATACAATGATAAATCATACACATTTTCATCATCATCAACATCATCATCATAAGATATGCATATAGAATGTATAGAAAGACGTATATGTTGCAGCACAACAATCATTTAGGCCACAACGACCTATACGATGTACTCCTGGATAAAAATACAATGATACATTATTAAAACAAGTAACTATTATATTCATTATACATATATAAACAGTCGGTCACAGACAGAATCAAACGAACTCAAAAGACGCTCTCTCTAATACAAATGTATGATCCTGCTCGTCGTCCCTTATCCTTCTAAGATTGAAAACTCTATATCTATCTTCTATCTATATATCTACTCGAGGAAATAAACAGGGCCTAATAATACTGGATGACAATGTAAATAGCATGTGTTCAAAAGTTCTAAGAATTCAAAACATTTAACAGAAATTCACACTATGCTGGAAGCTGGAAGCTGGAAGCGAACTGTTCTGTGACCTTTGATATCTAAAACCACACTCCGTCTATGAAAAATAAGTACGTAGAATGAGTTAATGAAATAATTTCATATAATTATCTCACAAATCCTTATAGATCATTCAAATCATTTTAAACATTAGATTGAAGCGGACTGTGACCTTTGACCTGGATAGCTAACAACACACTCCATCTGTGAAAAATAAGCACGTAGAATGAGTTAATGAAATGATTTCATAAAATGATCTCACAAATGCTTATAGATCATTCAAATCATTTTAAACATTAGATTGAAGTGGACTGTGACCTCTGACCTGTACTTCTAATACTTACCAGACTCTGTCTATCTGGACATAATAACGGTCACACTGGATTTAAACGCAACACACCTTCCTCCATTCATCCGAACCTATCGCCACCTGAAAGATGACAGCTTCCTGTGTCCAACGATACCACTTACATGCACCTTAGACCTGCGCTTCACGAGATACGCCCAAGTAAGCTTTGGCCAATCAGATGGATAATGCTAATGAGAGTGGAATTAATCAGGATTAAACTCATTTTTATCTATATACTTTCATTAGAGCCTTTCGCCACCTGAAAGATGACAGCTTCCCGGATCCGATGATACCACTTACATGGAATTCGGGCCTACGGTTCTCCAGATGTGCCCAGGTAAGCTTTGCCAATCAGATGCAATATTCTAATGAGGGTGGATACTAATGAGGGTGAAAGTCGTTTTTATCTATATACCTAACCCTAACCCTAACCCTAACCCTAACCCTCACAGGGCAAATATAAGAAACTATGGCCCTATATCTGAATTTACACCTAAACTTAGCCCTCACAGGGGCAAGTATAAGAAACTATGGCCCTATATCTGAATTTACACCTAAACTTAGCCCTCACAGGGGCAAATAAGAGAAACTATGGCCCTATATCTGAATTTACACCTAAACTTAGCCCTCACAGGGGCAAGTATAAGAAACTATGGCCCTATATCTGAATTTACACCTAAACTTAGCCCTCACAGGGGCAAATAAGAGAAACTATGGCCCTATATCTGAATTTACACCTAAACTTAGCCCTCACAGGGGCAAGTATGAGAAAACTATGGCCCTATATCTGAATTTACACCTAAAACTTAGCCCTCACAGGGGCAAGTATAAGAAACTATGGCCCTATATCTGAATTTACACCTAAACTTAGCCCTCACAGGGGCAAATATAAGAACTATGGCCCTATATCTGAATTTACACCTAAACTTAGCCCTCACAGGGGCAAGTATAAGAAACTATGGCCCTATATCTGAATTTTCACCTAAACTTAGCCCTCACAGGGGCAAATATTAGAAACTATGGCCCTATATCTGAATTTACACCTAAACTTAGCCCTCACAGGGGCAAATATAAGAAACTATGGCCCTATATCTGAATTTTCACCTAAACTTAGCCCTCACAGGGGCAAATATTAGAAACTATGGCCCTATATCTGAATTTACACCTAAACTTAGCCCTCACAGGGGCAAATATAAGAAACTATGGCCCTATATCTGAATTTACACCTAAACTTAGCCCTCACAGGGGCAAATAAGAGAAACTATGGCCCTATATCTGAATTTACACCTAAACTTAGCCCTCACAGGGGCAAATATTAGAAACTATGGCCCTATATCTGAATTTACACCTAAACTTAGCCCTCACAGGGGCAAATATAAGAAACTATGGCCCTATATCTGAATTTACACCTAAACTTAGCCCTCACAGGGGCAAATATAAGAAACTACAGATCTATACTTTCATTTGGACCTAAAACTTAAGGCTTAATGCCATCAGCGTTCGTCGTCGACTTTTACCTTTGCATTTACCATAAAATACAATCATAAATCATTCACATTTTCATCATCATCATCATCAGATATACATATATAACGTGTAGAAAGACGTATATGTTTGCAGCACAACAATCATTTAGGCCACAACGACCTATACGAAGTACTCCTGGATAAAAATACAATGATACATTATTAAAACAAGTAACAATTATATTCATTTTATATATATATATATATATATATATATATATATATCTACCAAAGCTATAATACTAAATGTGTCCACGAGATGGAGGCATAGGACAAGAAATTTTTAAATATTTTAAGGGCAACAACCATATTCTTTTTATATATATATACATACAGAGGTACATACGTGTGCAATACAAAAAATATAAACAGTTGGGCACAGACAAAATTTAAAAAAAAAACTCAAAAGATGCTACACAAAACACAAAACACAACCAGCCAGACACACAAACTATGCAAAGAACATCTTTCGTGGTTTTCATCTCTTACCCAAACACTTAACCATTACTAATCCGGGAAAAAAAAAAAAAACCCACCTAAACCTACCTCACACACACCTGGGCAACACAGACCTACGTCATATACCCCTGCATTAAAATACAATGATAAATCATACACATTTTCATCATCATCAACATCATCATCATAAGATATGCATATAGAATGTATAGAAAGACGTATATGTTGCAGCACAACAATCATTTAGGCCACAACGACCTATACGATGTACTCCTGGATAAAAATACAATGATACATTATTAAAACAAGTAACTATTATATTCATTATACATATATAAACAGTCGGTCACAGACAGAATCAAACGAACTCAAAAGACGCTCTCTCTAATACAAATGTATGATCCTGCTCGTCGTCCCTTATCCTTCTAAGATTGAAAACTCTATATCTATCTTCTATCTATATATCTACTCGAGGAAATAAACAGGGCCTAATAATACTGGATGACAATGTAAATAGCATGTGTTCAAAAGTTCTAAGAATTCAAAACATTTAACAGAAATTCACACTATGCTGGAAGCTGGAAGCGAACTGTTCTGTGACCTTTGATATCTAAAACCACACTCCGTCGATGAAAAATAAGTACGTAGAATGAGTTAATGAAATAATTTCATATAATTATCTCACAAATCCTTATAGATCATTCAAATCATTTTAAACATTAGATTGAAGCGGACTGTGACCTTTGACCTGGATAGCTAACAACACACTCCATCTGTGAAAAATAAGCACGTAGAATGAGTTAATGAAATGATTTCATAAAATGATCTCACAAATGCTTATAGATCATTCAAATCATTTTAAACATTAGATTGTGACCTCTGACCTGTACTTCTAATACTTACCAGACTCTGTCTATCTGGACATAATAACGGTCACACTGGATTTAAACGCAACACACCTTCCTCCATTCATCCGAACCTATCGCCACCTGAAAGATGACAGCTTCCTGTGTCCAACGATACCACTTACATGCACCTTAGACCTGCGCTTCACGAGATACGCCCAAGTAAGCTTTGGCCAATCAGATGGATAATGCTAATGAGAGTGGAATTAATCAGGATTAAACTCATTTTTATCTATATACTTTCATTAGAGCCTTTCGCCACCTGAAAGATGACAGCTTCCCGGATCCGATGATACCACTTACATGGAATTCGGGCCTACGGTTCTCCAGATGTGCCCAGGTAAGCTTTGGCCAATCAGATGCAATATTCTAATGAGGGTGGATACTAATGAGGGTGAAAGTCGTTTTTATCTATATACCTAACCCTAACCCTAACCCTATATCTGAATTTACACCTAAACTTAGCCCTCACAGGGGCAAGTATGAGAAACTATGGCCCTATATCTGAATTTAAACCTAAACTTAGCCCTCACAGGGGCAAGTATGAGAAACTATGGCCCTATATCTGAATTTACACCTAAACTTAGCCCTCACAGGGGCAAATAAGAGAAACTATGGCCCTATATCTGAATTTACACCTAAACTTAGCCCTCACAGGGGCAAATATTAGAAACTATGGCCCTATATCTGAATTTACACCTAAACTTAGCCCTCACAGGGGCAAATATAAGAAACTATGGCCCTATATCTGAATTTACACCTAAAGTTAGCCCTCACAGGGGCAAATAAGAGAAACTATGGCCCTATATCTGAATTTACACCTAAACTTAGCCCTCACAGGGGCAAATATTAGAAACTATGGCCCTATATCTGAATTTACACCTAAACTTAGCCCTCACAGGGGCAAATATAAGAAACTATGGCCCTATATCTGAATTTACACCTAAACTTAGCCCTCACAGGGGCAAATAAGAGAAACTATGGCCCTATATCTGAATTTACACCTAAACTTAGCCCTCACAGGGGCAAATATTAGAAACTATGGCCCTATATCTGAATTTACACCTAAACTTAGCCCTCACAGGGGCAAATATGAGAAACTATGGCCCTATATCTGAATTTACACCTAAACTTAGCCCTCACAGGGGCAAATAAGAGAAACTATGGCCCTATATCTGAATTTACACCTAAACTTAGCCCTCACAGGGGCAAATATTAGAAACTATGGCCCTATATCTGAATTTACACCTAAACTTAGCCCTCACAGGGGCAAATATAAGAAACTATGGCCCTATATCTGAATTTACACCTAAACTTAGCCCTCACAGGGGCAAATATAAGAAACTACAGATCTATACTTTCATTTGGACCTAAAACTTAAGGCTTAATGCCATCAGCGTTCGTTGTCGACTTTTACCTTTGCATTTACCATAAAATACAATCATAAATCATTCACATTTTCATCATCATCATCATCAGATATACATATATAACGTGTAGAAAGACGTATATGTTTGCAGCACAACAATCATTTAGGCCACAACGACCTATACGAAGTACTCCTGGATAAAAATACAATGATACATTATTAAAACAAGTAACAATTATATTCATTTTATATATATATATATATATATATATATATATATATATATATATATATATATATATATATATCTACCAAAGCTATAATACTAAATGTGTCCACGAGATGGAGGCATAGGACAAGAAATTTTTAAATATTTTAAGGGCAACAACCATATTCTTTTTATATATATATACATACAGAGGTACATACGTGTGCAATACAAAAAATATAAACAGTTGGGCACAGACAAAATTTAAAAAAAAAACTCAAAAGATGCTACACAAAACACAAAACACAACCAGCCAGACACACAAACTATGCAAAGAACATCTTTCGTGGTTTTCATCTCTTACCCAAACACTTAACCATTACTAATCCGGGAAAAAAAAAAAAAACCCACCTAAACCTACCTCACACACACCTGGGCAACACAGACCTACGTCATATACCCCTGCATTAAAATACAATGATAAATCATACACATTTTCATCATCATCAACATCATCATCATAAGATATGCATATAGAATGTATAGAAAGACGTATATGTTGCAGCACAACAATCATTTAGGCCACAACGACCTATACGATGTACTCCTGGATAAAAATACAATGATACATTATTAAAACAAGTAACTATTATATTCATTATACATATATAAACAGTCGGTCACAGACAGAATCAAACGAACTCAAAAGACGCTCTCTCTAATACAAATGTATGATCCTGCTCGTCGTCCCTTATCCTTCTAAGATTGAAAACTCTATATCTATCTTCTATCTATATATCTACTCGAGGAAATAAACAGGGCCTAATAATACTGGATGACAATGTAAATAGCATGTGTTCAAAAGTTCTAAGAATTCAAAACATTTAACAGAAATTCACACTATGCTGGAAGCTGGAAGCGAACTGTTCTGTGACCTTTGATATCTAAAACCACACTCCGTCTATGAAAAATAAGTACGTAGAATGAGTTAATGAAATAATTTCATATAATTATCTCACAAATCCTTATAGATCATTCAAATCATTTTAAACATTAGATTGAAGCGGACTGTGACCTTTGACCTGGATAGCTAACAACACACTCCATCTGTGAAAAATAAGCACGTAGAATGAGTTAATGAAATGATTTCATAAAATGATCTCACAAATGCTTATAGATCATTCAAATCATTTTAAACATTAGATTGTGACCTCTGACCTGTACTTCTAATACTTACCAGACTCTGTCTATCTGGACATAATAACGGTCACACTGCATTTAAACGCAACACACCTTCCTCCATTCATCCGAACCTATCGCCACCTGAAAGATGACAGCTTCCTGTGTCCAACGATACGCTGCTTCAGCTCTTGGATTCTTTCCAATCCTAATCTAAACCTGGAAACCTGACACCTACCCAAACTAACCCCAGGCCCCTGAAACCTACCCAGTTTAACCCTTGACGTGGTCCGTGGTGACATACGTGAGAGAAAAATATATGTATTTTAATTATATGTACCATAAAAAAATAAACATATAAAATATAGTGGATATTATACCTTATATTTTGTGAAACGTATAAAAGTAAGACATAAAAACCAAGGAGTTCGGTGCAAAAAATTCTGTGTGGCAGGCTGGACCAAAGCAGAGCTGAAAGTGGTCAGTTGAAGTAGAAGGACTGCGCACAACCGGAATTGGACCCTGTTTCGATTCTTGAGTGTAAAGTCCCTAACAGGGGCAAATATGAGAAACTATGGCCCTATATCTGAATTTACACCTAACTTAGCCCTCACAGGGGCAAATATGAGAAACTATGGCCCTATATCTGAATTTACACCTAAACTTAGCCCTCACAGGGGCAAGTATAACAAACTATGGCCCTATATCTGAATTTACACCTAAACTTAGCCCTCACAGGGGCAAATAAGAGAAACTATGGCCCTATATCTGAATTTACACCTAAACTTAGCCCTCACAGGGGCAAGTATGAGAAACTATGGCCCTATATCTGAATTTACACCTAAACTTAGCCCTCACAGGGGCAAATATAAGAAACTATGGCCCTATATCTGAATTTACACCTAAACTTAGCCCTCACAGGGGCAAGTATAAGAAACTATGGCCCTATATCTGAATTTACACCTAAACTTAGCCCTCACAGGGGCAAATAAGAGAAACTATGGCCCTATATCTGAATTTACACCTAAACTTAGCCCTCACAGGGGCAAGTATAAGAAACTATGGCCCTATATCTGAATTTACACCTAAACTTAGCCCTCACAGGGGCAAATAAGAGAAACTATGGCCCTATATCTGAATTTACACTCTAAACTTAGCCCTCACAGGGGCAAGTATGAGAAACTATGGCCCTATATCTGAATTTACACCTAAACTTAGCCCTCACAGGGGCAAATATAAGAAACTATGGCCCTATATCTGAATTTACACCTAAACTTAGCCCTCACAGGGGCAAGTATAAGAAACTATGGCCCTATATCTGAATTTTCACCTAAACTTAGCCCTCACAGGGGCAAATATTAGAAACTATGGCCCTATATCTGAATTTACACCTAAACTTAGCCCTCACAGGGGCAAATATAAGAAACTATGGCCCTATATCTGAATTTACACCTAAACTTAGCCCTCACAGGGGCAAATATTAGAAACTATGGCCCTATATCTGAATTTACACCTAAACTTAGCCCTCACAGGGGGCAAATATAAGAAACTATGGCCCTATATCTGAATTTACACCTAAACTTAGCCCTCACAGGGGCAAATAAGAGAAACTATGGCCCTATATCTGAATTTACACCTAAACTTAGCCCTCACAGGGGCAAATATTAGAAACTATGGCCCTATATCTGAATTTACACCTAAACTTAGCCCTCACAGGGGCAAATATAAGAAACTATGGCCCTATATCTGAATTTACACCTAAACTTAGCCCTCACAGGGGCAAATATAAGAAACTACAGATCTATACTTTCATTTGGACCTAAAACTTAAGGCTTAATGCCATCAGCGTTCGTCGTCGACTTTTACCTTTGCATTTACCATAAATACAATCATAAATCATTCACATTTTCATCATCATCATCATCAGATATACATATATAACGTGTAGAAAGACGTATATGTTTGCAGCACAACAATCATTTAGGCACAACGACCTATACGAAGTACTCCTGGATAAAAATACAATGATACATTATTAAAACAAGTAACAATTATATTCATTTTATATATATATATATATATATATATATATATATATATATCTACCAAAGCTATAATACTAAATGTGTCCACGAGATGGAGGCATAGGACAAGAAATTTTTAAATATTTTAAGGGCAACAACCATATTCTTTTTATATATATATACATACAGAGGTACATACGTGTGCAATACAAAAAATATAAACAGTTGGGCACAGACAAAATTTAAAAAAAAAACTCAAAAGATGCTACACAAAACACAAAACACAACCAGCCAGACACACAAACTATGCAAAGAACATCTTTCGTGGTTTTCATCTCTTACCCAAACACTTAACCATTACTAATCCGGGAAAAAAAAAAAAACCCACCTAAACCTACCTCACACACACCTGGGCAACACAGACCTACGTCATATACCCCTGCATTAAAATACAATGATAAATCATACACATTTTCATCATCATCAACATCATCATCATAAGATATGCATATAGAATGTATAGAAAGACGTATATGTTGCAGCACAACAATCATTTAGGCCACAACGACCTATACGATGTACTCCTGGATAAAAATACAATGATACATTATTAAAACAAGTAACTATTATATTCATTATACATATATAAACAGTCGGTCACAGACAGAATCAAACGAACTCAAAAGACGCTCTCTCTAATACAAATGTATGATCCTGCTCGTCGTCCCTTATCCTTCTAAGATTGAAAACTCTATATCTATCTTCTATCTATATATCTACTCGAGGAAATAAACAGGGCCTAATAATACTGGATGACAATGTAAATAGCATGTGTTCAAAAGTTCTAAGAATTCAAAACATTTAACAGAAATTCACACTATGCTGGAAGCTGGAAGCGAACTGTTCTGTGACCTTTGATATCTAAAACCACACTCCGTCGATGAAAAATAAGTACGTAGAATGAGTTAATGAAATAATTTCATATAATTATCTCACAAATCCTTATAGATCATTCAAATCATTTTAAACATTAGATTGAAGCGGACTGTGACCTTTGACCTGGATAGCTAACAACACACTCCATCTGTGAAAAATAAGCACGTAGAATGAGTTAATGAAATGATTTCATAAAATGATCTCACAAATGCTTATAGATCATTCAAATCATTTTAAACATTAGATTGTGACCTCTGACCTGTACTTCTAATACTTACCAGACTCTGTCTATCTGGACATAATAACGGTCACACTGGATTTAAACGCAACACACCTTCCTCCATTCATCCGAACCTATCGCCACCTGAAAGATGACAGCTTCCTGTGTCCAACGATACCACTTACATGCACCTTAGACCTGCGCTTCACGAGATACGCCCAAGTAAGCTTTGGCCAATCAGATGGATAATGCTAATGAGAGTGGAATTAATCAGGATTAAACTCATTTTTATCTATATACTTTCATTAGAGCCTTCGCCACCTGAAAGATGACAGCTTCCCGGATCCGATGATACCACTTACATGGAATTCGGGCCTACGGTTCTCCAGATGTGCCCAGGTAAGCTTTGGCCAATCAGATGCAATATTGTAATGAGGGTGGATACTAATGAGGGTGAAAGTCGTTTTTATCTATATACCTAGCTGCAAGTTAACCCCAAGATAACCTCTAACCCTTAAACCCTCTAACCCAAGCCCTCAAAACTCAAAAGTTCACCTTCTAAAACTGGAGAGTTATAAGATTGAAATCTATATCTACATATCATCTATATCTATCTATCTATCTATCTATCTATCTATCTATCTATCTAATAAAACTTTTCTGTCACTTCTGAGCAGAATACCTAACACTTACCAGACTCTGTCCTTCTTCTATCTATCTATCAATCTATCTATTTATTTGTTGCAGCACAACAGTCATTTAGGCCACACTGACCTATACTATATACTCCTGGATAAAAATACAATGATACATTATTAAAACAAGTAACAATTATATTCATTATATATATATATATATATATCTACCAAAGCTATAATACTAAATGTGTCCACGAGATGGAGGCATAGGACAAGAAATTTTTAAATATTTTAAGGGCAACAACCATATTCTTTTTTATATATATATACATACAGAGGTACATACGTGTGCAATACAAAAAATATAAACAGTTGGGCACAGACAAAATTTAAAAAAAAAACTCAAAAGATGCTACACAAAACACAAAACACAACCAGCCAGACACACAAACTATGCAAAGAACATCTTTCGTGGTTTTCATCTCTTACCCAAACACTTAACCATTACTAATCCGGAAAAAAAAAAAAACCCACCTAAACCTACCTCACACACACCTGGGCAACACAGACCTACGTCATATACCCCTGCATTAAAATACAATGATAAATCATACACATTTTCATCATCATCATCATAAGATATGCATATAGAATGTATAGAAAGACGTATATGTTGCAGCACAACAATCATTTAGGCCACAACGACCTATACGAAGTACTCCTGGATAAAAATACAATGATACATTATTAAAACAAGTAACAATTATATTCATTATACATATATAAACAGTCGGTCACAGACAGAATCAAACGAACTCAAAGACGCTCTCTCTAATACAAATGTATGATCCTGCTCGTCGTCCCTTATCCTTCTAAGATTGAAAACTCTATATCTATCTTCTATCTATATATCTACTCGAGGAAATAAACAGGGGCTAATAGTTCGCCCTCTACTGGATGACAATGTAAATAGCATGTGTTCAAAAGTGCTAAGGATTCAAAACATTTAGCAGAAATTCACTCTATGCTGGATGCTGGAAGCTGGAAGCGAAGTGTTCTGTGACCTTTGATATCTAAAACCACACTCCGTCGATGAAAAATAAGTACGTAGAATGAGTTAATGAAATAATTTCATATAATTATCTCACAAATCCTTATAGATCATTCAAATCATTTTAAACATTAGATTGAAGCGGACTGTGACCTTTGACCTGGATAGCTAACAACACACTCCATCTGTGAAAAATAAGCACGTAGAATGAGTTAATGAAATGATTTCATAAAATGATCTCACAAATGCTTATAGATCATTCAAATCATTTTAAACATTAGATTGTGACCTCTGACCTGTACTTCTAATACTTACCAGACTCTGTCTATCTGGACATAATAACGGTCACACTGCATTTAAACGCAACACACCTTCCTCCATTCATCCGAACCTATCGCCACCTGAAAGATGACAGCTTCCTGTGTCCAACGATACGCTGCTTCAGCTCTTGGATTCTTTCCAATCCTAATCTAACCCTGGAAACCTGACACCTACCCAAACTAACCCCAGGCCCCTGAAACCTACCCAGTTTAACCCTTGACGTGGTCCGTGGTGACATACGTGAGAGAAAAATATATGTATTTTAATTATATGTACCATAAAAAAAATAAACATATAAAATATAGTGGATATTATACCTTATATTTTGTGAAACGTATAAAAGTAAGACATAAAAACCAAGGAGTTCGGTGCAAAAAATTCTGTGTGGCAGGCTGGACCAAAGCAGAGCTGAAAGTGGTCAGTGGAAGTAGAAGGACTGCGCACAACCGGAATTGGACCCTGTTTCGATTCTTGAGTGTAAAGTCCCTAACAGGGGCAAATATGGGAAACTATGGCCCTATATCTGAATTTACACCTAAACTTAGCCCTCACAGGGGCAAATATGAGAAACTATGGCCCTATATCTGAATTTGCACCTAAACTTAGCCCTCACAGGACACCCGGCAAGTCTAGCAAACTATGGCCCTATATCTGAATTTGCACCTAAACTTAGCCCTCACAGGGGCAAGTATAGCAAACTATGGCCCTATATCTGAATTTACACCTAAACTTAGCCCCTCACATGGGCAAGTATAAGAAACTATGGCCCTATATCTGAATTTACACCTAAACTTAGCCCTCACAGGGGCAAGTATAAGAAACTATGGCCCTATATCTGAATTTACACCTAAACTTAGCCCTCACAGGGGCAAATATTAGAAACTATGGCCCTATATCTGAATTTACACCTAAACTTAGCCCTCACAGGGGCAAATATAAGAAACTATGGCCCTATATCTGAATTTACACCTAAACTTAGCCCTCACAGGGGCAAATAAGAGAAACTATGGCCCTATATCTGAATTTACACCTAAACTTAGCCCTCACAGGGGCAAATATTAGAAACTATGGCCCTATATCTGAATTTACACCTAAACTTAGCCCTCACAGTGGCAAATATAAGAAACTATGGCCCTATATCTGAATTTACACCTAAACTTAGCCCTCACAGGGGCAAATATAAGAAACTACAGATCTATACTTTCATTTGGACCTAAAACTTAAGGCTTAATGCCATCAGCGTTCGTCGTCGACTTTTACCTTTGCATTTACCATAAAATACAATCATAAATCATTCACATTTTCATCATCATCATCATCAGATATACATATATAACGTGTAGAAAGACGTATATGTTTGCAGCACAACAATCATTTAGGCCACAACGACCTATACGAAGTACTCCTGGATAAAAATACAATGATACATTATTAAAACAAGTAACAATTATATTCATTTTATATATATATATATATATATATATATATATATATATATATATATATATATCTACCAAATACTATAATACTAAAGGTGTCCACGAGATGGAGGCATAGGATAAGAAATTTTTAAATATTTTAAGGGCAACAACCATATTCTTTTTATATATATATACATACAGAGGTACATACGTGTGCAATACAAAAAATATAAACAGTTGGGCACAGACAAAATTTAAAAAAAAAACTCAAAAGATGCTACACAAAACACAAAACACAACCAGCCAGACACACAAACTATGCAAAGAACATCTTTCGTGGTTTTCATCTCTTACCCAAACACTTAACCATTACTAATCGGGGAAAAAAAAAAAAAAAACCCACCGAAACCGACCTCACACACACCTGGGCAACACAGACCTACGTCATATACCCCTGCATTAAAATACAATGATAAATCATACACATTTTCATCATCATCATCATAAGATATGCATATAGAATATATAGAAAGACGTATATGTTGCAGCACAACAATCATTTAGGCCACAACGACCTATACGAAGTACTCCTGGATAAAAATACAATGATACATTATTAAAACAAGTAACAATTATATTCATTTTATATATATATATATATATATCTACCAAAGCTATAATACTAAATGTGTCCACGAGATGGAGGCATAGGACAAGAAATTTTTAAATATTTTAAGGGCAACAACCATATTCTTTTTATATATATATACATACAGAGGTACATACGTGTGCAATACAAAAAATATAAACAGTTGGGCACAGACAAAATTTAAAAAAAAAAACTCAAAAGATGCTACACAAAACACAAAACACAACCAGCCAGACACACAAACTATGCAAAGAACATCTTTCGTGGTTTTCATCTCTTACCCAAACACTTAACCATTACTAATCCGGGAAAAAAAAAAAAACCCACCTAAACTTACCTCACACACACCTGGGCAACACAGACCTACGTCATATACCCCTGCATTAAAATACAATGATAAATCATACACATTTTCATCATCATCAACATAAGATATGCATATAGAATGTATAGAAAGACGTATATGTTGCAGCACAACAATCATTTAGGCCACAACGACCTATACGATGTACTCCTGGATAAAAATACAATGATACATTATTAAAACAAGTAACTATTATATTCATTATACATATATAAACAGTCGGTCACAGACAGAATCAAACGAACTCAAAAGACGCTCTCTCTAATACAAATGTATGATCCTGCTCGTCGTCCCTTATCCTTCTAAGATTGAAAACTCTATATCTATCTTCTATCTATATATCTACTCGAGGAAATAAACAGGGCCTAATAATACTGGATGACAATGTAAATAGCATGTGTTCAAAAGTTCTAAGAATTCAAAACATTTAACAGAAATTCACACTATGCTGGAAGCTGGAAGCGAACTGTTCTGTGACCTTTGATATCTAAAACCACACTCCGTCTATGAAAAATAAGTACGTAGAATGAGTTAATGAAATAATTTCATATAATTATCTCACAAATCCTTATAGATCATTCAAATCATTTTAAACATTAGATTGAAGCGGACTGTGACCTCTGACCTGTACTTCTAATACTTACCAGACTCTGTCTATCTGGACATAATAACGGTCACACTGGATTTAAACGCAACACACCTTCCTCCATTCATCCGAACCTATCGCCACCTGAAAGATGACAGCTTCCTGTGTCCAACGATACCACTTACATGCACCTTAGACCTGCGCTTCACGAGATACGCCCAAGTAAGCTTTGGCCAATCAGATGGATAATGCTAATGAGAGTGGAATTAATCAGGATTAAACTCATTTTTATCTATATACTTTCATTAGAGCCTTTCGCCACCTGAAAGATGACAGCTTCCCGGATCCGATGATACCACTTACATGGAATTCGGGCCTACGGTTCTCCAGATGTGCCCAGGTAAGCTTTGGCCAATCAGATGCAATATTCTAATGAGGGTGGATACTAATGAGGGTGAAAGTCGTTTTTATCTATATACCTAGCTGCAAGTTAACCCCAAGATAACCTCTAACCCTTAAACCCTCTAACCCAAGCCCTCAAAACTCAAAAGTTCACCTTCTAAAACTGGAGAGTTATAAGATTGAAATCTATATCTACATATCATCTATATCTATCTATCTATCTATCTATCTATCTATCTATCTAATAAAACTTTTCTGTCACTTCTGAGCAGAATACCTAACACTTACCAGACTCTGTCCTTCCTTCTATCTATCTATCAATCTATCTATTTATTTGTTGCAGCACAACAGTCATTTAGGCCACACTGACCTATACGATATACTCCTGGATAAAAATACAATGATACATTATTAAAACAAGTAACAATTATATTCATTATATATATATATATATATATATATATATATATATATATATATATATATATATATCTACCAAATACTATAATACTAAAGGTGTCCACGAGATGGAGGCATAGGATAAGAAATTTTTAAATATTTTAAGGGCAACAACCATATTCTTTTTATATATATATACATACAGAGGTACATACGTGTGCAATACAAAAAATATAAACAGTTGGGCACAGACAAAATTTAAAAAAAAAACTCAAAAGATGCTACACAAAACACAAAACACAACCAGCCAGACACACAAACTATGCAAAGAACATCTTTCGTGGTTTTCATCTCTTACCCAAACACTTAACCATTACTAATCCGGGAAAAAAAAAAAAAAACCCACCTAAACCTACCTCACACACACCTGGGCAACACAGACCTACGTCATATACCCCTGCATTAAAATACAATGATAAATCATACACATTTTCATCATCATCATCATAAGATATGCATATAGAATATATAGAAAGACGTATATGTTGCAGCACAACAATCATTTAGGCCACAACGACCTATACGAAGTACTCCTGGATAAAAATACAATGATACATTATTAAAACAAGTAACAATTATATTCATTATACATATATAAACAGTCGGTCACAGACAGAATCAAACGAACTCAAAAGACGCTCTCTCTAATACAAATGTATGATCCTGCTCGTCGTCCCTTATCCTTCTAAGATTGAAAACTCTATATCTATCTTCTATCTATATATCTACTCGAGGAAATAAACAGGGGCTAATAGTTCGCCCTCTACTGGATGACAATGTAAATAGCATGTGTTCAAAAGTGCTAAGGATTCAAAACATTTAGCAGAAATTCACTCTATGCTGGATGCTGGAAGCTGGAAGCGAAGTGTTCTGTGACCTTTGATATCTAAAACCACACTCCGTCGATGAAAAATAAGTACGTAGAATGAGTTAATGAAATAATTTCATATAATTATCTCACAAATCCTTATAGATCATTCAAATCATTTTAAACATTAGATTGAAGCGGACTGTGACCTTTGACCTGGATAGCTAACAACACACTCCATCTGTGAAAAATAAGCACGTAGAATGAGTTAATGAAATGATTTCATAAAATGATCTCACAAATGCTTATAGATCATTCAAATCATTTTAAACATTAGATTGTGACCTCTGACCTGTACTTCTAATACTTACCAGACTCTGTCTATCTGGACATAATAATGGTCACACTGCATTTAAACGCAACACACCTTCCTCCATTCATCCGAACCTATCGCCACCTGAAAGATGACAGCTTCCTGTGTCCAACGATACGCTGCTTCAGCTCTTGGATTCTTTCCAATCCTAATCTAACCCTGGAAACCTGACACCTACCCAAACTAACCCCAGGCCCCTGAAACCTACCCAGTTTAACCCTTGACGTGGTCCGTGGTGACATACGTGAGAGAAAAATATATGTATTTTAATTATATGTACCATAAAAAAATAAACATATAAAATATAGTGGATATTATACCTTATATTTTGTGAAACGTATAAAAGTAAGACATAAAAACCAAGGAGTTCGGTGCAAAAAATTCTGTGTGGCAGGCTGGACCAAAGCAGAGCTGAAAGTGGTCAGTGGAAGTAGAAGGACTGCGCACAACCGGAATTGGACCCTGTTTCGATTCTTGAGTGTAAAGTCCCTAACAGGGGCAAATATGGGAAACTATGGCCCTATATCTGAATTTACACCTAAACTTAGCCCTCACAGGGGCAAATATGAGAAACTATGGCCCTATATCTGAATTTGCACCTAAACTTAGCCCTCACAGGGGCAAGTATAGCAAACTATGGCCCTATATCTGAATTTGCACCTAAACTTAGCCCTCACAGGGGCAAGTATAGCAAACTATGGCCCTATATCTGAATTTACACCTAAACTTAGCCCTCACATGGGCAAGTATAAGAAACTATGGCCCTATATCTGAATTTACACCTAAACTTAGCCCTCACAGGGGCAAATAAGAGAAACTATGGCCCTATATCTGAATTTACACCTAAACTTAGCCCTCACAGGGGCAAGTATGAGAAACTATGGCCCTATATCTGAATTTACACCTAAACTTAGCCCTCACAGGGGCAAATATGAGAAACTATGGCCCTATATCTGAATTTACACCTAAACTTAGCCCTCACAGGGGCAAGTATAACAAACTATGGCCCTATATCTGAATTTACACCTAAACTTAGCCCTCACAGGGGCAAGTATAACAAACTATGGCCCTATATCTGAATTTGCACCTAAACTTAGCCCTCACAGGGGCAAATATAAGAAACTATGGCCCTATATCTGAATTTACACCTAAACTTAGCCCTCACATGGGCAAGTATAAGAAACTATGGCCCTATATCTGAATTTACACCTAAACTTAGCCCTCACAGGGGCAAGTATAAGAAACTATGGCCCTATATCTGAATTTACACCTAAACTTAGCCCTCACAGGGGCAAATAAGAGAAACTATGGCCCTATATCTGAATTTACACCTAAACTTAGCCCTCACAGGGGCAAGTATGAGAAACTATGGCCCTATATCTGAATTTACACCTAAACTTAGCCCTCACAGGGGCAAATAAGAGAAACTATGGCCCTATATCTGAATTTACACCTAAACTTAGCCCTCACAGGGGCAAATATTAGAAACTATGGCCCTATATCTGAATTTACACCTAAACTTAGCCCTCACAGGGGCAAATATAAGAAACTATGGCCCTATATCTGAATTTACACCTAAACTTAGCCCTCACAGGGGCAAATAAGAGAAACTATGGCCCTATATCTGAATTTACACCTAAACTTAGCCCTCACAGGGGCAAATATTAGAAACTATGGCCCTATATCTGAATTTACACCTAAACTTAGCCCTCACAGGGGCAAATATAAGAAACTATGGCCCTATATCTGAATTTACACCTAAACTTAGCCCTCACAGGGGCAAATATAAGAAACTACAGATCTATACTTTCATTTGGACCTAAAACTTAAGGCTTAATGCCATCAGCGTTCGTTGTCGACTTTTACCTTTGCATTTACCATAAAATACAATCATAAATCATTCACATTTTCATCATCATCATCATCAGATATACATATATAACGTGTAGAAAGACGTATATGTTTGCAGCACAACAATCATTTAGGCCACAACGACCTATACGAAGTACTCCTGGATAAAAATACAATGATACATTATTAAAACAAGTAACAATTATATTCATTTTATATATATATATATATATATCTACCAAAGCTATAATACTAAATGTGTCCACGAGATGGAGGCATAGGACAAGAAATTTTTAAATATTTTAAGGGCAACAACCATATTCTTTTTATATATATATATACATACAGAGGTACATACGTGTGCAATACAAAAAATATAAACAGTTGGGCACAGACAAAATTTAAAAAAAAAAACTCAAAAGATGCTACACAAAACACAAAACACAACCAGCCAGACACACAAACTATGCAAAGAACATCTTTCGTGGTTTTCATCTCTTACCCAAACACTTAACCATTACTAATCCGGGAAAAAAAAAAAAACCCACCTAAACTTACCTCACACACACCTGGGCAACACAGACCTACGTCATATACCCCTGCATTAAAATACAATGATAAATCATACACATTTTCATCATCATCAACATCATCATCATAAGATATGCATATAGAATGTATAGAAAGACGTATATGTTGCAGCACAACAATCATTTAGGCCACAACGACCTATACGATGTACTCCTGGATAAAAATACAATGATACATTATTAAAACAAGTAACTATTATATTCATTATACATATATAAACAGTCGGTCACAGACAGAATCAAACGAACTCAAAAGACGCTCTCTCTAATACAAATGTATGATCCTGCTCGTCGTCCCTTATCCTTCTAAGATTGAAAACTCTATATCTATCTTCTATCTATATATCTACTCGAGGAAATAAACAGGGCCTAATAATACTGGATGACAATGTAAATAGCATGTGTTCAAAAGTTCTAAGAATTCAAAACATTTAACAGAAATTCACACTATGCTGGAAGCTGGAAGCGAACTGTTCTGTGACCTTTGATATCTAAAACCACACTCCGTCTATGAAAAATAAGTACGTAGAATGAGTTAATGAAATAATTTCATATAATTATCTCACAAATCCTTATAGATCATTCAAATCATTTTAAACATTAGATTGAAGCGGACTGTGACCTTTGACCTGGATAGCTAACAACACACTCCATCTGTGAAAAATAAGCACGTAGAATGAGTTAATGAAATGATTTCATAAAATGATCTCACAAATGCTTATAGATCATTCAAATCATTTTAAACATTAGATTGAAGTGGACTGTGACCTCTGACCTGTACTTCTAATACTTACCAGACTCTGTCTATCTGGACATAATAACGGTCACACTGGATTTAAACGCAACACACCTTCCTCCATTCATCCGAACCTATCGCCACCTGAAAGATGACAGCTTCCTGTGTCCAACGATACCACTTACATGCACCTTAGACCTGCGCTTCACGAGATACGCCCAAGTAAGCTTTGGCCAATCAGATGGATAATGCTAATGAGAGTGGAATTAATCAGGATTAAACTCATTTTTATCTATATACTTTCATTAGAGCCTTTCGCCACCTGAAAGATGACAGCTTCCCGGATCCGATGATACCACTTACATGGAATTCGGGCCTACGGTTCTCCAGATGTGCCCAGGTAAGCTTTGGCCAATCAGATGCAATATTCTAATGAGGGTGGATACTAATGAGGGTGAAAGTCGTTTTTATCTATATACCTAGCTGCAAGTTAACCCCAAGATAACCTCTAACCCTTAAACCCTCTAACCCAAGCCCTCAAAACTCAAAAGTTCACCTTCTAAAACTGGAGAGTTATAAGATTGAAATCTATATCTACATATCATCTATATCTATCTATCTATCTATCTATCTATCTATCTATCTAATAAAACTTTTCTGTCACTTCTGAGCAGAATACCTAACACTTACCAGACTCTGTCCTTCCTTCTATCTATCTATCAATCTATCTATTTATTTGTTGCAGCACAACAGTCATTTAGGCCACACTGACCTATACTATATACTCCTGGATAAAAATACAATGATACATTATTAAAACAAGTAACAATTATATTCATTATATATATATATATATATATATATCTACCAAAGCTATAATACTAAATGTGTCCACGAGATGGAGGCATAGGACAAGAAATTTTTAAATATTTTAAGGGCAACAACCATATTCTTTTTATATATATATACATACAGAGGTACATACGTGTGCAATACAAAAAATATAAACAGTTGGGCACAGACAAAATTTAAAAAAAAAACTCAAAAGATGCTACACAAAACACAAAACACAACCAGCCAGACACACAAACTATGCAAAGAACATCTTTCGTGGTTTTCATCTCTTACCCAAACACTTAACCATTACTAATCCGGGAAAAAAAAAAAAACCCACCTAAACCTACCTCACACACACCTGGGCAACACAGACCTACGTCATATACCCCTGCATTAAAATACAATGATAAATCATACACATTTTCATCATCATCATCATAAGATATGCATATAGAATGTATAGAAAGACGTATATGTTGCAGCACAACAATCATTTAGGCCACAACGACCTATACGAAGTACTCCTGGATAAAAATACAATGATACATTATTAAAACAAGTAACAATTATATTCATTATATATATATATATATATATATCTACCAAAGCTATAATACTAAATGTGTCCACGAGATGGAGGCATAGGACAAGAAATTTTTAAATATTTTAAGGGCAACAACCATATTCTTTTTATATATATATACATACAGAGGTACATACGTGTGCAATACAAAAAATATAAACAGTTGGGCACAGACAAAATTTAAAAAAAAAACTCAAAAGATGCTACACAAAACACAAAACACAACCAGCCAGACACACAAACTATGCAAAGAACATCTTTCGTGGTTTTCATCTCTTACCCAAACACTTAACCATTACTAATCCGGGAAAAAAAAAAAAACCCACCTAAACCTACCTCACACACACCTGGGCAACACAGACCTACGTCATATACCCCTGCATTAAAATACAATGATAAATCATACACATTTTCATCATCATCATCATAAGATATGCATATAGAATGTATAGAAAGACGTATATGTTGCAGCACAACAATCATTTAGGCCACAACGACCTATACGAAGTACTCCTGGATAAAAATACAATGATACATTATTAAAACAAGTAACAATTATATTCATTATACATATATAAACAGTCGGTCACAGACAGAATCAAACGAACTCAAAAGACGCTCTCTCTAATACAAATGTATGATCCTGCTCGTCGTCCCTTATCCTTCTAAGATTGAAAACTCTATATCTATCTTCTATCTATATATCTACTCGAGGAAATAAACAGGGCCTAATAATACTGGATGACAATGTAAATAGCATGTGTTCAAAAGTGCTAAGGATTCAAAACATTTAGCAGAAATTCACTCTATGCTGGATGCTGGAAGCTGGAAGCGAAGTGTTCTGTGACCTTTGATATCTAAAACCACACTCCGTCGATGAAAAATAAGTACGTAGAATGAGTTAATGAAATAATTTCATATAATTATCTCACAAATCCTTATAGATCATTCAAATCATTTTAAACATTAGATTGAAGCGGACTGTGACCTTTGACCTGGATAGCTAACAACACACTCCATCTGTGAAAAATAAGCACGTAGAATGAGTTAATGAAATGATTTCATAAAATGATCTCACAAATGCTTATAGATCATTCAAATCATTTTAAACATTAGATTGTGACCTCTGACCTGTACTTCTAATACTTACCAGACTCTGTCTATCTGGACATAATAACGGTCACACTGCATTTAAACGCAACACACCTTCCTCCATTCATCCGAACCTATCGCCACCTGAAAGATGACAGCTTCCTGTGTCCAACGATACGCTGCTTCAGCTCTTGGATTCTTTCCAATCCTAATCTAACCCTGGAAACCTGACACCTACCCAAACTAACCCCAGGCCCCTGAAACCTACCCAGTTTAACCCTTGACGTGGTCCGTGGTGACATACGTGAGAGAAAAATATATGTATTTTAATTATATGTACCATAAAAAAATAAACATATAAAATATAGTGGATATTATACCTTATATTTTGTGAAACGTATAAAAGTAAGACATAAAAACCAAGGAGTTCGGTGCAAAAAATTCTGTGTGGCAGGCTGGACCAAAGCAGAGCTGAAAGTGGTCAGTGGAAGTAGAAGGACTGCGCACAACCGGAATTGGACCCTGTTTCGATTCTTGAGTGTAAAGTCCCTAACAGGGGCAAATATGGGAAACTATGGCCCTATATCTGAATTTACACCTAAACTTAGCCCTCACAGGGGCAAATATGAGAAACTATGGCCCTATATCTGAATTTGCACCTAAACTTAGCCCTCACAGGGGCAAGTATAGCAAACTATGGCCCTATATCTGAATTTGCACCTAAACTTAGCCCTCACAGGGGCAAGTATAGCAAACTATGGCCCTATATCTGAATTTACACCTAAACTTAGCCCTCACATGGGCAAGTATAAGAAACTATGGCCCTATATCTGAATTTACACCTAAACTTAGCCCTCACAGGGGCAAGTATAAGAAACTATGGCCCTATATCTGAATTTACACCTAAACTTAGCCCTCACAGGGGCAAGTATAAGAAACTATGGCCCTATATCTGAATTTACACCTAAACTTAGCCCTCACAGGGGCAAATATTAGAAACTATGGCCCTATATCTGAATTTACACCTAAACTTAGCCCTCACAGGGGCAAATAAGAGAAACTATGGCCCTATATCTGAATTTACACCTAAACTTAGCCCTCACAGGGGCAAATATTAGAAACTATGGCCCTATATCTGAATTTACACCTAAACTTAGCCCTCACAGGGGCAAATAAGAGAAACTATGGCCCTATATCTGAATTTACACCTAAACTTAGCCCTCACAGGGGCAAATATTAGAAACTATGGCCCTATATCTGAATTTACACCTAAACTTAGCCCTCACAGGGGCAAATATAAGAAACTATGGCCCTATATCTGAATTTACACCTAAACTTAGCCCTCACAGGGGCAAATATAAGAAACTACAGATCTATACTTTCATTTGGACCTAAAACTTAAGGCTTAATGCCATCAGCGTTCGTCGTCGACTTTTACCTTTGCATTTACCATAAAATACAATCATAAATCATTCACATTTTCATCATCATCATCATCAGATATACATATATAACGTGTAGAAAGACGTATATGTTTGCAGCACAACAATCATTTAGGCCACAACGACCTATACGAAGTACTCCTGGATAAAAATACAATGATACATTATTAAAACAAGTAACAATTATATTCATTTTATATATATATATATATATATATATATATATATATATATATATATATCTACCAAATACTATAATACTAAAGGTGTCCACGAGATGGAGGCATAGGATAAGAAATTTTTAAATATTTTAAGGGCAACAACCATATTCTTTTTATATATATATACATACAGAGGTACATACGTGTGCAATACAAAAAATATAAACAGTTGGGCACAGACAAAATTTAAAAAAAAAACTCAAAAGATGCTACACAAAACACAAAACACAACCAGCCAGACACACAAACTATGCAAAGAACATCTTTCGTGGTTTTCATCTCTTACCCAAACACTTAACCATTACTAATCGGGGAAAAAAAAAAAAAAACCCACCTAAACCGACCTCACACACACCTGGGCAACACAGACCTACGTCATATACCCCTGCATTAAAATACAATGATAAATCATACACATTTTCATCATCATCATCATAAGATATGCATATAGAATATATAGAAAGACGTATATGTTGCAGCACAACAATCATTTAGGCCACAACGACCTATACGAAGTACTCCTGGATAAAAATACAATGATACATTATTAAAACAAGTAACAATTATATTCATTTTATATATATATATATATATATCTACCAAAGCTATAATACTAAATGTGTCCACGAGATGGAGGCATAGGACAAGAAATTTTTAAATATTTTAAGGGCAACAACCATATTCTTTTTATATATATATACATACAGAGGTACATACGTGTGCAATACAAAAAATATAAACAGTTGGGCACAGACAAAATTTAAAAAAAAAAACTCAAAAGATGCTACACAAAACACAAAACACAACCAGCCAGACACACAAACTATGCAAAGAACATCTTTCGTGGTTTTCATCTCTTACCCAAACACTTAACCATTACTAATCCGGGAAAAAAAAAAAAACCCACCTAAACTTACCTCACACACACCTGGGCAACACAGACCTACGTCATATACCCCTGCATTAAAATACAATGATAAATCATACACATTTTCATCATCATCAACATCATCATCATAAGATATGCATATAGAATGTATAGAAAGACGTATATGTTGCAGCACAACAATCATTTAGGCCACAACGACCTATACGATGTACTCCTGGATAAAAATACAATGATACATTATTAAAACAAGTAACTATTATATTCATTATACATATATAAACAGTCGGTCACAGACAGAATCAAACGAACTCAAAAGACGCTCTCTCTAATACAAATGTATGATCCTGCTCGTCGTCCCTTATCCTTCTAAGATTGAAAACTCTATATCTATCTTCTATCTATATATCTACTCGAGGAAATAAACAGGGCCTAATAATACTGGATGACAATGTAAATAGCATGTGTTCAAAAGTTCTAAGAATTCAAAACATTTAACAGAAATTCACACTATGCTGGAAGCTGGAAGCGAACTGTTCTGTGACCTTTGATATCTAAAACCACACTCCGTCTATGAAAAATAAGTACGTAGAATGAGTTAATGAAATAATTTCATATAATTATCTCACAAATCCTTATAGATCATTCAAATCATTTTAAACATTAGATTGAAGCGGACTGTGACCTCTGACCTGTACTTCTAATACTTACCAGACTCTGTCTATCTGGACATAATAACGGTCACACTGGATTTAAACGCAACACACCTTCCTCCATTCATCCGAACCTATCGCCACCTGAAAGATGACAGCTTCCTGTGTCCAACGATACCACTTACATGCACCTTAGACCTGCGCTTCACGAGATACGCCCAAGTAAGCTTTGGCCAATCAGATGGATAATGCTAATGAGAGTGGAATTAATCAGGATTAAACTCATTTTTATCTATATACTTTCATTAGAGCCTTTCGCCACCTGAAAGATGACAGCTTCCCGGATCCGATGATACCACTTACATGGAATTCGGGCCTACGGTTCTCCAGATGTGCCCAGGTAAGCTTTGGCCAATCAGATGCAATATTCTAATGAGGGTGGATACTAATGAGGGTGAAAGTCGTTTTTATCTATATACCTAGCTGCAAGTTAACCCCAAGATAACCTCTAACCCTTAAACCCTCTAACCCAAGCCCTCAAAACTCAAAAGTTCACCTTCTAAAACTGGAGAGTTATAAGATTGAAATCTATATCTACATATCATCTATATCTATCTATCTATCTATCTAATAAAACTTTTCTGTCACTTCTGAGCAGAATACCTAACACTTACCAGACTCTGTCCTTCCTTCTATCTATCTATCAATCTATCTATTTATTTGTTGCAGCACAACAGTCATTTAGGCCACACTGACCTATACGATATACTCCTGGATAAAAATACAATGATACATTATTAAAACAAGTAACAATTATATTCATTATATATATATATATATATATATATATATATATATATATATATCTACCAAATACTATAATACTAAAGGTGTCCACGAGATGGAGGCATAGGATAAGAAATTTTTAAATATTTTAAGGGCAACAACCATATTCTTTTTATATATATATACATACAGAGGTACATACGTGTGCAATACAAAAAATATAAACAGTTGGGCACAGACAAAATTTAAAAAAAAAACTCAAAAGATGCTACACAAAACACAAAACACAACCAGCCAGACACACAAACTATGCAAAGAACATCTTTCGTGGTTTTCATCTCTTACCCAAACACTTAACCATTACTAATCCGGGAAAAAAAAAAAAAAACCCACCTAAACCTACCTCACACACACCTGGGCAACACAGACCTACGTCATATACCCCTGCATTAAAATACAATGATAAATCATACACATTTTCATCATCATCATCATAAGATATGCATATAGAATATATAGAAAGACGTATATGTTGCAGCACAACAATCATTTAGGCCACAACGACCTATACGAAGTACTCCTGGATAAAAATACAATGATACATTATTAAAACAAGTAACAATTATATTCATTATACATATATAAACAGTCGGTCACAGACAGAATCAAACGAACTCAAAAGACGCTCTCTCTAATACAAATGTATGATCCTGCTCGTCGTCCCTTATCCTTCTAAGATTGAAAACTCTATATCTATCTTCTATCTATATATCTACTCGAGGAAATAAACAGGGGCTAATAGTTCGCCCTCTACTGGATGACAATGTAAATAGCATGTGTTCAAAAGTGCTAAGGATTCAAAACATTTAGCAGAAATTCACTCTATGCTGGATGCTGGAAGCTGGAAGCGAAGTGTTCTGTGACCTTTGATATCTAAAACCACACTCCGTCGATGAAAAATAAGTACGTAGAATGAGTTAATGAAATAATTTCATATAATTATCTCACAAATCCTTATAGATCATTCAAATCATTTTAAACATTAGATTGAAGCGGACTGTGACCTTTGACCTGGATAGCTAACAACACACTCCATCTGTGAAAAATAAGCACGTAGAATGAGTTAATGAAATGATTTCATAAAATGATCTCACAAATGCTTATAGATCATTCAAATCATTTTAAACATTAGATTGTGACCTCTGACCTGTACTTCTAATACTTACCAGACTCTGTCTATCTGGACATAATAATGGTCACACTGCATTTAAACGCAACACACCTTCCTCCATTCATCCGAACCTATCGCCACCTGAAAGATGACAGCTTCCTGTGTCCAACGATACGCTGCTTCAGCTCTTGGATTCTTTCCAATCCTAATCTAACCCTGGAAACCTGACACCTACCCAAACTAACCCCAGGCCCCTGAAACCTACCCAGTTTAACCCTTGACGTGGTCCGTGGTGACATACGTGAGAGAAAAATATATGTATTTTAATTATATGTACCATAAAAAAATAAACATATAAAATATAGTGGATATTATACCTTATATTTTGTGAAACGTATAAAAGTAAGACATAAAAACCAAGGAGTTCGGTGCAAAAAATTCTGTGTGGCAGGCTGGACCAAAGCAGAGCTGAAAGTGGTCAGTGGAAGTAGAAGGACTGCGCACAACCGGAATTGGACCCTGTTTCGATTCTTGAGTGTAAAGTCCCTAACAGGGGCAAATATGGGAAACTATGGCCCTATATCTGAATTTACACCTAAACTTAGCCCTCACAGGGGCAAATATGAGAAACTATGGCCCTATATCTGAATTTGCACCTAAACTTAGCCCTCACAGGGGCAAGTATAGCAAACTATGGCCCTATATCTGAATTTGCACCTAAACTTAGCCCTCACAGGGGCAAGTATAGCAAACTATGGCCCTATATCTGAATTTACACCTAAACTTAGCCCTCACATGGGCAAGTATAAGAAACTATGGCCCTATATCTGAATTTACACCTAAACTTAGCCCTCACAGGGGCAAATAAGAGAAACTATGGCCCTATATCTGAATTTACACCTAAACTTAGCCCTCACAGGGGCAAGTATGAGAAACTATGGCCCTATATCTGAATTTACACCTAAACTTAGCCCTCACAGGGGCAAATATGAGAAACTATGGCCCTATATCTGAATTTACACCTAAACTTAGCCCTCACAGGGGCAAGTATAACAAACTATGGCCCTATATCTGAATTTACACCTAAACTTAGCCCTCACAGGGGCAAGTATAACAAACTATGGCCCTATATCTGAATTTGCACCTAAACTTAGCCCTCACAGGGGCAAATATAAGAAACTATGGCCCTATATCTGAATTTACACCTAAACTTAGCCCTCACATGGGCAAGTATAAGAAACTATGGCCCTATATCTGAATTTACACCTAAACTTAGCCCTCACAGGGGCAAGTATAAGAAACTATGGCCCTATATCTGAATTTACACCTAAACTTAGCCCTCACAGGGGCAAATAAGAGAAACTATGGCCCTATATCTGAATTTACACCTAAACTTAGCCCTCACAGGGGCAAGTATGAGAAACTATGGCCCTATATCTGAATTTACACCTAAACTTAGCCCTCACAGGGGCAAATAAGAGAAACTATGGCCCTATATCTGAATTTACACCTAAACTTAGCCCTCACAGGGGCAAATATTAGAAACTATGGCCCTATATCTGAATTTACACCTAAACTTAGCCCTCACAGGGGCAAATATAAGAAACTATGGCCCTATATCTGAATTTACACCTAAACTTAGCCCTCACAGGGGCAAATAAGAGAAACTATGGCCCTATATCTGAATTTACACCTAAACTTAGCCCTCACAGGGGCAAATATTAGAAACTATGGCCCTATATCTGAATTTACACCTAAACTTAGCCCTCACAGGGGCAAATATAAGAAACTATGGCCCTATATCTGAATTTACACCTAAACTTAGCCCTCACAGGGGCAAATATAAGAAACTACAGATCTATACTTTCATTTGGACCTAAAACTTAAGGCTTAATGCCATCAGCGTTCGTTGTCGACTTTTACCTTTGCATTTACCATAAAATACAATCATAAATCATTCACATTTTCATCATCATCATCATCAGATATACATATATAACGTGTAGAAAGACGTATATGTTTGCAGCACAACAATCATTTAGGCCACAACGACCTATACGAAGTACTCCTGGATAAAAATACAATGATACATTATTAAAACAAGTAACAATTATATTCATTTTATATATATATATATATATATATCTACCAAAGCTATAATACTAAATGTGTCCACGAGATGGAGGCATAGGACAAGAAATTTTTAAATATTTTAAGGGCAACAACCATATTCTTTTTATATATATATACATACAGAGGTACATACGTGTGCAATACAAAAAATATAAACAGTTGGGCACAGACAAAATTTAAAAAAAAAAACTCAAAAGATGCTACACAAAACACAAAACACAACCAGCCAGACACACAAACTATGCAAAGAACATCTTTCGTGGTTTTCATCTCTTACCCAAACACTTAACCATTACTAATCCGGGAAAAAAAAAAAAACCCACCTAAACTTACCTCACACACACCTGGGCAACACAGACCTACGTCATATACCCCTGCATTAAAATACAATGATAAATCATACACATTTTCATCATCATCAACATCATCATCATAAGATATGCATATAGAATGTATAGAAAGACGTATATGTTGCAGCACAACAATCATTTAGGCCACAACGACCTATACGATGTACTCCTGGATAAAAATACAATGATACATTATTAAAACAAGTAACTATTATATTCATTATACATATATAAACAGTCGGTCACAGACAGAATCAAACGAACTCAAAAGACGCTCTCTCTAATACAAATGTATGATCCTGCTCGTCGTCCCTTATCCTTCTAAGATTGAAAACTCTATATCTATCTTCTATCTATATATCTACTCGAGGAAATAAACAGGGCCTAATAATACTGGATGACAATGTAAATAGCATGTGTTCAAAAGTTCTAAGAATTCAAAACATTTAACAGAAATTCACACTATGCTGGAAGCTGGAAGCGAACTGTTCTGTGACCTTTGATATCTAAAACCACACTCCGTCTATGAAAAATAAGTACGTAGAATGAGTTAATGAAATAATTTCATATAATTATCTCACAAATCCTTATAGATCATTCAAATCATTTTAAACATTAGATTGAAGCGGACTGTGACCTCTGACCTGTACTTCTAATACTTACCAGACTCTGTCTATCTGGACATAATAACGGTCACACTGGATTTAAACGCAACACACCTTCCTCCATTCATCCGAACCTATCGCCACCTGAAAGATGACAGCTTCCTGTGTCCAACGATACCACTTACATGCACCTTAGACCTGCGCTTCACGAGATACGCCCAAGTAAGCTTTGGCCAATCAGATGGATAATGCTAATGAGAGTGGAATTAATCAGGATTAAACTCATTTTTATCTATATACTTTCATTAGAGCCTTTCGCCACCTGAAAGATGACAGCTTCCCGGATCCGATGATACCACTTACATGGAATTCGGGCCTACGGTTCTCCAGATGTGCCCAGGTAAGCTTTGGCCAATCAGATGCAATATTCTAATGAGGGTGGATACTAATGAGGGTGAAAGTCGTTTTTATCTATATACCTAACCCTAACCCTAACCCTAACCTAACCCTAACCCTAACCCTAACCCTAACCCAAGGGGTCTAAATGAGGCCTAAGAAACAGTAGGCCTTAAATTAATGGTTCTCCCTACAGTAAACGTGCTCTTTCCTAATTCTTTGTGTACAGAATGGTGTTTTCAATTTCAATATAAAAATATACATACTTGACTCTGTGTTTGCTTCGTTTTTTTTGGGGTACTTTCTTTCTGTGTCAGTGTTCCTATTTTTCCAACAAACCGCCTAGGACCCACACAACAACAACACTAAAACTTAGCCCTCAGTGGGATAACCACACAATTTTTAAACCTAGGCCCCACACAACAACAACACTAAAACTTAGCCCTCAGTGGGGTAATCACATAATTTCTAAACCTAGGGATCTCAGCCCTATCTATAACTTCTAAACCTAAAGCTCACAGCCCTACCTCTCACACACCTAGTTGATATACCCCTAATAAATGGATCAAGGAAATAACTATATACATAATTCAGCATTCCAAAAGAAAAGACACAGAGATTCACATTTAATGCATATAAATAAATAAATAATTTAATAAATAAACAATTCAATAAGTAGTATATATACACACACATATACATAATATAAATGGTGGACTGTTTTTGGGACCTGGGCCTGATCAAAACAGGACTGGAAGCGGTCAGGGGAGTAGTAAGGACAGTGCACAACCGGAGCCGGACATTGGTCTGACTTCTGGATATGTAATCCCTAACCCTAAAAATTTAAAACAACAAAAATCCATTTTATGCTCTACTTTGGTTTCTCCTACATCCCATGATGCACCACACCACAGATATAAAAGTTAATTCCAGGAGCTGCTCTAGTTTTTCACCTGGTTCCAGTGAGGGTTTAAATATTGGGCTCTAAGACTCCTCATTTGCAAGTTGCTTTGGGTAATATGACCCTAGATAGTGCGCACCCTATAATATGACCCTAGATAGTGCGCACCCTAGATAGTGCGCACCCTAGATAGTGCGCACCCTAGATAGTGTGCACCCTAGATAGTGCGCACCCTAGATAGTGTGCACCCTAGATAGTGCGCACCCTAGATAGTGCGCACCCTAGCACACAAAAAATAAAAATAAACAGCAGCGACAAAATTAACCACCCATTAACACAAAATGCATACTATGTGACAGCAAATGCAATACAACAAGTCAAAAAGGAATGAATTAAGAAATACACTCAACCTAAAAGGGGCATACAAATACATACAATACAAGAACAAGACCACAAAACAGATCTTTACACTGCAACAGACTCTGTCCCCTCAGACTATAAATTGTGTATATCTTATTTATTGTATGAAATGTAAGAAACCGTATGTAGGCCAAACTAAAAATGAGCTACGTGTCAGAGCATATCAGCATGCACACAACATTCTACACAAAATCGAGAAACGTAGGCATGTAGTGCAACATTTTATGATGCACGGGCTCACATCTTTCAAAATTACTGGATTGCAGGCCAACCCTTTATGGGACCTGAGAGAGAGACTGAAGACAGAAAGATTTTGGATTAAAAGATTAGATACTCTCTACCCAAGGGGTCTAAATGAGGCCTAAGAAACAGTAGGCCTTAAATTAATGGTTCTCCCTACAGTAAACGTGCTCTTTCCTAATTCTTTGTGTACAGAATGGTGTTTTCAATTTCAATATAAAAATATACATACTTGACTCTGTGTTTGCTTCGTTTTTTTTGGGGTACTTTCTTTCTGTGTCAGTGTTCCTATTTTTCCAACAAACCGCCTAGGACCCACACAACAACAACACTAAAACTTAGCCCTCAGTGGGATAACCACACAATTTTTAAACCTAGGCCCCACACAACAACAACACTAAAACTTAGCCCTCAGTGGGGTAATCACATAATTTCTAAACCTAGGGATCTCAGCCCTATCTATAACTTCTAAACCTAAAGCTCACAGCCCTACCTCTCACACACCTAGTTGATATACCCCTAATAAATGGATCAAGGAAATAACTATATACATAATTCAGCATTCCAAAAGAAAAGACACAGAGATTCACATTTAATGCATATAAATAAATAAATAATTTAATAAATAAACAATTCAATAAGTAGTATATATACACACACATATACATAATATAAATGGTGGACTGTTTTTGGGACCTGGGCCTGATCAAAACAGGACTGGAAGCGGTCAGGGGAGTAGTAAGGACAGTGCACAACCGGAGCCGGACATTGGTCTGACTTCTGGATATGTAATCCCTAACCCTAAAAATTTAAAACAACAAAAATCCATTTTATGCTCTACTTTGGTTTCTCCTACATCCCATGATGCACCACACCACAGATATAAAAGTTAATTCCAGGAGCTGCTCTAGTTTTTCACCTGGTTCCAGTGAGGGTTTAAATATTGGGCTCTAAGACTCCTCATTTGCAAGTTGCTTTGGGTAATATGACCCTAGATAGTGCGCACCCTATAATATGACCCTAGATAGTGCGCACCCTAGATAGTGCGCACCCTAGATAGTGCGCACCCTAGATAGTGTGCACCCTAGATAGTGCGCACCCTAGATAGTGTGCACCCTAGATAGTGCGCACCCTAGATAGTGCGCACCCTAGCACACAAAAAATAAAAATAAACAGCAGCGACAAAATTAACCACCCATTAACACAAAATGCATACTATGTGACAGCAAATGCAATACAACAAGTCAAAAAGGAATGAATTAAGAAATACACTCAACCTAAAAGGGGCATACAAATACATACAATACAAGAACAAGACCACAAAACAGATCTTTACACTGCAACAGACTCTGTCCCCTCAGACTATAAATTGTGTATATCTTATTTATTGTATGAAATGTAAGAAACCGTATGTAGGCCAAACTAAAAATGAGCTACGTGTCAGAGCATATCAGCATGCACACAACATTCTACACAAAATCGAGAAACGTAGGCATGTAGTGCAACATTTTATGATGCACGGGCTCACATCTTTCAAAATTACTGGATTGCAGGCCAACCCTTTATGGGACCTGAGAGAGAGACTGAAGACAGAAAGATTTTGGATTAAAAGATTAGATACTCTCTACCCAAGGGGTCTAAATGAGGCCTAAGAAACAGTAGGCCTTAAATTAATGGTTCTCCCTACAGTAAACGTGCTCTTTCCTAATTCTTTGTGTACAGAATGGTGTTTTCAATTTCAATATAAAAATATACATACTTGACTCTGTGTTTGCTTCGTTTTTTTTGGGGTACTTTCTTTCTGTGTCAGTGTTCCTATTTTTCCAACAAACCGCCTAGGACCCACTCAACAACAACACTAAAACTTAGCCCTCAGTGGGATAACCACACAATTTTTAAACCTAGGCCCCACACAACAACAACACTAAAACTTAGCCCTCAGTGGGGTAATCACATAATTTCTAAACCTAGGGATCTCAGCCCTATCTATAACTTCTAAACCTAAAGCTCACAGCCCTACCTCTCACACACCTAGTTGATATACCCCTAATAAATGGATCAAGGAAATAACTATATACATAATTCAGCATTCCAAAAGAAAAGACACAGAGATTCACATTTAATGCATATAAATAAATAAATAATTTAATAAATAAACAATTCAATAAGTAGTATATATACACACACATATACGTAATATAAATGGTGGACTGTTTTTGGGACCTGGGCCTGATCAAAACAGGACTGGAAGCGGTCAGGGGAGTAGTAAGGACAGTGCACAACCGGAGCCGGACATTGGTCTGACTTCTGGATATGTAATCCCTAACCCTAAAAATTTAAAACAACAAAAATCCATTTTATGCTCTACTTTGGTTTCTCCTACATCCCATGATGCACCACACCACAGATATAAAAGTTAATTCCAGGAGCTGCTCTAGTTTTTCACCTGGTTCCAGTGAGGGTTTAAATATTGGGCTCTAAGACTCCTCATTTGCAAGTTGCTTTGGGTAATATGACCCTAGATAGTGCGCACCCTATAATATGACCCTAGATAGTGCGCACCCTAGATAGTGCGCACCCTAGATAGTGCGCACCCTAGATAGTGTGCACCCTAGATAGTGCGCACCCTAGATAGTGTGCACCCTAGATAGTGCGCACCCTAGATAGTGCGCACCCTAGCACACAAAAAATAAAAATAAACAGCAGCGACAAAATTAACCACCCATTAACACAAAATGCATACTATGTGACAGCAAATGCAATACAACAAGTCAAAAAGGAATGAATTAAGAAATACACTCAACCTAAAAGGGGCATACAAATACATACAATACAAGAACAAGACCACAAAACAGATCTTTACACTGCAACAGACTCTGTCCCCTCAGACTATAAATTGTGTATATCTTATTTATTGTATGAAATGTAAGAAACCGTATGTAGGCCAAACTAAAAATGAGCTACGTGTCAGAGCATATCAGCATGCACACAACATTCTACACAAAATCGAGAAACGTAGGCATGTAGTGCAACATTTTATGATGCACGGGCTCACATCTTTCAAAATTACTGGATTGCAGGCCAACCCTTTATGGGACCTGAGAGAGAGACTGAAGACAGAAAGATTTTGGATTAAAAGATTAGATACTCTCTACCCAAGGGGTCTAAATGAGGCCTAAGAAACAGTAGGCCTTAAATTAATGGTTCTCCCTACAGTAAACGTGCTCTTTCCTAATTCTTTGTGTACAGAATGGTGTTTTCAATTTCAATATAAAAATATACATACTTGACTCTGTGTTTGCTTCGTTTTTTTTGGGGTACTTTCTTTCTGTGTCAGTGTTCCTATTTTTCCAAAAAACCGCCTAGGACCCACACAACAACAACACTAAAACTTAGCCCTCAGTGGGATAACCACACAATTTTTAAACCTAGGCCCCACACAACAACAACACTAAAACTTAGCCCTCAGTGGGGTAGTCACATAATTTCTAAACCTAAAGCTCACAGCCCTATAGCTCACACACCTAACTGATATACCCCCAATAAAAGGATCAAGGAAATAACTAAATATGGAGTTCATCATCTATAAGAAAAAGACACACAGATTCATATTTAATACATATAAATAAATAAATAAATAAATAAATAAATAAATAATAAATAGACAATTTAAGAATAAATAGCATATGCATAATATAAATGATGGACTGCTTCTGGGACCTGGGCCTGATCAAAGCAGGACTGGGAGCGGTCAGAGAAGTGGTGAGGACAGTGCACTGCCGGAGCCGGACATTGTTCTGACTCCTGGATATATAATCCCTAAACATGACGAGACAATTCAGCATTATTTGCCAACCATTATGATAAAAATAAATAAATAAATAAAAAAACAAACAAAAAACAATAAACATTAATTTACAGGAATGCAATCTACTACTGGCCTTTTCAAATTTCTTAGATTTTAACGCCATTTACGTTATTCATCTATAACATAGCAGTTTTCAGCAGACATGAGATAAGAGTTAATGTATCTCTTTATAGGCTTTCTTCCGTGAATTCCGTGTCTAAGAAAATGTTTAAAAATCTATAAAAATCATTCTCAATCTTACTCTAAAACATTGTAAATCTGAAGACTTTTGCTTTCGAGTGTATGAAAGTGATTTATATTATAGGCCTAATAAAAATATAATTTGCTTATTAATTCACATGCATTATTTTATACACTGGTGGTTAAAAGTTTGAAATAATTAAGGCTTTTTTTATTCATTTATTTGAAAGAAGATTGAATTTATTTGATCAAAAATTCAGTAACAATTATATTATGAAATATTACACTTAAAATAGTGGTTTTCTATTTAGGATATTTTAAATGTAATTTATTTCTGTGATCAAAGCTGAATTTTCAGCATCATTACTCCAGTCTTCAGTGTCCCTTCAGAAATCATTTTAATGCTGCTTAATTTGCTGCCTAATTACTATCAGTTATTATTTTTGATCAATTATTAATAATGGTTTTTATTATTGGTATAATGGTTCTCAGTTAAAGAACAGCATTCATTTGAAATATAATTACTTAGTAATAATATAAGTATATATAAGTATAAATCTTTACTGTCACTTAAATCAATTTAATGCAACCTTGTTGAAGAAAAATATTATTTTAGTCTTATTAATCTTAAAAATATTTTTTTAATCTTACCCAAGACTGAATGTGAATGGTATCACATTTTCCACAAAAATATGAAGCATCACAACAGTTTCCAACATTGATAATAATCAGAAATGTTTCTTGAGCAGTAAATCAGCATATTAGAATGATTTCTGAAGGAAAATCATGTGACTGGAGTAATGATGCTGAATATTCAGCTTTGATCACAGCAATAAATTATATTTTACTATATATTCGCATAGAAGACAGCTATATATTTCACAGCACTGTTTACTATATTTTTCATCATCAAAATAATTTGTATACTCTTTTCCACAATTGGAGCTCTATTCCTTAAAATGATAGATGTCAAGCTCCTGCAAAAGGACAAATACTGTATATGACCAATAGAAAGGCACCATAAAAACAGTCCGCATTCTGAACTATTCAAGTCTTCTAGATGATGCCAGGGCATTGTCATATGGACTGATAATATAGGTATTTAACTTTAGTGATATTAAACTGTCCCTCATAAAAATTCTTTAAAATTATTTACTATTTGCCATATACACCAGGAAAGACAAATTATAATGTAAAGAATGCCAGTCATTTATGGTGTGGTGCGGTGTGTTGTGCACTGGGTTTGGTGGGCCGCTCTGTGGCAAAAAGTCCAGGGCCACTTTTTGGCCCCAGTCCGCCCCGTGTATGTTTACACATTAGGCTATTTAAAATTATTATACTACATTATATTTGTGTTTTTATTTCAATTTTACTTTGACACACCTTTATTCCGAAGAAAATAAATTTTAAATTTACATCTGCACTGAATCAAACTTTTAATTTATAACAACAAACTGATCAGGTAGAAATATATGTGTACTAGCAGTGTATATAGCAATCTGGATAGTTTTATCTGTTTATTAATAGGTACACGCTATAGTCTTCTATTTAATCAGCACACTAACGGGATTGCAAGTTCTTTAGATATCATGACATGTAAGATGCCGTGCAGCTCTTTTATTGATGAGCAACATGTTTCAGTGTTTAATTTAGATTCTAAAAGGCTATTCTTATAACTCATCCCTCCAAACAGATGCATAAAATGATCTTTGACATAAACGGCAAACAACTTGAATGTGTATTTACGCGCTGATCAGTTTTGTTCCGTCTGCACAGCGCCGCATGATCACTAAAGCGCGCGAGCGCCGCTGTTTAACCTTCATCGATCACGGTGCGCTGCGCTCAGCGCTCGAGAGAACGACGATTACATTGGTAAGTGAGAATTAATTCATTTTAGCTTATTTCAAGTACTTTTACATGAACCCTTGTCATTTTAGTTAGCCTAACGTTACACGTTTCTTTCAAGAAGCTAAAAGAAGAAAGGTGATTTATCGCGTTATCCAGGCCTGCGCAATTCTCCACCGGGAGGTTTGTCATTTTTAAGATCAATCCCTAAAGTATCTTGATAAAAACGGTTGTGAATTGATCAGTAATGCTGGCGAGAGTTCATGTTATAGCTTAACGTAATATTTTTTTTGCCCTGTAGATTGTATTGGACCTATACTTATAGGAAAAGATGAAACAAAGTTTCGGTCAAATCACCGTCAGACTGCCGTTATTATAAACATGAACTCAAACCAAGAAGAACAAAGAGAAACTGATGGAGATGTTTTCATTTTTTTTCAGTGTATTGAAAAGTGAGTATTTGGTGTTTTCAGTTATAGTATAGTAAAATACAATTATTTGTTTTGCTGTAATTGTATATTTGTCGTGAATCTGGTCCATGGACTTCCATTTGTTCACCACCAGAGGTCGCTCAGTCATCACATTGACTCTCACACCACACAGACTGTCACACATTACCCCGGACTTCATTTCCCAGCAGCCATTTCCCTAATCACATGCTCACACCTGATACCCATCACACAATCACACACACTACTTAAGCCATGGACGTCCTCAGTCAGATCGCCGAGTATTGTACGCAAATATCCTAGTGATAGCTACCCTACGAAGCCCTCTTAGTTGTCTTAGTCTTGCCTTGCCTGTTTTCTCGTGTTTTGATTTCTGCCCGTGTTTCCTGGATTAACCCTTGCCTTGCCGTTTCGGACTCTGTTTGCACCTCGTTTGGATTATTGCTCGTGTACCTGGATTATTGCTCTGCCTTGCCCCGTTGGATATTGTTCGCTGATCGTCGACCCACGCTTGCCCTAGGATTACTCTTTGTCTTGTCCCTGCCATACCTGTTTGCCATTGTTTCGACTCTGTGGTTCGTATTTATGACCATGTCTTTAAATAAAAGCTTGCATATGGATCCGCACGCCTCACGTCACTGCGGTCAAGCCAGCCGCAGTTTGAATATACACGGTCAAGCCAGCCGCACTTTTTTTGGTTTGCGCGTCTAATTACGCACTTACGGTACGGGTGCTGGGAGCAGTCAAAATGGGTGTAAAGAAGCTGTCATAACGGCGCTTCATTTGTATTTTTGCTGATTTTTTCAATAGATTGCTGTTCACGGTAACCCAAAATATGTCTACATTAAATGTAATTTAACCCTAAAAAGACCATAAAGCGACATCAGAATATGTATTTATTGCTATTTTATAATTTTATATCATGACATAATACAATTTCAGGATTTTTTAATGACTTGAACATTGGATTAATGTTTGTGAATACATTATTTTTTGTACATTAACATTTGTATTGTACATTTATCAATATACATAATTTATCAATGTTACTATATAGGCTGTGTGTGTGTGTGTGTGTGTGTGTGTGTGTGTACCTTTCAACTGATACTTGTTTACAGTGACTATTACTGTATTAATTTTCAAGTTAAATCTACTGTACAATTTTTGTACAAATTAAAGGCAAATCACTCCAAAACTCAATGTGCATTCTCACACTTTCTCATAAGCACTTACTCGTAAAAGGCTTTCCTTAATAGGTTTGCTCAGTCTTCCAATTGATTCCTGTTAACAGTGACCCTGACTATTATTTTAATAATTTTCAAATATTTTTACTGCATAGTTTTGGAGAAAATGAACCACAATCATCTAAGTGCATAAACACTTTTAAACTATGTCCCATTTTCAAACACTCATAAAAATCTTTCCTTTATAGGTTTGCTCATTATTTCAGTTGATTCCTGTTCACAGTCACCCTGACTATTACTGTATGAATTTTCAAATATTTTTACTGCACAGTTCTGGAGAAAATGAAATGCAAATTCACCACAAGCATCCGAGTGCATAAGCACTTTTACACCATGTCCCATTTTCAAACACTCATAAAAATCTTTCCTTTATAGGTTTGCTCATTATTTCAGTTGATTCCTGTTCACAGTCACCCTGACTATTACTGTATGAATTTTCAAATATTTTTACTGCACAGTTCTGGAGAAAATGAAATGCAAATTCACCACAAGCATCCGAGTGCATAAGCACTTTTACACCATGTCCCATTTTCAAACACTCATAAAAATATTTCCTTTATAGGTTTGCTCATTATTTCAGTTGATTCCTGTTCACAGTCACCCTGACTATTACTGTATGAATTTTCAAATATTTTTACTGCACAGTTCTGGAGAAAATGAAAGGCAAATTCACCACAAGCATCTAAGTGCATAAGCACTTTTACACCATGTACCATTTTCAAACACTCATAAAAATATTTCCTTTATAGGTTTGCTTGTGTAATCAACTGATTCCTATTCACAGGGACCCTGACTATTACTGGATCCATTTTCAACTTATTTTACTGTATAGTTTTGGAGAAAATGAAAGGCAAATTCACCACAAGCATCCAAGTGCATAAGCACTTTTACACCATGTCCCATTTTCAAACACTCATAAAAATATTTCCTTTATAGGTTTGCTTGTGTTATCAATTGATTCCTATTCACAGGGACCCTGACTATTACTGGATCCATTTTCAACTCATTTTACTGTATAGTTTTGAAGAAAATGAAAGGCAAATTCACCACAAGCATCTAAGTGCATAAGCACTTTTACACCGTCCCATTTTCAAACACTCATAAAAATCTTTCCTTTATAGGTTTGCTCGTTCTTTCAATTGAGTCGTTCTGGTTGTGGTGAGAAAATGAAAGGCAAATTCACCACAAGCATCCGAGTGCATAAGCACTGTTACACCATGTCCCATTTTCAAACACTAATAAAAATCTTTCCTTTATAGGTTTGCTCGATCTTTCAATTGATTCTTATTCACAGAGACCCTGACTATTACTGGATCCATTTTCAACTTATTTTACTGTATAGTTTTGGAGAAAATGAAAGGCAAATTCACCACAAGCATCTAAGTGCATAAGCACTTTTACACTATGTCCCATTTTCAAACACTCATAAAAATCTTTCCTTTATAGGTTTGCTTGTGTTATCAATCGATTCCTATTCACAGGGACCCTGACTATTACTGGATCCATTTTCAACTCATTTTACTGTATAGTTTTGGAGAAAATGAAAGGCAAATTCACCACAAGCATCTAAGTGCATAAGCACTTTTACACCATGTCCCATTTTCAAACACTCATAAAAATCTTTCCTTTATAGGTTTGCTTGTTTTATCATTTGATTCCTATTCACAGGCACCATGACTATTACTTTGTCCATTCATACTTGCTTGCAAATGAGTACCCTCACATCAATGGGTTTCAGTCAACTCTTTTGTTCAGCATTTTACATAATGGAGGTGTGGGCACTCCAAGCGGGCAGTTTGTACAAATTCTACACACTGGGTAACTGCTAGCAACCTGTTTTGTCCAGAAAATCAGGTTTGCTTATACGACAGTCTGTCAACAGTGATGTACAACAAAGAAAAACAAATCCTGTCATGGTTGCTTAGGCCAGTGGAAGACCATTTTTTGGTTACTTATCCTGCTGTCCAACAACAGTCAAATTCAAGCAACTGTGGCTTGTTTGCAATAGTATTTGCTTTTGCATTATGCTGTAACCTGAGGCCAGAAAACTGCCAGTTCCGCGAGGGTAGATTGAGAGCAGAATTTTCGAAATACATTTCAAAACAGAGCCAAGACTTAACAAGGCAAAATCCACACAAACACTTGTGAATGTGTACTGCTTATGCAGGACTGCGCACTGCACTGAAGTCATGGTTGAATGTACTTCATGCAAGAGGTGGTATCATCCAAACTGCGCACAGATACCCCAAAATGCCAATACTGGGGATGATGACTGGCACTGCCCCAATTGTTTTTTCTGAAGCCAATGTGGGAAGTAAAATGAGTGTATGGGAAGTATGGTTCATTACTGTTTACATTGCTTATACATTGCTTTAAATACTGAAAATGTTTCACTAGTATTTAAATTGTTGTCAGTTCATTTTAATATAGCCATAAAGTTTTGCAAATGTCAAGTGTTAAGTAATTTTAGTAGTACTTAAAGTATTTTACAATTTCCATTATATACAGAGTCTCAGGAATGCATGTCTTTTTGTTTATGTTTGTGAATGTCTGTTTTTTTTATTTTTAAACAGTTTGCAAAGTCTGTTGCACTTGTTAATGTAGTTAGTAAATTATTTTTAAAATTAAAATAAAATTGCTGTAATACACAAATTATGTTTTTTTTTTGTTTTTTTTTTTATCCTACAGTATCTCACTGAATACCCGGATAATAAAAAGCAAATATTAAACTTTCAAACAAAAATTTAAAATGAATCACTTGGTCTTAAAATTTCTTTTGCAGAAATATATGTACAATTTCATGTGTGAGGAACAGGCTGAATGAAACCATGAATTTTGTTTATTAGAAATGTTCTAAGATGTTAAGGTAATACAGAACATATCTACTGTAGTTGGATTATAAATGTAAGTTTAAAAGAAACATGACAACAATCAGTCAACTGTCTGTAAATGGCTTAGTCCTGACTTTCTATTATTTCTGTATATACTACTTGTACATACTACTTCACTGTTGTGTGTGTCAAAGAGGACAAGTTGTTAAGAAATCACTGTTTAGTATGATACCTTTGAGCCTTTTCTGGAAGAGTTTTAATTGAAACGTTGCTGGAAAAAAAAAACAAAAAAAAACACACACACACACACACACCAAAACAACATCAAGTTTAAGTGATCATAAATTTATCATTTATTATTAAACTGTATAATTTCTCTGTAATGTTCTTTGATATTTGAGGTGATTTTAACTTTAATATTCTTCAAGACCATAAAGTAAAAATCTTTGACAATTATTACAATAATAGTCAGGGTCACTGTGTACAGGAATCAGTTGATAAAACAAGCAAACCTATAAAGGAAAGATTTTTATGAGTGTTTGAAAATGGGACATGGTGTAAAAGTGCTTATGCAATTAGATGCTTGTGGTGAATTTGCCTTTAATTTTCTCAAAAACTATACAGTAAAAATATTTGAAAATTATTATAATAATAGTCAGGGTCACTGTTAACAGGAATCAATTGGAAGAAAGAGCAAACCTATTAAGGAAAGCTTTTTATGAGTGTTTGAAAATGGGACATGGTGTAAAAGTGCATATGCACTCAGATGCTTGTGGTGAATTTGCCATAAATTTTCTCCAAAACTATACAGTAAAAATCTTTGAAAATTATTATAATAATAGCCAGGGTCACTGTTAACGGGAATCAGTTGATAAAACAAGCAAACCTATAAAGGAAATATTTTTATGAGTGTTTGAAAATGAGACATGGTGTAAAAGTGCTTATACAATTAGATGGTTGTGGTGAATTTGCCTTTCATTTTGTTCAAAACTATACAGTTAAAAATCTTTGACAATTATTACAGTAATAGTCAGGGTCACTGTGAACAGGAATCAGTTGATAAAACAAGCAAACCTATAAAGGAAAGATTTTTATGACTGTTTGAAAATGAGACGGTGTAAAAGTGCTTATGCAATTAGATGCTTGTGGTGAATTTGCCTTTAATTTTCTCAAAAACTATACAGTAAAAATCTTTGACAATTATTACAGTAATAGTCAGGGTCACTGTGAACAGAAATCAGTTGATAAAACAAGCAAACCTATTAAGGAAAGCTTTTTATGAGTGTTTGAATATGGGACATGTTGTAAAAGTGCATATGCACTCAGATGGTTGTGGTGAATTTGCCTTTAATTTTGTCCAAAACTATACAGTAAAAATCTTTGACAATTATTACAGTAATAGTCAGGGTCACTGTGAACAGGAATCAGTTGATAGAACAAGCAAACCTATAAAGGAAAGATTTTTATGACTGTTTGAAAATGAGACATGGTGTAAAAGTGCTTATGCAATTAGATGGTTGTGGTGAATTTGCCTTTAATTTTCTCAAAAACTATACAGTAAAAATATTTGAAAATTATTATAATAATAGTCAGGGTCACTGTTAACAGGAATCAATTGGAAGAAAGAGCAAACCTATTAAGGAAAGCTTTTTATGAGTGTTTGAAAATGGGACATGGTGTAAAAGTGCACAAGCACTCAGATGGTTGTGGTGAATTTGCCATAAATTTTGTCCAAAACTATATAGTAAAAATATTTGACAATTATTACAGTAATAGTCAGGGTCACTGTGAACAGGAATCAGTTGATAAAACAAGCAAACCTATAAAGGAAAGAATTTTATGAGTGTTTAAATATGAGACATGGTGTAAAAGTGCTTACGCAATTAGATGGTTGTGGTGAATTTGCCTTTAATTTTCTCCAAAACTTTACAGTAAAAATATTTGAAAATTATTATAATAATATTCAGGGTCACTGTTAACATGAATCAATTGGAAGAAAGAGCAAACCTATAAAGGAAAGCTTTTTACGAGTAAGTGCTTATGAGAAAATGTGTGAATGCACGTTGAGATTTGGTGTGATTTGCTATTAATTAGTACAGAGATTGTACAGTACATTCAACTTGAAAATTAATACAGTAATAGTCACTCTAAACAAGTATCAGCTGAAAGGTACACACACACACACACACACACACACACACACACACATATATATATATATATATATATATGTGTGTGTGTGTGTATGTATGTATATAGTAACATTGATAAATTATGTATATTAATAAATGTACAATACAAATGTTAATGTACAAAAAAAATATTAACAAACGTTAATTCAATGTTCAAGTTATTTAAAAAATCCTGAAATTGTATTATTTATGTCATGATATAAAATGATAAAATAGCAATAAATACATATTCTGATGTCGCTTTATGGTCTTTTTAGGGTTAAATTACGTTTAATGTAGACATATTTTGGGTCACCGTGAACAGCAATCTATTGAAAATATCAGCAAAAGTACAAAGGAAACGCCGTTATGACAGCTTCTTTACATCCATTTCGACCGCTCCCAGCACCCGTACCGTAAGTGCGCAATTAGACGCGCAAACCAAAAAAAGTGCGGCTGGTTTGACCGTGTATATTCAAACCGCGGCTGGCTTGACCGCAGTCTCACGTCTCGTCAGCCCCGTTACAATATTATTCTAAACACACTGTATTCGGTTGTTGTAGATGTTCATCTATCTCAGAGAGCACTGTTAAAGTTATCAGAGTGCTGAAAAGTGGAAGTCAGAGGAAACATGACCAACCTGCTGCAAAACAATAACACAAAAGGTAAATTATTTCTTTTTCCTAACGGTACCAACTGAAACTCATCAATCAGCTAATCTGAAGTTACTGATATATTTTTTTTAAATCTTTTATCATGCAAGTTCTTATGATTGATTGATAATTATTTTGCACTGTCACTGCAGGTCCGGACTCTGGAGTGCAGCATTACTTGTTTGGTCATCTACATTCAGATGAAAACAGCACACTTCTCTCTAATTCAAGTAAGTTTTAAGATTTGATTTAATTGTGAGAGATTACTTTCTTTTTCCTGTTGTACTGTACTCTCCATAGGTCTAATAAATGTTTATCTGACCTGTATCCCTATCTTAGGATGTCAAGCCTACTCCTCGCAAGGAGAGTTAGCATCAGAATAGATTTCCCAGTGCGGAAACGGTCATGGGTCCTTTGTTTTTATTGTTTAAATGCTTATCTGAATGTAAAATTAATATTTAATGCTTATAAATTTAAAAAACAATACCATAGTTAGTCTTTTAGCTCCTTTTTCAGAAACGTGGTTCAACATCTTTCATGGGTTACAGAACTGGGGAAAGTTGCAGCATACAAAAAAAAAAAAAAGTCAGACTACTTGGTTTATAGAAGAATGTGGAGTAAATACTTGACATTTTATTTAAGGTAAAGGGTAATGACCTGGTGGTGAGATGCAAAATAAGAGTGTCATTTAATATACTATTTGATGACAAACTTTATTCTAAATTCTAATTTTATTTTATTTTTAACTTCTTTTTGCAAGTTAACTTTATTTGTGCAAGCTAACATTAATTTTTTTTTTTTTTTTTTTTTTTTGTGGTTTCTAGCAGTCAACATCAATTTGTGACTGACATGTTGGATGGGTGAGTAAGGTGGAGTAGATTGAAAACAATATTTCTGAAATGGAGAGTGCTATTTTAGACAGGTAAAAATAATAAAAAGTCTGAATAAATAAAGAAACATGGATTTATGTTAATCCCTGTAACTGTTGCACTAGGAATTGCTGTGTTATATACTATGAATTGCTGTGTTATATATTGCTTGCTATTGTAAGTGCTAATAAAAGTGTCTTAAATGATTATGCAACTCTTTGTGTTATGCTTATGGTTCAGTTTTTCTAGTGATAAAGTAGCTATATGAGCTGTTTAAGTCTTAAAATTTAATTTAAAAAAAATGAAGAAATATAAATCCAAAAAATGATCCCATGATGGGAACCCCTAAAGGGTTCTATATAGAAACTTTTTTTCCTGGCTACAAAGAATCCTAAAGGGTTCTTTTGATTGAACCCTTAAAAAGGGTTCTATATGGAACCTTTTAGGGGTTCCATATATGAAGCGCCTGATAGAACCTTTTTAGAATCAGAATCAGAAAGAGCTTTATTGCCAAGTATGCTTGTGCATACAAGGAATTTGTTTTTGTGTCAAACTTCCAGTACACAGAGACAACAACAGCACACAGACAATAAAAATATAATGAGAAAAAAAAATTACACATGTAAATATAAATAGACAAAAATTTGAAAAAACAAATTGAGAGATAAATAAGTGGTATGTACAGTTGTGCTATAGATGATAAAATGGAATAGAATAGAATGAAAAGCAGGGATGTGGTAAGATGGAGGTGGTAACAAATATTAGGTTATTGCACATTGTTATTGCATAATGGGGGGAACATTTAACTGTTCATTAAATAGATTGCCTGGGGGAAGAAACTGTTCTTGTGCCTGGCTGTCCTGGTATTTGGTGCTCTGTAGCGCCGACCAGATGGCAAGAGTTCAAAGAGGGGATGGCTTGGATGTGAGGGATCCAGAGTGATTTTCTGAGCTCTTTTCCTCACTCTGGATGTATACAGTTCTTGAAGGGTGGGCAGGGGAGCACCAATAATCCTTTCGGCAGTCCGAATCGTTCTCTGTAATCTTCTGGTGTCTGATTTTGTAGCTGAGCCAAACCAGACAGTTATTGATGTGCACAGAACAGACTCGATGACGGCTGAGTAGAACCGTTTCAGCAGCTCCTGTGGCAGGTTAAACTTCCTCAGCTGGCGAAGGAAGTACAACCTTTGTTGGGCCTTTTTTACAATGGAGTCAATGTGAATGTCCCACTTCAGGTCCTGGGAGATGATGGACCCTAGGAACTTGAATGTCTCCACTGCTGCCACAGTGCTGTTCATGATGGTGAGTGGGGAGAGAGCAGGGGGGTTCCTCCTGAAGTCCACTATCATCTCTACAGTTTTGAGCGTGTTGAGTTCCAGGTTGTTTAGACTGCACCAGACAGCCAGCTGCTCAACCTCCTGTCTGTAAGCAGACTCATCACCTTCCTGGATGAGGCCGATGAGTGTGGTGTCATCTGCAAACTTCAGGAGCTTGACAGAGGGGTCTCTAGAGGTGCAGTCGTTGGTGTAGAGGGAGAAGAGCAGTGGGGAGAGAACACATCCCTGAGGGGCGCCAGTGCTGATGATGCGGCTGTTTGACATGAATTTCCCCATTCTCACTAGCTGTTGCCTATCTGTCAGAAAGCTGGTGATCCATTGACAGATAGAGCTAGGAACAGAGAGATGGGTTAGTTTGGTCTGGAGGAGTGTTGGAATGATGGTGTTGAAGGCCGAGCTGAAGTCCACAAACAGGATCCTCACATAAGTCCCTGATTTGTCCAGGTGTTGCAGGAGGGAATGCAGTCCCATGTTGACTGCATCATCCACGGACCTGTTTGCTCGGTAAGCAAACTGCAGGGGGTCCAGTAGGGGTCCTGTGATGTCCTTCAGATAAGCCAGAACCAGTTTTTCCAAACGACTTCATGACGACAGACGTTAGTGCCACAGGTCTGTAGTCGTTAAGTCCTGTTATCTTGGGGCTCTTTGGGACGGGGATGATGGTGGAGCGTTTGAAGCAGACAGGGACTTCACACAACTCCAGAGATCTATTGAAGATTTGTGAAAAGATGGGGGCCAGCTTGTCAGCACAGGTTTTCAGACAGGCTGGTGTCACACCGTCTGGGCCTGGTGCTTTTCTTCTTTTGTTCTTTCTGAAGACCTGGCGCACATCATCTTCACTGATCTGCAGTGGAGGAGGGGGGGAGAGGGGGGTTGCTGGAGGTGTTAACGGTTGTGTAGAGAGATGGTCAGAATGGGTGTGGGGGGTTTCGAATCTACAGTAGAACTCATTCAGGTCTTCAGCAAGTTGTTGATTCGCCTCAGTGCTGGGGGATGGTGTTTTGTAGTTGGTGATGGCTTTCAGACCTTTCCACACTGAAGCTGGGTTATCTGAAGTGAACTGATCTTCTAACCTTTTTGCATAGGTCCTTTTAGCCACTTTAATCTCCTTGTTCAGTGTGTTCCTGGCCTGATTGTACAAGGCTCTATCCCCATTTCTGTAGGCATCCTCTTTGGCTTGACGAAGATGTCTGAGTTTTGCTGTAAACCATGGCTTGTCATTGTTGAATGTTAAATAAGTCCTGGTAGGAATGCATATATCCTCACAGTAACTGATATATGAAGTTACAGTCTCTGTGAGCTCGTCCAGATCGGTGGCGGCAGTTTCAAAAACACTCCAATCAGTCCAATAGAAACAGGCTTGTAAAACCCGCTCTGTTTCTTTGGTCCATCTCTTTACAGTCTTTACTACAGGTTTAACAGATTTAAGTTTCTGCTTGTAGGTCGGTATGAAATGAACTAAACAGTGATCAGAGAGTCCTAGAGCTGCTCGTGGAACAGAGTGATATGCCTCCTTTATCGCTGTGTAACAGTGATCCAGTATATTACTGTCTCTGGTGGGACATGTGATGTGCTGTCTGTATTTTGGCAGTTCACGGGAGAGATTTGCTTTATTAAAGTCCCCGAGAATGATTAAAACAGAGTCCGGGTGTTGTTGTTCAGTCTCTGTGATCAGATCAGCTAGTTTCTGTAAAGCGGAGCTCACGTGCGCTTGCAGAGGAATGTAAACACTCACGAGAATGAACGAGCAAAACTCCCGCGGCGAGTAGAAAGGCTTGCAGTTAATGAAGAGCGTTTCTAGATCAGAACAGCACATCTTCTTTAACACAGTTACATCTGTACACCACCTTTCATTGATTTCCCCGTTGATTCTGCCTCGCGATCTGCTCTAAACAGCTGAAAGCTCGGAAGATGAAGCGCGCTGTCCGGAATGGCGGCTCAAGAAAAGCGGCTCTGTAATTTTTCCCGCGACTGTATTTTCAAAATAGCCCATGGCCAATTGTGCCACTGCCCTGGCAACACTGGTTCATTGTACCCTCATCACACAATGATAGATAACCTTCCACGCTGCGATGACGGGAAGTTGGGGTCAAACATTATCACATGATTAATTTGCGTTAAAAAAATATTAACGCGTTAAATTGATTAATCGCATGCGTTAACGCGTTAACGTTGACCCCCCTAATATATATATATATATATATATATATATATATATATATATATATATATATATATATATATATATATATATATATATAAATAAAATTACTCCTATATGGAAAAAAAATAGCTAATTTAATCATATCACCCATCCTCTATTAGAGAAGAATTCATATAGCTTATGACAGAATTATTTATTAATTAGCTGTATGATAATACATGTGTCCTGTAACACAACAACATACTTTCATGACCATTTGGCTGTTTATTGTCACAGGGAAGCATATGTTAATTTTACTGTTTGTTTGTCTTGGAATTAGAAAAATAAGTAAGTGTGAGGGTTTGTAGAAACAATATATCCTTCCGTTGTATTTAAAAAAAGAAACATTTGACTGATCTCTTTTGAACTCCTCTTATGACTGCGGACTGCAAATCTCCGCCTTAGATATATAAAATAACTTTATTTATTTTATGTCTATGATCTCCCGATCTGTCTGAGGAACACGTGACAGAGTCAAACCGTTTCATTGGTTTAGACTACAAAGCCCAGAGTTCATAGCGTCAGAACGCGGAAGCGCCGTCGATCCGTTCACAGTGGAAGTGCGGCTGTTGAAAATGCGGTAATACATCGACAAAAACATCAAATTCACACATGTAATTTAATTATTTATTTTGTTTCATTTTGAACAGTCAGTAAGGTTCATCTCTGATATATTCTTTGCGTGAATCCGTCTCGTTTGTTGTGTTGACGTTTTAGCTCATGCTGTCGTGTTTTGGTTGTTTAAACAATTACACATAATTTATTGTACAGAAAACAAATACTGTTAAAGTAAATAGGTCTTAACGAACAAACAACTTTGAAGCGGTTACTTATACGATAAAAACAACATAAAAAGGTTCATTAACTGATAACACTGATACTTGTATCGTTGTATGTTTATCTTATGTGTAACTGGTGTGTAGCACCTTGGTTCTGCGAGACACGATGTTTCGTTCCACTGTTTGTCCACACATGCAGCAGAATGACAATAAAGCTCAACTTAACTTGACTTGAAAATGCAGTGTCTGTGCCAGTGATTCTTTCAAATATTTATGTCTATTTATAAATCTCTTTGTGTAGCGTTTTTGAAGGAATAAAGTGTACTTTGTCATATGTGATCCAATCCCAGCTTTCAATTTATAAAAAGACGCCATAAAATCTTTATTGTACTTGAAATGTTTCTTGCAGTCATTTTCATGTCATGTGAGCAGTGATGTTCAGACGAACATGTTTATGATTGTTATGATCTAGTTAAAAGAGTCTGTTTCTGAGTATAAAGAATAACTGCACTGTGACTGGAACAAAGATGATCTCTGTGTGTGTGTGTGTGTGTGTGTCTGCAAACACACAGAGTCCATTCAGAAGAGCTGTTTAACAGAGACAACGGACAGCATGTCAATCATGGGATTTAACCGTCTACTCATTTGTGATGTATTTTATTCTATTTGAGTGAGATTCTATCAGAGTATTGTGTTCAGAATCTGCTGTGTTTAACTGCTCTACACTCAGTTTGTCCAGAGTTCTGTCCATTCATATTCTCTCGAACACGTGTGTGTGTGTGTGTGTGCAGGTGTCGGCGTGTGTGAGCGAGACATGGTGCCTGAACATGGGAAGCAGCAGAAAAGCTCGTCGCAGCCGTCTAATAGCGAGGGCGACGCGGACGGATTATTTGTGTTCGAGGCCAAAGAGGCCTGGAAGGATTTCCACAACTCCCTCAGACAGTTTTATGAGAACGGAGAGCTGTGTGACGTCACTCTGAAGGTATTGCGTCTGCGGTGACATCACAGTGAAAGCAGTCACACAGCAGCTTCTTCTGTTTCTAATTCTCTCCCTTGTGTTTTTCACTCAAGGTTGGAAACAGACTGATACCATGTCACAAACTGGTTCTGGCCTGTGTGGTGCCGTACTTTCGTGCCATGTTCCTCTCCGATATGGCTGAGGCCAAACAGGACTTGATTGAGATACGAGATTTTGACGCCGATGCCATTCAGGACCTGGTGCGCTTCGCGTACTCCTCGCGGCTGACGCTGACGGTGGATAACGTGCAGCCGCTGCTGTACGCGGCGTGTATTCTGCAGGTGGAGCTGATCGCCCGGGCCTGCTGCGAGTACATGAAAGCTCATTTTCACCCCTCCAACTGTCTGGCTGTCCGCACATTCGCAGAGAGTCACAACAGGGTGGACCTGATGGACATGGCCGACCGCTATGCCTGTGAGCATTTCAGCGAAGTGGTTGATTGCGAGGATTTCATCTGCGTTTCGCCACAGCACCTGAAAACGCTGCTGGCCTCCAGTGACCTGAACATTCAGTCTGAAACTCAAGTGTACAACGCCGCAGTCAAATGGCTGAAAGCAAATCTGAAGCACCATGACATCTGGCTGGATCAGATCATGTCTCAGGTTAGCTGCTCAGGGATGGAGAGTTTGTTGGGGATAGTAAATAAGGTAACATGACCTCTCATGTGAGGAAATTTGCCTGCTGAAATATCCTGCCAGGTCCTGATTCAATGCAGAACACACATTTGCCATGAAGTCCAACAAATGTTTCATTATGGCTGGACCTGTGGAAACATGGTCAAATGCTGAAGTACGCAGTATGATCCAGTTTCAGTTTGTGGCACTGTACAGATCCGACATCCCATTTCAGAAACGGGCTTGGGTCCTTTTAAGCTCTTGTTGTTAGCAAATTTATTTGTTCTGATGGGCTTTTCTCACACAGGTGCGTCTTCCTCTGCTGCCGGTGGATTTCCTCACAGCCACTGTTGCCAAAGAGGAGATGATCAAGGCCAATTTGAACTGCAGAGACCTTTTGGATGAAGCTCGGAATTATCATTTGCACCTTAGTAACAAGAGCGTTCCTGACTTTGAGTATTCTATCCGTACGACTCCCCGCAAACACACCGCAGGTCAGGAGATACAGCTGTGATTCTTGTTCCATTCTTGTGAGCTTTAGTTGTCTTTAACTGAGATCTTTGACAGGTGTGTTGTTCTGTGTCGGGGGACGGGGCGGCTCTGGTGATCCGTTCCGCAGTATCGAGTGTTACTCCATCAGTAAAAACAGCTGGTTCTTCGGGCCTGAAATGAACAGCAGACGCAGACACGTGGGAGTGATTTCAGTAGCAGGTGAGAGAGATATGAAAAGCAAATGAAATAACGATTTAAGGAGAATTAGAGAAGGGTTAAAGAACACTTTCACTTAAAGTGTTTCTTTTTTAAGCTGGAGAGTCCAAGTGTTCACTGTGTGATGTAGCCTTATTTGATGGACTCTACTGCGCATGCGTGCTTTCACAGCATGATGTAGCCTTTTAGAATGCAGCATACTAGTACAGGTGAACACAGGGTCCCGAATTAACTCCCACCAAGCTCCAAACATGAGTAGAAAAACGCTGCAACATGATGAACTCTAACAATGGATGATTATCAGATTGCTAAGGCTGCGTATTTCAGAGTGAAGCACGGCACTGTGTTCAGTTACACCCCATCAGCTCATGATCCAGTGTTTTCAGTGTCAGTTCGCAATAAACGCAGTTTCATATGAACTCTATCTCTGCGAGCGCTGTAGTGTAGGTCGCTTATAACAGCCATTTGAAAACACAACATGTCTACAATCTTCCCAAATTTTTAATGAGAATTGGTTATCACTGTTTTCTACTTTAATAAACGCTAGATGTTATGATTTCAGAATCACTGTATTGTTTATAATTGAATGCTTTATTGCAGTGAATAAATAAGACCTCTTTTCTTTAAATATTTTGTTTCCATTGATATCAATTAATATTAACGAGAGTGAGCTAGTATAAGACGTACAAATATCGTCTATTTATATAGACTAAACTCAAGAAAATATCAGGATATCTATTTTTGTCAATATCATACATCCCTAAACCAATTCTGGTTAAATAATTAATACTTTTAGAAAACAAAATCAAATTTTGTTTGATTTAGATTTTTAGGCAGTGTGGGACAAAGTAGTACGCAAGTAAACACTTAAGTGAATGCTGGAACCTCCTGCTTACAATAAAAGACACAAACCCATGAATAAAACTTCACATTCATCAATTTATAGGGAAAGTTTATGCTGTTGGAGGCCATGATGGCAACGAGCACCTCGGGAACATGGAGATGTTTGATCCACATACCAACAAATGGATGATGAAAGCGTCCATGAACACAAAACGGTGTGACAGATAGCAAGGTTTCATTGACCTGATGTTTTGCCCTAATACTTTTCATAATTTATAGTTGTAATTAATTTAATTCATTAATTTTTATAGTAATAATTAAATTCTCATGGGATTTAAGAGTTATCTGTACATATTGCCAGAGATGACACAGCTGAAGATGCAGACAGCATGAGAGATTCTCCTGTGTTTGTGTTTGTCAGGAGGGGGATTGCTCTGGCTGCTCTCGGCGGACCCATCTATGCTATCGGTGGTCTGGATGATAACTCCTGCTTCAGTGATGTGGAGCGTTACGACATCGAGTCTGACCGCTGGAGCGCCGTGGCCCCGATGAACACGCCCAGAGGCGGTGTCGGATCTGTGGCACTTGGGGTAAGAAAGACGCACAGCAGGAGAACCTCATCATGAGTCACTTACACACGATTTACTCTAGGACTGATATTAGTGATATCACTGCACTATCTTTGCTGGCAATATGAAATTACTGCCATATTAATGATATTTCCTACTGTTAAAATTTGAACTTATAAAGACAATAAGCCAGTTTCACTCACGATTATGACAGCTGATACATGTCTGTTGAGTGCCAAACTCAATGACCAATCAGAGGTGTTTAAGTTAATCAGAATCCACTCAATACTGCTCAAAATGCTCAATGTTTTCGTTCAGCACACTTACAATTCAAATCAGTTTTTATTTATATAGCTTTCTTTACGATACAAATTGATTCAAAGAAGCTTCGCAAAATGTCAAGTCATCTTTATTTATATTGCGCTTTTAACAATACAGATTGTGTCAAAGCACTTAACAGTATCAAATTGGAGGATAGAGTGTCAGTAATGTATAATAAGATTAAACACTCAATTTTCAGTTAAAGGCATTTCATTATTGAATTCAGAGATGTCATTGTCTAGCTCAGTTTAGTTTAAATAGTATCTATGAAATAAAATTGACGATAATCGTTAGAAATTAAGTGTCTCCAACTGAGCAAGCCAGAGGCGACAGCGGCAAGGAACCAAAACTCCCTCTGTGACAGAATGGAGAAAAAAACCTTGGGAGAAACCAGGCTCAGTCGGGGGGCCAGTTCTCCTCTGACCAGGATATTATTGTTTATTTATTTTTTTACTTATTGTTTTAATTAAATTTTTAAATGTATAAATGTATTATATTTCTATTTTAATATTGTTGCAATTTCTAACAATAACAGTATTATGTAGTTAGGTATTTTATTATATTTTTAGTTATTTTGTTTTATTTTTAGTTTTATTATATTTAAATCGAGGTCTTCACTGGGGATATGTCCCCGGGGCTCATCCAGGTGTCCGGCCTCCGCCGACGATCAGGGTCGCAGACATCATCTCCCGGCGCCGATCCACCATCTGATCCGGACACGGACTGAGAAACAGAATAATAAAGAAACAGACAAATATTAGCGTAGATGCCATTCTTCTTACGATGTAACGAGTACATCGTGTGTTATGAGGAGTGTTCCCGGTTCCGGTTGATGTAATTAATGCAGCCTAACAATCCTTTAACGGATTTGAATAATAGAAGTGTATTAGTGTGTTATGTGTAAGCCAGGTTAAAGAAATGTGTCTTTAATCTAGATTTAAACTGACAGAGTGTGTCTGCCTCCCGAACAGTGTTAGGTAGATTGTTCCAGAGTTTGGGCGCTAAATAGGAAAAGGATCTGCCGCCCGCAGTCGATTTTGATATTCTAGGTATTATCAAATGGCCAGAGTTTTGAGAACGCAGGGGACGTGGAGGACTATAATGTGATAAGAGCTCGCTCAAGTACTGAGGAGCTAAGCCATTCAGGGCTTTATAAGTAATTAACAAGATTTTAAAATCTATCCGATGTTTGATAGGGAGCCAGTGCAGTGTTGACAGAACCGGGCTAATATGGTCATACTTCCTGGTTCTAGTAAGGACTCTAGCTGCTGCATTTTGGACCAACTGTAGTTTATTGATCAAGCGTGCAGAACAACCACCCAGTAAAGCATTACAATAGTCTAACCTTGAGGTCATAAACGCATGAATTAGCATTTCTGCATTTGACGTTGAGAGCATAGGTCGCAATTTAGATATGTTTTTGAGATGGAAAAACGCAGTTTTACAGATACTAGAAACATGGCTTTCAAATGAAAGATTGCTATCAAACAGCACACCTAGGTTCCTAACTGATGAAGAAGAATTGACTGAGCAGCCGTCACGTGTTAGATAGTGTTCTAGGTTATTACATGTGGGGTTTTTAGAATGTGTGCATATTTTCAGTGGGACAATCGGGAAGCAATCTGTTATTTGTGAGAGAAGTGTGTCAGAGGAATAGTGTATCTATAGCAGTGTATCTATTAGGGCTGCACGGTATATTGCATGCGATGCATCTGCGATTTTGAGCGCGAATTGCGTAGCTTGTCAATGAACTACAGCTCTGTGTATTAAATGCCGCTCCATCTGAAAACAGGTGATAGAGATTTATTTGTAATCACAGAACCGGCTTTACTGATGAGATGCGCATGACTATCGCATGCAATATATCGTGCAGCCCTAGTATCTATAGTATATCTACAGTATCTCACAAAAGTGAGTACACCCCTCACATTTCAGCAACTATTTTATTATATCTTCTCAAGGGACAATACTATAGAAATGAAACTTGGATATATTTTAGAGTAGTCAATGTGCAGCATGTATAGCAGTGTAGATTTATTGTCCTCTGAAAATAACTCAACACACAGCCATTATTATCAAAATAGCTGGCAACAAAAGTGAGTACACTCTTAAGTGATAACAGCTATACGTCGTTTAACCATGCAAAGCCACATGTCCTATTCATCATGTTCATGCTTTTGTCTGCTTAACAGGACTATACAAATTTGTGTATCTTGTATTAGAGCAGTTAAAATTTGGTGCTTTGAGTACAATTCTCTCATAATGACCACTGGATGTACAACATGGCACCTCATGGCAAAGAACTCTTTTTTGAGAATTAGAATTGTTGCTCTCCACAAAGATGGCCTAGGCTATAAGAAGATCAGTAACACCCTGAAACTGAGTTACAGTACAGTGGCCAGTATCACACAGAGGTTTTCCAAGACGGGTTTCACTAGTAACAGGCCTCGCAAGGGTCGATCAAAGAAGTTGAGTCCTCGTGGTGTGCGTCAGGTGCAGAAGCTGGCTTCAAAAAACAGACGCATGAGTGCTGCCAGCATTGCTTTAGAGGTTGCAGAAGTGGAAGTTCAGCTTGTCAGTGCTCAGACCATACACCGCACACTGCAACAATTCGGTTTGCATGGCCGTCGTCCCAGAAGGAAGCCTCTTCTGAAGCTGGCTCACAAGAAAGCCTGCAAACAGTTTGCTGAAGACAACCTGTCCAAGAGCATGAATTACTGGAACCATGTCCCGTGGTCTGATGAGACTAAGATAAACTTGTTTGGCTCAGATGGTGTCCAGCATGTGTGGTGACGGCCTGGTGTGGAGTACCAAGAAAGTTGTGTCTTGCCTACAGTCAAGCATGGTGGTGGTAGCATCATGGTCTGGGGCTGCATGAGTGCTGCTGGTACTGGGGAGCTGCGGTTCATTGAGGGAAACATGGATGCCAACATATACTGTGACATTCTGAAGCAGAACATGATGCCCTCCCTTCAGAAACTGGGTTTTCCAACATGATAATGACTAGTGCTGGGCGGTATGACCAAAAATTTATATCACGGTATTTTTCAAAATTAGACAAGTTTCACGGTATGTGACGGTATTTATTTTTTTCATGCATGACCGGGCGTTAACCACATTTTCTACTGATTGAGGAAAAACTGCAGTAGATTGACTTAGAATGCCCTATTTTACTGTCATGATGAGCGAATATTGTAGAAAAATTCCACACTAAATAGTGACTAAACACAACCCATTAATACATGTTAACCAGGAGTCACTCTCATTTATAATCACGACATCATCTGATAAAATCAACATGCATCTAACGTTACACTAAAGAGCGGCTATACAGTGGTTTTGGCTATATTACTTTTTTGTCTCATGCAGCGCACTGAGTCTGAGTAACAAACTAAAAAAAAAACCAAACAAAAAAGTGCATAATATTAACAGATGAACTATGCTCCTATTTATAATTCCAAACAGTCAGTTAGCGGCAGGTGCTTGGAAACACTGTTTTGTACTCATTTACTGATGAGTCTGCTGCTGCTGCAATGCGATAGTGAAAAGAGACCCCCTCAAGCTGAAGGTGGAGAAGCATCATGTGTCTAACATCCAGCATCTCCGTGATGTTATTATGGAGGAGTGGAAGAGGATCCCAGCAACAACCTGCAGCTCTGGTCAATTCCAAGCCCAGGAGGATTAAAGCAGTGCTAGATAACAGCAGTGCTCACACAAAATATTGACACTTTGGACACTGTTCACGTAGAGTGTATTATTATTTTATATATATATATATATATATATATATATATGAAAGTGAAAGTCGTGATGTATTGTCAAGTATGGTGACCCATACTCGAAATTGGTGCTCTGCATTTAACCCATCCAAGTGCACACACACAGCAGTGAATAGTGAACAAACGCACACAAACACACCGTGAACACACACCCGGAGCAGTGGGCAGCCATTGCTCCAGCGCCCGGGGAGCAATTGGGGGTTCGGTGCCTTGCTCAAGGGCACCTCAGTCATGGTACCATTACTGCTGTTCATTCACAATCCCCACCTTCAATTCCTGCCGGTGTGAGAATCGAACCGGCAACCTTCAGGTTACAAGCCCAACTCTCTAACCATTAGGCCACGACTTCCCCCAATATATATATATATATATATATACACACACACACACACACACACACACACACACACACACACACACACACACACACACACACACACACACACACACACACACACACACACACACACACACACACACACACACACACACACACACACACACACACACACACACACACACACACACACACACACACACACACACACACAAAAAATATATATGTATGTGTGTATATTATTCACTTATTTTTATTATCTGTTTGTTGACACTAAAACAAATTCCTCGTATGTGCAAACATACTTGGCAGTAAAGCTCTTTCTGATTCTTCTGATTCTGATATCCATATGGCAGGAGTATACAGCTAAACCATATTACAACACATGTGACTAAATGATTTCTATTTCTTCTGTTCATGAGTGTCACGGTTTGTGTTGATTTGGCGTCTTCATCAGGGCTATGTGTATGCGGTCGGGGGAAATGATGGCGTGGCATCGCTGTCCAGTCTGGAGCGCTTTGACCCTCATCTGAACAAATGGACAGATGTGCAAGAAATGGGGCAGCGGCGTGCTGGAAACGGTGTCAGCGAACTCAACGGATGCCTCTACGTTGTTGGTAAAGATCAGGAATTGTGTATCTTCATAATTTTAGACTTCATTAGACTCTGATGGAGTGAGATCTGTGCGCTTCATGTGCTTGTGTTCATCTGAAGGCGGGTTTGATGATAATTCTCCGCTGAGCTCAGTGGAGCGCTTCGACCCCAGGACCAGTCGCTGGGAGTATGTGGCGGAGTTGACCACGCCCAGGGGCGGAGTTGGCGTCGCCACGGTGATGGGGCGTGTCTTTGCAGTGGGGGGGCACAATGGAAACATCTACCTGAATACGGTGGAGGCCTTCGAGCCCCGGATGAACAGGTGAGATATAAAGCTGGAGTATTTCTGAAGATTCGTTCTGATTTCATTCAGAGAGAATTAGTTTGTTTGTGTGTGTTTCTGCATCAGATGGGAGCTGGTGGGCTCCGTGTCTCACTGTCGGGCCGGGGCCGGAGTCGCCGTCTGTTCCACTCACATCAGTCAGATTCGAGACATCGGCCAGGGCTCCAGTAATGTCGCTGACTGTATGTAGAGACACTGTCAGGGTTTGACACAATACAACACTAATGCTTCTGCCTAAATACACTCCAAACACCTGCATTCAGCTGTGATGTGGCTCTGAAATCAGGTGTCTGCTGTTGTATTTATTGAATCAACTCTTTTGTGTTCTACAAGAGAAGTTCATTGTTTTTGATTTGATTTTGTGTAAGTGGAAAGTGTTTTTTTTCTAGCTGTGAGATCATAGGATCACTGTATCTGATGTTTGTGCTGATTTCTGCTGCCTGAACTACTGAAAGTAATTTCTCTCTCAGACAATAAGAAATCATCTGTAAACTAGACTATAGTATTCAGAGATCAGAAGTGAAGTTCAGTAATCTGAATATCCATGACATGAGTTCAGTGAAGCGTTCCTGTGTTTCAAAGGCAGAATGACATCAGATACTTACAAATGCATAAGGTTAAAAATTACAATTTTGTGACTTCAGGACACAAAGAACGATCAAAACGAGATTGTTCTGTAGCCAGGTGTTTGTTTGCGTGCGTACAATCACAGACGCAATCAGGACAACATGAGAGGTCCATGCTTCATGAGAGACTCATTTCTAACGCGAGGAAATGATAGTGACACTTCTGTTGTGTGCCACGTCTCATTTATGACTTCAGTAAGAACCCTGCATAAGATCTGGACTGGTTTTAGGTTTAGATTTGTGCAGAACAGTCTAGAGTGATGATACGTGATAAAGGATTGTGCTTCTGTTCTGCTTTTCACTGCCGAACATGAACGGCAATCCTAGAGAAAGCTCAGATGCTTTTATATGTTGCTGTTGTATATTACAAAAGCTTTTTGTTTTACATGATTTAGTTCAAAGTGAAAAAAATACATGATTACATTTTGAAACAGATCTGTTATACCATGAGGGAATACATTGAGATTTCTGTAATAGAAGGTCTTTGACATGTTTTCTTTTACCAATGTGACTTCAGTCTTATTTGAAAATGACTTTGAATTCTGGGTATGGAATATTTATTTTATGTAATGCATCTTTTTCTTAGGTTTGGAAAACAGTAAATGTTGTTGCTTTTATTCAGTAATTATTGTTTGGACTCCAGTTACATAAGAAACATCTGATTATATTTGAGAACTGCTGTTGAAATGTTGATATTATTGAAATGTGTTTTACATTATTCTGGTCTCACAGATGTTAACATTTTGCATTCAGTGATGTGAAACAACAATAAATATATTCCTAGAGCAATTTATTTAATATTTGTGTAGCTTTATTCTGTCCACAGAAGGACAGAATGACTTGTCAGTTATCAATTGTAGCTCCATTTCTGTACCTGTTGGTTTAAATGCAGTATATTTGATAGGTCACTTTTGTTTGAGATAGATATCTATCTGAAGAATGACACTTCTTAGCATATTTACCTATGTGTATGTTTTAGCGTTTCGCTCAGTATCTGTTTATTTATTTCCTTCTATTTTTTTCTTTTGTGACTTTTTTTTTTTTAACCTTTGTAACGATTAAATAAAACAAAAATGCAAAGTTTCCTTTTCTCTTTTCTCTGTTTTTAAAACCCTGGATTTGGAAGAAGTGGGTTAGTAATATATTTCATGAGATTGCTATTTGTTTGAATGTGAATAGAATAATCTTGCGTGTATATATTACAACAATCTGCCCTGCAACAATAAACATATTATCTAACATCAACCCATGTGAGCAGTTTCATGGACAGCGTTGAGTAATTTGTATTTTAGTTTTGTATTTACTGCATTTTTATTGTTTACTGTCAATTTGGTAGCTATAAAAAAAGGTTAAAAAGTAACACAGAGGTAAAAGATTTTACTCAAAATATATTGTCCTAAAATATGTGCTGTCATAAGGTTTTTGAAACAAGCTCTTTGGACTTTTTAAATTTTATTACAATGACAAAAGAAACAGAATTAACAATTGCAAATGTGTACAGAGAGACTTTTTTGTTGTTATTGGCATTTTACATCTGTATCCAGTACTGTCATCGGCATGAAGATCTGTGCATTGGGTTCTGCACATTACATTAGGGTTAAATTCAATTTGTTTACATCAGTAAAAAAAAATTCTTTAACTGCCAATAGTCTCAAACTTTTTGATCTGTTGACAGATGTTTCTCCAGGTCTGAGGACGATGGGTCTGTCCCTTAGTATTTACTGTTAGATTCACACACACTACATTTCTTCACTTCTCCATCTCGGATACCGATGGCGTTTTGGTTCCTTGCCGCTGTTGCCTTTGGCTTGCTTAGTATGAGACGCTTCATTTCTGGCAATATTGCTGGCTTGATTGCACAGATACTATTTGAACTGAACTGAACTGGACAATGACATAACTGAATCAACGATGAACTGACTTTAACTGAAAAAATGACTTTTCTATTTTCCTCTTGCATTATTGACACTATTTTCCTGCTTAATACTGTAAAGCTGCTTTGTCAGTATTGTATAAAGTGCTATATAAATAAAGGTGACTTGACTTCTGACAGAGGACAATCTGTCAAATCTTCAAGTAAATCTTTTGTGTCAAACAAATGATCTGATATTTCAACCATGTTCATATTTGCTCAGTTCTGTGATGCTCTCATACCAGAAGCCATCTGTTTACTGACCAGAGCAATCAAGAATTTAGGCAATGAGTCAATGCAGAGATTTAAGGATAGAGGCAAATCTCCCATCTCTGGATGCTTTTCACCTGAAACAGAAAACATTTGATATACATATAATCATGTAATATGTGCAGACTGAAATGTTTTTGGTAAACATATTTTTCCTTGTTAAATTTAAATGGAACTTTTTAATGTTTGAATAGTGTCAGTCTTAATTGAGTATTTTGCCCGTAAATTTATTAAGCTACTTAATGTTTAAAAAAAAGAAAGAAAGAAAGACATGTTTCACATCAAAGCGCCTAGAATCACTCAAATGCAAATGTATGATTTTGTGACCATATTCTTCAGAACATAATGACATGTGACATGTTTCTGTCTTTCCAGAAGGGTGAATTTGATTGTGTTGGACTTTAACGTGTGTCACAGCATCAGATGATCATGTATGTTTTACTGTTTAATCTTTGGACTCTGATGAGGGTGAAAAGAGCCTTCAGTGTGTGATGATGTGCAGATCTCCAGAGGACAGGCGTGTGGAATGACAGAAAAATAAGGCTGTGTAATGCTGTTTCAAGTTACAGACTAAAAAACTCCTGACTAAAAAACATTATCATTTTATAATGTTTTTGTTTGTCTTTACCCTCATTGGCCTCATTCATTCTGGTAAGTTCACTCATGTTCATAGTAAATTTGCTAGAATAACACATTTAATAGAAGAGCCACTTTGTAGAAATGGCAAAAGCTTCATTCTTTGTTAATTGTGACTGTTTTTCCCTGGCAGTTTCATCCAGGATCTCAGAAACAATTATTGTGTAATTCAGTACAGTTTAGACCAGCGCAAAATTTCAAAGAGTCTGTCAGATTCATTAAGACTCACACTAATAAATCATTGCTGAAATTGTTGAAAATTGTGTTTAACAATATTGCTAAACTCTATAACAAAACGAAGTCTTTTATATTATATGAAATATGTGGATTTTATATGTATTAAATATTAATCGGTGTGTGGCGCTCTCTGTGAATAAAACCAAAATATGGTCTGAAACTTTTATATTTTTTCTAGTTTTAAATACAAGGTAAGTGGAAAGATGTGTTTAACCTACTGACAAAGTTGATCGTCAAACCATTTTCCTGAACGTAGAGATGTGTAAATACGCTTTTAAAATCCATGTAACATCTACCAGTAAACTTTAATAATTTAACAGACATTTTAGGTATGAACAAATGCTGGTAGTTTTAAAAAGCAGTGGGAAACAAACGTGTGCCGTAATTGTGCTCTGTGTCTTTACTACAGTCATTTGACTTTGTAGATTTTACAATCGAGGTAAATGGATAAAATGGTGATTCTTTGACAGGAGTTGATTCGTACTATATGATTGTTTATGACACTGTTTCCAGTAAAACATTAGCAGTGCACATGACACTCATGTTTCAGCTTTTCATCTCAGTCATGAGGCTTTTTTATGATGGAGAATTTGACTATTGTCTTTTGCAACAGAAATTTTCTCTATGTTTTTAGCAGAATATAATAAAACACAATTTGTCTTTGAGGAACTGTGTAATGAATTTATTGCCCCAGTTCTATCTGTAGATCCAATGATCCCATAGAAAGGCTTGTAAATTGTAATGCTGAACACAGTTTCTCTCATTTGTTCTCTTTTTTTTATTTTTGTCCTCATGTGGTTTCTGATTAATATGAATTGTCTTATCTAAGGCTTCAGTCAGTGTGAGGAGGGCTGGCGGTCGTATGAGGAGAGATGCTACTTCTTCTCCTCTGACATGAAGTCATGGCACGACGCACTGGAGGATTGTGTCAGTAAAGGAGGTAATCTGATGAGCATCCAGGACATTCACGAGCGGGTGAGATGATGAAATAAATATATCACATTTACATCTAAATAGATCACATTTACATCTAACATCACACATGCTCTTCTGTTTGGTCCAGACGTGGGTCCGGACGCAGATCGGCACCTCCATCTTCTGGATCGGACTGAATGACGTGGCGTCTGAGGGAAACTGGGATTGGAGTGATGGGAGTGTTTTCTACCCCTACCTGTCGTGAGTGAGAAATTCACTCTTAGTTAGAGTTCCTTTATAGCTGATCCCTCAAATATCTCTGTAGAGAAATGAAGTAGTTCTGTGTAAGGAGCACATTCTGAACATTCCCATGATCCTGGGAATTGCAGGTATTGGAAGGAGGGTCAGCCGGACAACTGGGCAGATAATGAGGATTGTGGGCAGGTTCAGGGAGCCAGTGATGGCAGATGGAACGATGAAACCTGCTCAGCCAGACGGCAGTATATCTGTAAACGACCAAACCGTATGTATAATGTGCTTATTGACTCCATATATCAGCCATGTGTATTTGCTTGTGTATGTTTGTGACATATTTCCTCTGTCTTTCTCTAGCGAACCCAGCTCCGGTCTGCGACTCGGCAAACGGCTGGCAGGCCTTCGGCTCAAACTGCTACAAGCGAAGGGCAGGCGTTCAGAAGAGCTGGGCAGCGGCTCGCAGCGACTGTGTCAGAGAAGGAGGAGACCTGGTGTCAATCACATCTTCTGAAGAGGAGCAGTACGTCACCAGCCGTCTGGATGCGTCCGCCTTTGACCTCTGGATTGGCTTTTCCACAATGGTGAGTATCATCATTGGACTACTTGATTTAGTACACAACATGCACCTCAGTGAAATCTGTTGAATCATTTCTTAACCACCAAAGACAGTAAAGAAGCAGGGCCAATTATTTTCCATTTATTTTTAAAAATCTAAATAGACTACAAGGGCAAGTCCAAACATTTTGTCACGTTAAATAACCACAGCTCAAAACGTTGCATTGCCGCTGTATTTCTGTCGTGTGTTGTCCGCAATCACTTCCCTTCTTTTCGCAGAAATGCACAACTTTATCCTGTCAAATACAACCAAATGCCACGACTTTCACCTGGTCTGATGCGAGTACATCTACATACACAAACTGGCCAGCAGGACAACCTGATCTCACGTAAGACAACTGCTAGTCTAGTTGTAGTACCTGGTTAGTTTTATTACTATGGTCTTCTCAAAACTATGACTCAAAGAAAGGGTTTTTCAGTATAATAAAATAAAGCATTTAAACGTTGACTTGCGTGATAACTCAAGCTCTGTTAAACCCAGTGACAAAGCCAACGGTGTGTGTACCGCTATGATAAAAGAAGCAGGAGAGGATTATGGGAAATGGAGAACACACGTCTGCCGTTATGAGCGACCTTACATGTGCAAGAAAGCTTTGAATAGTAAGATCCAAACTTTATCCCTCTGTAATTTATTTCATATTTGTGCACTGAGATTCAACATTTCAGTTGTTAATGTTACATGTGCATTTATTCATTATAATGCTATAATGTTATGTGCATTTCAGTTGTTTTCGGTTCAGTGATGTGCTCTTCTGTTTCTGTTGCTCCAGCCATTTGTCCTTCTGGATGGTTGAGTTTCTCAGGAAGCTGTTATTGGGTGGTCAGTAACCAGAATCTCCTGACCAGCTGGTATCTGGCTCAGACCACGTGCTTTGACATGGGTGCAAACCTGGTGACCATCAAAAAGTGAGAACGAGCACTGAGTTTAATGGAGTTTTGTAAGGATTGTAATGGGTCACATTCATGTTCATTTTCCATGTTTGTTTTTATCTCTAGTGAAGAGGAGCAGTTCTTCATTAATGCACAGTTGCCTGATTTTCACCAGGTAGATATACCTGATCTGTGGATTGGAATTTCAGGTGAGTGATGCATAAAATACAACATTTTAACCTTGTAACTTTGACCAGAATTATTATCAAAAAGAAGCTCTTTGGGAAAGCAGTATAAGGAAAAGTTGGAACTTTTTATGCTGATTCAGAGTTGGCATCATCTTAAGTCATCGCAAGGACTGGTGTTATCTCTTCACGGTCATCTGAAATCTTCGTAAGAGTCTAGATCCACTCTGGAGCTGCCATAACCACTAGTTACAAACAGAAAAGCAGATGGAGGATAAATAGCGTAGCTGCAGTTCATAATGTTCATAAGATGGTCAGAATTACTATGATCTGCATCAGTTATCTGAATATGAACAATCATTCACTCATCTTGGTGTTGTCTTTCTGAATTATAACACAGATAAGGACCAAGATGGGACGTTTACGTGGGTGGACAAAACTGCGGTTGAGTTTTCAAACTGGGGCACAAATTTCCCTCAGAACTCAGAAAACTTTTGGGACTGTGGCCAGATTTACACCGGTAAGATTCTTGATTGAGCTACTCAGCGCAAAAAGACACAGAATGTCAGCTTTAAAGGATTTTCTTAAAAAAAATGAGCTGAATCTGTTTGGTGTTTTTTTCTTGCAATAGGAAACTATGCTGGAAAATGGGAAACTACCAACTGCTATAAAAACCTGGGATATATTTGCAAGATGCCCGGAGGACAGAATGTGAAGCCCACAGCAGCTCCAGGTGAAACTACAGAAAGTCCCATACTGTCATTTGATCTGAATGAACAGCTGTTAATGTCACAAATGTTCACATGACGTCAGTTTTACAGAGAAGGGTTCTAATTTCTTTTCCATCACACTGAAAAGAAAACTGGCCAATCAATAAGATTCACACTTTTGGTCAGAGCTGCTGCTGTTACACAAGACTTGTTGGCACTCACAAACAGGCTAATTTGCAAAGCAACAGTGAATAGCATAGGAAGAAACCATCTGCTTTCAGAAAGTGGTTTTGCCTTTTCATTCATCCTATCTGCAGGGTTTTTTTCCACATTGGTCTGAACAGACAAACTGAATGTCAAAAAACAGTTGAATTAATATCATGGTAGAAGTGTCTGTGTTGTGTTTTTACTACGATACATGGTTCACTGAATGTTTTTCTGCAGACTCACACTGTGATGAAGGATATCTGCTCTTCGGTGAATACTGCTATCACTTTGAGACTGAAACAGTCAAGAGCTGGCAGGATGCTGAAAATTACTGTGTGGCTCAAAACGGACACCTGGTCAGCATCCACAACCAGGAAACAGTCAGTTTTCTGACAGGTGCGATAGAAGACAGGTTCTTCATCAAAGATACTTACTCATGGGTCATTTTGCTCACAAAACATGATCTGACCCTACCCCTAATGTAATACAATGTTTTTGGGTTATTTGTTCCATTGGGTTCTTGTTATCTCGTTAAAAATACTTAGATAAGGACTACAAATTAGGTCAAATTTATAAAGAAATACAGAAAATTCCCAAACGTTCAAACATGGCCATATATGACGTTTTGTTTTTGCTCTGATCTCAGCCCACATGAGCAGATCTTCCTGGGTGGGTCTTAACGACATCGAAAAAGAGGGAACATTTGTGTGGAGTGATGGAACTCAAGCAGTAAGTGATCAGCCAATAAACTAATGCATCTGATCACACAAAGTGAGAAAGCTTGTTTTGGCTTCTCTCCCTGAAGAACGAGCAGCAGTTCTGCATCCAGTTATTTACAGCTTTATTTTGTTCCATGTCAAGCGTTTGAGTAGCTTTGTCTGTTCTCTCTGCCTTCTGTAGAACTTCCAGCCCTGGGAGACGAACCAGCCGGATAACTGGCAGAATAATGAAGACTGTGTTCACATCCGCGGCAGCGAGCACCACGACACAGGAAAACTCAACGACCTGCCCTGCACATCCACTTACCCCTTCATCTGCCAGAAAGGTGGGAACATTCTGAGCTTTTCCAGTTTGATCAGCCTTTTATTTGTTTTATTGTTTGCACACATTGATCAGAGCATTGTTTTAGTGAGTTACACCGGTTAGTTACACTAGTCTTTTTTAACCCACTTTAAAGTCCATTCTTTCCATTGGTGTGATTTTGAGATACTGATATTGATTTTTTTTTTCCAGCAAAAGGTCAAGGGCCACCGTCTCCCCCAACATCTGGTCCAGGTACCGATTTGTCACTGACTCTCTATAAACGCCAAACACTGAGACATTCACACATTTGTGTTTGTTTCTCATTCTTACAGTAAATATCTGTCTTTGTGTATCAGACTGTAAGTTGAGCTCTTGAATTGATTTCGTTTGCTTCTTCTGTCAGGCTGGAATGAGAAGTGCGGCTCCTGGATTGCTGACCCGTTTAATGATTACTGCTACCTGTTTACTACTCTGTCCATGAGGAAGTGGGCCGACGCTCGTGCGGATTGTGTGAATCAGGGTGGAGATCTCATCAGCATCACTGAGCCATTTGAACAAGGTTTCATCCAAGGTTAGTATTCAGTTACTCAACAGACTCTCAAGATTTTCCAGATATGTTTATGCTCACACAACTCTTGTTGATCTACAGCTCAAATCCAGTCTGTTCCCACGGGCGTTTCTCTGTGGATGGGAGCGCATGACTCCATCACCGAGGGTGGCTGGACGTGGACGGATGGCTCCCCTTTCCGCTATATAAACTGGGCTTCAGGTGATGCTGTGACAAGATTTGAGACGATAAAGCACCTTTTAAGCTTTTTGTTAAATGTGTCAAAATCAAGTTTAATGAAGAAAATAATCTGCTCCTCTCGTTTACCGTTAAAGGAAACCCTGATGATTATGATGGTGAAGACTGCCTGTCCATTTTAATCAACTCTGGAGCGTGGAACGATGATGACTGCGAGAACAAGAGAGGGTATATCTGCAAGCGTCGTGGTACGTTCTGCTGCCCCTTTCATTTTCTCAGAAATAATATTTAGTGTAAGTATTAAGTATTACCGTTTACCAAATACACCTTTTCCCTTTTTCAGGGAACACACCCGAGCCTCCTCCGCCGCATGATGGTACATTTGGCTTCTGTTTCTCATGTGCCATGAATCTCTTGAGGCTCTTGAGCCTTACTGAGTTTGTTCTTGTGTTGTACTCTAGGTTTCTACACAACATACGCATGTCAGGACTCCAGCTTGGTGCTTCACTGCCCCCAGAACAGCGTCATCAACATCCAGTCAGCTTTTTACGGGCGCCGCAGTGACAAGATCTGTCCATATGGAGATGGAGCCTCTGGTAAATCACAGCATTACGAGTGTAAATGAGAATGTTTGAAGTGTTCATACAGGATCTCTGATGTGCTGAATGGACATTTCAGGTGTGTGCACTGTTGAGGGCACGCTGCCTTTGGCCAGGATGATGTGTGATAACAGAGAGTTCTGTTTCCTGTTCGCACACACTGATGCTGACCCCTGCCCGACCGTCTCCAAATACCTGGAGGTGGTTTTCAGCTGCGAGCAGAACGGTGAGGGACAATTCTACTGAAAATGTAAATGTGAATGAAATGAATGATGAAAGTTTTGAATGGTAAGATGTGTTCGGAAAATCATACCAGTGCTTGAGATTAAGCTCTGCTAAAACAGGTTTAGGTGAATAAAGAGAAATACCTTGAGAGGAAGAACACACAAAAATAGTGTCAGGAAATACTACCGCATTCAGTATGTCACACATTCCCTGATGAGTGTGTGTGTTGTTTCAGTGTGTGTGAGAGGGTTGGGTGTGGAGGACGGAAACATCACTAATTCAATGCTCTCAGCATCATCGTATCTCAGTGGAAAAGAACCAGATAAAGCTCGACTGAATGGGAACTCGTGCTGGATGCCCTCCTCTTCTGGTCTGTCTCTTTCATATTTGAATGAACCACAAAATCACCCATAATAATTTTTCAGGTATTTGAAGAGAAAACCATAATCCTTTGCATCTCCTGCCTGACGTGCAAACTGTGTTTCAGCAAACTCCTGGATTCAGGTGAATGTGGGTCAGCTGAAGAAGATCACAGGGGTCGTCATTCAGGGCTGCCCATCATCAGATCACTGGGTTACTAAGTTTAAGATCCAGACGAGCACAGACGGCCTGTCCTGGAAAGACTACACCAGCGACGGAGGGGTAAACACACACACACACACACACACACACTACTCAGAGATGTTTGGACTTGATCTAATGAAAGAAAACCTCGCAAGAGCTTGTGAGGAGCATCTGTCTGTGAGAAGATCAGACACGTTGAGTTTAGGAGGTTCTGATGGTGGTTCTGTCACAGGAGTATCCGGGTTCTGTGGACAAGATGACGCCAGAGACCCGTTTGTTCGGGACGCCGATCTCAGCGCAGTATGTTCGCGTTCTGCCACTGGAGTGGAACAGTCAAGCGGGGCTGCGACTGGACATTTTGGGCTGCTTACCGGACTGTGAGCTCAACCGAAGCTTGATTCAGAAGATGAATTGTTGTTTTGGATCATCCTTAAAACTGAAATAGAACTATAATTTATCTCAGTCTGTCCTCAGTGTAAATTAAGCCAATCTGTTTCCCTTTTTTGGATGCTTTTCAGATGCTGTGACTTGCAGTGCAAAACCCAACCTGGACCACTCCATAGACAAAATGACGTAATTATCGAGTCTTTGAATGAAACCCTGGTTAAGTCTTAATGTACTGTCAGTGGCAGTGGTTTGTGATCCACAGCTGCACATCTTGTATGTCTCCATTATTTAACACATCGATTCAAACAAGGTGCAGTGCTGTGGAATGACAACTACTCGTTAAAATGTTATGACTGGAAATCCTGCAGTTGTGCCATATAAATTACACATGTTATGGAAACAAATGTTTTGGGTTTATTTCATTTTGCTTTGGGTTCCTGTTTGTTTCAGGGTTCACTGTCCTGCTGGTTGTGCCAGGGAGGCATACACTGTGTATGGGACAGACATGTATCGCGGGGTATGAGAATAATCAATTATAACCCGACCGCTTCAATCTAGCATGAGCGTCAACCTTGCATTTTTTCCTTATGATTCATGACTGTCATCTGTTTCAGGACTCTAATATCTGTGCCGCTGCGATTCATGCTGGAGTGGTTCTCAATGACATTGGAGGAGACTGCACTCTTCTCAAAGCTGACGGTCAGAACTTTTACAGCGGATCCACCAGGAATGGCATCGTATCCAGACAGTAAGCCTCCAGTCTTCTCTGAGATACCTGCTTGTTAAAGAGTCGGCTTTAGAGTGAAATACGCTGTGATGTGTCGCAGGTTTGATGGGCTCTACTCTGTGTCATACCACTTTACTGATGGAGGTGAGACAGAATTTTCTTACTAGTCACAACATCATTACTTTATTGCAAAAGCTGCTTGGTCTGAATGGCGTGTCTCTTCAGAGCTGAGGTGTTCTGGTCCAGACTGGTATGAGTTTGGAGAGTTCTGCTATAAGCCGTTTGAAGAGAAGAAGACGTGGCACAGCGCGCGGACGGCCTGCAGGCAGCTGGGAGCCGATCTGGTGTCGATCTTGTCGATGACAGAACAGAGCTGGCTGGAGAGTTACCTGTATCAGGGTACGTGTGTGCATTTACTAGCTCTTTTAGGTACAAATAAACATGAATCATGATTGAAATCAGTTATATCCTTTTCATTCGCTTCCTTTGCCATGTACTTTGATCGTATTTGTGTGGCCTTCAGATGAAATAAGAGGGAAGGTTTTAAGAAAAAAAAACAAATGATCACAGGAGACGTTTCGACATTCATAGTCAACGCATTTTTGTGACAAATGAGGACATAAATTTGTAAGACATAGGTATTAGAAGGAGAAGGTGATTTATGACGACATTACCCCATGTCCCCATTTTTCAAAACGCTTATAAATCATGCAGTGTTTTTTTGAGAAAGTAAAAATCCAGAAAGTTTCCTGTAAGGGGTAGGTTTATGTGTAGGGTTGGTGTAGGGCAATAGCACGTACAGTTTGTACAGTATAAAAACCATTACGCCTATAGAATGTCCCCACAATTCACAAAAACAAACGTGTGTGTGTGTCTGTGTCTGTGTGCGTGTGTGTGTGTCTGTGTCTGTGTGTCTGTGTGTGTGTGTGTGTGTGTGTGTGTGTGTGTTTCCTTTTTCTCCATTGAACAGCCACCAGTGACGTGTGGATCGGTCTGAATGATCTGGGCTTCTCGGGTTTGTTCTCGTGGTCGGATCATCACGAGGTCACGTTTACATACTGGGCTCCCGGAGAACCCAACAACCACCTGGGCTTCAATGAGGACTGTGTGGAGATGTACCATGAGGTACTGCATTTACTGACTGATGCAAAACTAAACACTGGAGCATGAGTGTCATCTTAATGCTTTGTGTCTTAGACGGGCCGATGGAACGACGTCACCTGCACAGAGTTAAACACCTACATCTGTAAAATGCCCAAAGGTCACTATCCTTTGCCCTCTGTCCAGCCCACCATCTACGGCTGTCCTCAGGTCAGTTCTGTGCTCTCATGAAGGGCCATCAGTGACCCTGACTGCGTCACGCTAACCACATGTCTGTGTTCTGCAGGGCTGGGATGTTTTTGAGTATTCCTGCTATTGGTTTGAAGAAGCTGCTAGAAGTCGTGAGGAAGCCAAAGTGTTCTGTGAGAGTCGGGACAGCACTCTGCTGCATATTCTGGACCTGTGAGTGTCTAAAGCTCTAGTGTTCCTGTTTACAGTCATAAACTGCTTCTGTGTTTGTGTAGCTCTAGTCACTCAGCTGCTGCTCTCTGCAGGTACGAACAGGCTCATTTCACAGCTCTGATGAGCCGATACTCTGGCGACTGGTGGATCGGGCTGCGGGCGCGAGGAGGGGTGGTGGGTGTCGACTATTACTGGGACAACGACGCTTTAATAACCTACACCAACTGGGGCCGCAACGAGCCGAGTAATTCATCCCTTTACACTGCAGATCCTTCTGTCCTAGACGTTACACCTGAGCGCTGTTTAGAGCTGCATCATCATTCATAATCCAGTCCGATTTCACTGTATCTCCAGATAACCTCGCTGGATCCTGTGTCACGATGTCGACCAGCCCGCTGGCAGGCTTCTGGAATAACAAAGAGTGTGAAGAGTCATTCCCATTTGTGTGTGAAGCTGCTCGTAACGGCATCTCTCCACCGACTCGTGCTCCGACGCTGCCTCCGGTGACGGGCTGCGACAGCGACTGGGGCGGAGAGCCTCACTTCAGAAACTGCTACAGGGTGATCTATCCTTCTGCTGACTGCATGCACACCACAGAGCGGCTTACTGTTAGGAAGCGGCGTTCACGTTTACATGCACCTGCACACACATGCACCACCGTCAGTAAACAGCTGAAGGATGCCGCTTATGCCAAATGGCTCTTTAGGGAATCCATTAGCCCTGTCAAAATACACTTTTTGAACCCCAATATTGCTCTTCTCTAAGAAACTGTATATAATGAAAAGACAAAATTGGTACACTTTTTCATTGTATATGGGAGTGTAGAGAGCATCACGCATTCTAGAATGAGATTCTTGAGCTGATTTGTGGCTCAGGAGCTGGTGAGACTGTTCCTTTACCACTGAATTTTGCGGTTCATGCAAACGCAGGTCAGTAGAATTTAGTTTACTGAAGGCCAAGCATGTAATTGCCTTAAAATAAGCTGATGTATAATGTTAAAGGAAAGTTAAATTCATGTTAATGTTAAATTCAAGACAGATAAGTTATTTATTAATTGTTATTTTTCTTTAATGTACAGCATGGGTTAGTTTGAACCTCGAGTGCCTTGGTTGTCATTGTCAGTATGTGAAGGTAACTTATATTACATCAAGATAACTGTTCACTCTTTGAAACTGATAAAGCAATTTGTGTATGTGTATTTATATGCACACACGCGTTTAAAAAATCTGAATGCTCTCATGCATTTACACGACCACCAAACCACACTCTCTGGCCTAAACCCGGTGGTTTTGTGAAACGGCGTTCCATTTGCATTTACCTGATGTTTCAAATCACCGCTGCCTGCAAAAGCCTCGGATAGGCCATTTTCATGAGTACTTGTAAGTGTTGTGATTATTAAAATATATTTTCTGCTCTTTTAATGGTCTTCTTGTTGATGTATTTGTGTTGGTGCTTTTCACAGCTGTTCACGGTGGACTTTGCCCAAAAGAAGAGCTGGCAGGCGGCTAGAGAAGACTGTCTCGCCCGCGGCGCCGATCTGGTCAGTATCCACAGTCCTGAGGAGGAAATCTTCCTGTCCAGCTACTCGAAGGGAAAGACCAAGTGGATCGGACTGAGCGTCAACCCGCTGGAAGGAGGTTCGTTTGCTCACTGGTGCTTCACGTATGAGAATCATTTGTGTTTGTAGCTGAACTGTTTCTGACCTCTCTTCTCTAAGGTTACCACTGGAGCGACGGGACGCCGGTCAGTCACACCAACTGGGGCCACGGTGAACCCAATAATCACAACGGCCGAGAAAACTGTGTGGAAATGGTGACCACTGAAAACGGGACGTCCTGGTGGAACGACCTGAGCTGTGATGCACACCAGGACTGGATTTGCATGATTGCTAAAGGAAAGAAACCGATCATACCACCGGAGCCTCCGTCCCCTGTTCCAGGTGCCAACCGCAGCTCCAAAACAAGACCAGTATTATTATATTATTTATTGTAATCAGTACTATTTATTATCAATTATTTATTATTAATAAATGAGCCTGCAACACAGTAAACTGACACCAATCAGAGTTTCAAGAGCAAAAACAGGAGTTAATTTACAAAAATCGTCAAACTGCAACAAAGTAGGAGGGTACACACTATCCTCCGATCACCTGCGAGCAGAATAGTTTTGGAGATGGAAAAGGAGAATAAAACAAGACAAGAGCAGAGGAAGCTTTAATATAGCTACATATTTATAATGAAATAAACTCGAACCATATGTATCTACTATTAGTATTACTGCTCAATTATTAATTATTTATTTATTTAATGATTAACACATAAAAATATTTTACAAATGAATTAGGTCAATTTCCTCATCTGCTCCATTCACCTTCTCCCATGTTTCCTCCATCTCTCTACATCTCTGTTGGGGGTCTTGTTTGTCTATTTACATCTACTAATGTCTGCACGTTAAACGTGATTTTACTCCAATGAAGGCAGGATATAGAATCTGTTATTACAAGTGAAATTCTTCATGTTCCGTTTCTGTGGTCTGAGTTTACATTTGGAAAATGCTGAGAAATTTAACACTGTTCCTTTTCAAAATCTAGAGCAAATAGCAAAATAACACGCAAAACTATTTGTGCATATAGAGTCAGAATTAGTTTATTTATTGGAGGTGTTTGTTTATTAATGTTTTTTCAGCTCCTGAGTGCGGATTGAACCCTGGCTGGAGGAAGAACAATGGCATCTGTTATTACTTTAATGACACAGATATTGTGGACTTTCACATGGCCCTTGTGAGGTGTTACGAGGAGAAAGCTCATCTGGTGTCCATCGCTGATGAAGCTGAGCAGTCTTACGTGGTCAGCCTGGTACGAAAGCTCTGTGTTTCTGTTGCTCCAGGCTTTTGAATGTTTGATCAGTGATTTTTAGCAGTGACTTGAGAATTCTTCACATATGACATGAATCCTCGCAAGACAGCAGATAAAGCATTGTTCTGATTGTGTGATGTTTTCAGGTGGGCACTGGTCAGGCGGCTGCAGCCTGGATCGGAATGAGGATGTTTGGGGTTGCGGGAGGAGAGTATTTGTAAGCCTTAAAACATTTAAATATTGGTAGTGTTTGTTTCCACATGTATGTCTTTAACGTGTTCTTCAGCATGACAGTCAGTCCTATAGAGTTGTTTCTGTGTTCAGGTGGGTCGATCTGTCTCCTGTGACTTATGTGCACTGGGGTCCTGGAGAACCCAACGATGCAAACGGAGAAGAGCAGTGTGTCCAGATGGACAGACATCCAGGTGCACTAATATTATTTTACACTAGATCCAGATCTTTCATATTGATGTGCATGTTACTGTACTTCATATCAACATACCTTGTAAATATTGAACTTACTAAATGTACTACCTCAATTCTTTTTTTTAACTACTGTGCTTTTAAAAACCCTAACAATGCACTATCATCTCCATCATCATATTCTTAATATATAATAACACTGCCATTTAATATGTTTCTTTTAATGGATGATTGTCAAAACATTACAATATATCAATATATAACACATAATAAATAAGAATTATAAACTCATTCAGAAACCAGTACAACAAAAAGTGAATAACAAGAATAAAATTCACAATCCAAATTCAGTGTCAGTCAATGCTTAACTATGACTAGTTTAAAAAATACACAAGTCAAATAGATAGTCCATTTAATATGCAGAACAGACTTTACATTCTGTGTTATTTGTGCATTTATCAACTGTATCAGCTGTATTTATTTATTGTTTACTAACGTGATGCTTTTAGGATTCAGAGATCAAAATGGTTTAAATGTGAATGTTTTGTTTTTCGATAGGTTCGTGGAATGATGCAAACTGTGGACGTGCCAATGCTGGTTACGTATGCAAAAAATATCCAGGAAATGACCACACGCCTCCTCCTCCAACGGCATCATGGGAGGGAAACTGCCCCGAGGGTACGGCTGACATAAAACAACAAACATAAATCGAGAAATAAAGCCACTTGCATGAATCAAGGACAGGCATTCAGTCAGAGATTGATTTCATTTTTCCTAAAGAAACATTATGATTTTCATTGTTCCAGGGTGGATGAAATTCCGCAACAAATGCTACATATTCAAAGGAAGCCACTATCATCAGTCTGAGATCAAGGCGAACTGGACTTACGCACGAGACTGGTGCAGAGAGCAGAAAGGAAATCTCGCCGTCATCGATGATCAGAATGAAAACGGTACTTCTTCAGATGTTATAATGGCAGTCCATCCTTTGTTAATAGAGGATTAATAGAGTTGTTAATCACATTGAAGTACAGTGTTTGCAAGGTTAGCCTAAAGTTGAAATTCCTCTTTTTATTAAGATGGCTTGGTAAACATATGGTTGTTATATCTTGTCTTGCCAAACTTTTCTTCTCTTTCTTTGAGCTTTTGCTCTTTTCAGTTTTTTTACCTCCATTCAAACTTTGTTTTGTAAGATCATTTCACTTTTAGGCATTCTTTCTGTTTGTTGTTTGTTTGTTTTTTAACATCTGTTTAATGATCTATATCCAGCAACAGTGTCACCTCAGATCCAAAGTCCATGCAAACACTGTGCTTCAGGAAATACTACTTCATGTTGTCCCAATGTGTGACATTATGCCCCTCTCTCCAGATTTTGTGGCTAGTTATCTCAGGGATCTGGTTGTACCCGTTTGGATCGGTTTATCTGATAGGCTGCATGAAGGCAAGTTTGCATGGAGTGATGGAGTCAGTCCAGTCTTATACACAAACTGGGCCGATAAAGAGCCGAACAACGCTGATGGGGAGGTGAGGAGTTACTGTTGTATTGTAGATAGATAAATATGTAATATGTAATTATAGTATTTTTTAAAGATATAGCTAGCTGATGGCACCTGCAGAGGAGCTGATGCTGATCTCTGATGTCTTTCTCTCAGGAACACTGTACTTCAATCTCCCATAATCACCTGGTCACGGGCCGCTGGAACGATGAGAAATGTGACCACCAGCGAGGATGGGTGTGCTCTATGAAGAAATGTACTTACATCTTCACTTGTATCTTCATTTTAAATGTAGTTATATAAACGCTGCCGCAGGGCTGGGGATCACATGATAAGAGTTTATGTTACCATGTACCAGAATTGTTTGACATTTCAAAAGATAACTCTGAGATAACTTGAAGTTAACTCTTGACGATTCTCTGTGTTTTCCGCAGCGAGCAGCCTTCCCGTCCCGCCGCCCACCAGCTCCCCCTGTCCGTCCGGATACATCAGCTGGTACAGCAACTGCTATAAGCTGGTTTCAGAGCCCAAAGCCTGGGAGGAGGCTCAGCAGGCCTGTGTGAAGGAGGGAGGGAACCTGGCCAGTGTGGACATGAGTTACGATCAGGCCTTCATCTCTGGAGCCGTGCAGCAAGGCGAGAGGGACGCCTGGATCGGACTCCGCCGACTGGTACTTCATTACTGCCGCCTGAGTTTAATCAGCATTACAAACGCTAAGCAGAACTCAAGCCCTTGCTCTTCTTCTGCAGGCTGGCAGTGATTCCTACAAATGGTCCGACGGCTGGCCGGTGTTCTTCACGCACTGGGGTCCAGGGGAACCGACCAATCACGAGGGAGAAGGCTGCGTCAGCATGCATGCGCCATCGCTCTTCATCCAGGGCACCTGGAACGACACCGCCTGCGCCGCAGCCAAACCCTACATCTGCAAAATCACTAAAGGTAAAGCTGACATCAGTTACATTTACATTTAGTCATTTAGCAGACGCTTTTATCCAAATGAGGGCAGTAGAAGCAAATCAAAACCAATAAAAGAGCAATAATATGCAAGTGCTATGTCAAGTCTCAGTTAGCCTAATGCAGTACACATAGTAGGTTATATATATATATATATATATATATATATAGAAAAGAAAAAGATAGGATAGAAAAAGAATAGAGAAAGCTAAGAGTTTTTTTAGAAAAACAAGCAGTTAGAAAACGAATAGAGGGTGCAAGTGATAGAGGATCAAGTGGGGGTTTTTTTAATAAAAAAAAGAAAACAAATAGATAAAACAGAATTAGAATAGAGAGTGCTAGAGTTAGAGGGTCAAATAAAGATGGAAGAGATGTGTTTTTAGCCATTTCTTGAAGATGGCCAAGGACTCAGCTGCTCGGATTGAGTAGGGCAGGTCATTCCACCAGCAGGGAACAGTTAGGGTTAGGGTTAGTGAAAGTCAGTGAAAGTGATTTTGTGCCTCTTTGGGATTACAAACACCTGTCTCTGATCTCTCCGCAGATAAGCCCCCATCGACGCCGGCTCCTGGAGACGGAAAGTGTTTGCCGGGCTGGTGGCCCTACGGACGTTACTGCTACTTCGCATATAACGGAAAAGTGGGTTTCTCGTGGCCAGAGGCGAGACACTTCTGTCAAGAGGTGAACGGAGGCGAATTAACCTCGATTCACAGCCGCGCCGAGGTGGAGTTCATCAGGAACATCAACTACACCAAATACCACTACGTCTGGATCGGCCTCACCAGAGACCGCTCATGTACGCAGCTGATACGCAGCCGTCATCAGTCAAGTGATTTCAGATCAGATCTGCTGATCATGTGATTTCAGATCAGATGTGCTGATCATGTGCCGATTGTGATTGTAGATGGATGGGGCTGGACGGATCTGACGTCTCTGGGCTTCACAAACTGGGCTCCTGGAGAACCTAATGAAGCCATTCACGATGGCGATGTGGGGAAAGAGAACTGCGTGGAGATGTATCACGACGGCACGTGGAATGACAACAGCTGCGTGCAGAAGAGAGGCTTTGTGTGTCGACACCGGCAGTGTACGTTCACATCATTCACACTCCATTCATTCAGTCATGCTTGACAAACTCTCAAACAGTATGCGAGGTGACACGGGTTAATTTGTTAAAGCTTAGTGAGTGAACAGCAGAGACAGTTCTGCATCTAAAACTTTTATATAGACATAGCTCACATCTCAAACACACAACACACAGTTCAGAGTCACATGACAGAAAAACCCATCCAGTCCAGAACTGCACAGCCAATTCCATATTGTCTAGCCCTTCTTCTAATCGCACGTTCTCGTTTTCAGATTATGTGACCGATGGTGATGGGCCCGTCATCCCGACTGACCCGTCACCGAGTGAGTTCATAAAATGAATGGTTTTACTAACACACATTAGTGTTGATGTGTTGTTGTAACTGAAGCTGTTGTTTGTGACGCAGCGGACGCCGGTCTGATCGCTGGGGCCGTTATTGGGGCGATCGCGTGTGCGGCGCTGATTCTGGCCCTGATGTACTACGTCTTCAGTGTGAAGGGCGTAAAACCAGGAGATATCAGCTTCTTCAAACACGAAACCAAGAACATTGATGTGGTAAGTGTTGTGATCAATGATTTGACAACTTGTCTCATTTTACCCCATGTGACCCGCCATGTTGTGCGAGTTTAACCTCAATAAGAGAAAGCTGTTTAACGTGTTCAACATGTTTGATCCCAGCAAACAGTATTTCTCTCTTTTTACTATCTGTTTACAGCCTGCGTTCACCAACCCAAACTTCGCTGGAGAATCTGACACATGAACCGTGGGAGATTCGTCTGTTTCTGTACAGGAACTAAAGCACTGAAATATGTTCAATCAGCACTGAAACTAAATCATACAACCATCGTCTAACAGATTTTATTTTTTTTTTTACTGTTTTGTATGCATATTTGAATTCTTGTTCACATTTTGTAAATTGTTTTTAAATATGCACAAATGCATTGTTGTGGTAATGTTTACTGTCTGTACAGTTGTTTCTTGAAATGAATTTAAAATAAAAATATTTACTAAACAGCATTAGAAATTTTTCAGAACTTTGACATTGTGTTAAAGCATGTCTTTTGATCGGCAGCTGGTGGCGGAGGGGCTAAAACACCCAAACCACTGCATCTTTAGAAATGATTTTCGAAAACACAAACGCAATCAAACTTCATAAGACTCTGAACGTGAGTTCACATGGCCAAAACCTGAACACAAAGGAGATCTGAGGATGAAACTGACACTGAAAACATCACCAACTGCCCGACATCTGTGCCAGAGTTTAGTGATTGGAGTTCAGATTTTCACTCCATTAATCTAGTTTATTTCTGCAACGGTGCCTTGTAAACGGGCCATCATTTACTCTGGTTTAAAGATTTATCAAACAGCGCTTTGGTCAGATCCTCTGTCTGAGGAAATGAGTTTATCTGTGGCTTTATTCCCTGCACATAATAATGAAATGAAATTCATGACAACTGCTGTTTGAATATGCTGCTGGTCTGGCATTGGTTGGTTTAATGCAGAACGATGGTGATGATGAAGAGCTCCTCTATGACTCTAATCAGTACTTTCATAAAGCGCTGTCCTGACGGCACTGCAATAAATAAAACAAAGGAGCTCATTATTTACTGCTGTGGGTGAAACTGGCCATCTTGTCCTTTCATAATCATCCACGTAGTTAAAAAAGTATTTTTAAAAGATTCTTTATCCCACTGTCAGTTGGCTTAATTTTTGATAGTGTTTTTTTGTTCTGTTTATATTCATGTGTTGTGAATAAGCTTTATTTGCATTTATACATTGCCTCTAAAGGCCAAAAACAAATGAGAACGAATAATAAAGGATAATAAAGATTTAATTCAATTCATATCCAAATGGATCCTGAGAAAACAGATCTTCAGTTCTTAGTATTAATGTCAACTGAACTCAGTCACACAAAAAAGGAGCAAGGCACAAATCTACACTCATTTTTTTTTTTTTTTTTTCCAAACGCAATGTGACACACAAAACCACTTTCAGTGAAGATTTGGCAATTAACAATCAAATCAGACTTTTGCCCTTTATGAGTTTGATAAGGCTGTAGAAAAATCAACCCAAACTCCCACATCATAGGATATAAAATAAATACAAATAATTTCATATTGATATTCCATTTCGACAGAGAATTTTAATCTTCCAAAGTTTGCCGAAAGTAAAACAAATCATGATTTGGGAGTCAATCAACATCTGCTGCTCTGGACCCAAGATTAAGAAAGAAAGGAAATACTGATGGACAGGAAATAAATGCTCTATTTAAAAAGTGCCAAAGGATTTGACCAATGAGGCATCACTATCTAGAAGAACAAGCAGCCTGACCAATCGACAGGCTCAGTGCTGTTCTGAAAATCAATTCTGCACTTGGTCATAAATGATATAATATATACCTGCTAATGCAAATAAATACAGTTTTGCCTCCCTGCTACAAAAAAAAAAAAAATTAAATAAAAATAAAAAACTGACCAACAATAATCAAGGTTAAAGAGAAAAAATCCAGAGGTCAGGCCCATCAGCTGTACATACAAACAATTGCAGCATCACTTTCAGTGACTGTTTCTCTAATGGTTCAAAGGCCATGTGACCATATAAAAGCTAGTAATGACAAATATTTGCACTGTAATCACCCTCACTCTATTTAGTGTTTGCTTGAGTTGATCAGACCTAAAGGCACTTACTGCGCTGACAGTGTGTTTATGTTCAGCAGTCACATAAAGCATCTGAACTGATGCTGTCTGTCACACTCACACTCACTCACACACACACGAGATGCTGCTGGACTTTGGCTTGATGATGGACGCAGTGACGTTGAGATGGAAATGAGAAGGAAGTTCAGCAGAACTGCAGCGTCACATGAGCAGGACGTCACGAGGGTTTGTTCAGTGCAGAGGGAAGAACATCATGATGTTTAGGAGTCAGAATAACACCCGGCTGAAGCAATTCATTAGCCATTAGTTAAAGAGAGATCAATCGTTTCATTTGATCATTGTGCAAATAAATAAAAGCTGCCTCGTCTTCACTTCCTGAAGCTTTCGGTTCGGAGTGTGTGAATCTCAGGTTTGAGGTCGAGTGAAGCGTCAGCGCGGCTTCTGTGTGTCGAGTCTGATCCAGTGGAGTCCGTGTCGCGTATATCGCATTAAAGCGCTCATGGAGGACGTCAGACTCAGAGGACCGACGGCAGAATCCAGCTCTCGCAGCAAACCTAAAAACCACAACAAAACCAGTGCGTTCATTAAACAAGTCGAGAACAATCCACACACGTGTGTACATCTCAACTCATTTACTTATATGGTTTGTGCACACAAACCAGCTCCACAAAGACAAAGAGTTAATTTTTTTCAAATTTTAATACTTATTTGTCATGAAAATTAAAACTTGAAAAAAAGGGGAAAACTGAACTGACAGCTCAGAGATATTAAATGATTAAAATCAAATATACTGCTTTATGTGCATCACATTCAGAGATCTCAATGTGATCTTAAAAAATTAAAATGTGTGTCATTTTAATGGCAGCACTGAAATGCATCATATTTAGCAAATCTCATCTGGATGATGGTTTATATCGTCTCATCAACGTGACCAGAAGACATTAAGAGATTACAAATATTAACATCACGATTTTCATGATAAAAGCTGCTTTGTATTAAGAAAATCACTTTACAAATAAAACTAATTTGACTTGACATGAAGTGAGAATGAGTTAGTGAGTTAAATAACGCTCTTATAATGAAGTATTTTAATTGACTGCTGGCACTACTAGCCCTGAACCTATTATATTTTTGACAGAAGAGGACAAACACATTCCTAAAGTCCTGTGACCTCTGACCCCGTCTTACCGCTGCCTGTGAGCGCGATCTGGTCCGCCTGCTCCCAGGTCTCATGAGCGTTCAGGAGGAGCGCAGTGATGCTGACGTATGAAGCTGCCACCTGCTGGATGGGCTGAGGGATGAGCAGCGAGCCGGAGGCAGACAGGACTGAGCTCCTGTGGGAAAAACACAGCAGTGAAGAGCAGGACAGAGCATCTGAATCAATGAATCAATGAGCTGAGGACGCTCACCTGGACACAGAGGGAGACACAGACGAGCTCTGCAAATAAACAAAGACCGTGAGGCTGATATCAAACATCTGAATCACTGAAACTGCACAACACTGATGATTAGGGATGTAACAATTAACCGCGAGCCGGTTGAAAATCGATTCAAATATGTGATGATTCAAATCGGTTGAGATGCCAAACAAATCGCGATACAGCTGCAGTAACGTTAGGAGTTTATATGAATGTATCTCTGAGGGGAACTGACTGTCTTTAGAAAAGTTTACGTGGTATTTTCTTTTCATCTAGCCTCTGAACCATGCATATTTAAGTAGTGCTCATACATGCAGCTCTGCTTTGTTTACAGCGGTAACCAAGGAAACACTGTATCATTGCTGTTCATAAGCGCCACCTGCTGGCAGAGAGTGAATCTGCGTCTCATTCAGATCGCCTGGTGTAATGTTCAGATGTTTTATGTAGTATAGTTTCACAAAACTAAAGTCAGACCATTCTGTTTTTGCTTCAAATTTCAAAATTATACTAATTTAGATTAAAAACTGCTCATGCTGCATCTTTGGATCATGATTAAAATGCAGTGGTAGCCTCTAATTTTAAATAGAAAGAGCACAGACAAAGCCTAAGTTTGTTTATATGAAGAGATTTCTTTTATTAGTGTAACTTATTTGATTTGGGGTTTGTTAAAAAAAATTAAATTTAGTTTTGTTATATTTTAATTTCACAAAGAAACATACAGCTATAGCCTAATAAAAGGACACCTTTTCATTTACTGTATAATGTCTTCCATCTCATTTTGTTAAAAAAAAATTGTGAGAAAAATCCCATCTTGAAATCAAAATCATCAATCGAATTGAATCGTGCGTTGAGTGAATCATTACATCCCTACTGACGATCACACACACTTTGAAATGATCCGTGAGCGTCCGTGAGTATCTGAGCGCCGACTCTCGTCTGTAGAGGAACATGGCCATCTGCAGCAGAGACTGGCATCGCATGCTGTGGACAAACACAAACACACGTCACACATGAACAGATTCACATCTCCATCTCTGCTGCCTCCGTTCTCACCACAGGACACAGAAATCTCTCTCATGTGCGGCTGCCGACGGATCCGTGTAGTTCTTCAGCTTGAGGATAAACCTGAACAGACATCATCATCATGAGCCAGACGCTAGCATCTCTATCGTCACACTGAACAGCAGCAGCGGTTTCTCACCTGATCAGGTCCACCGTCTCTGAGAACATGGTGAATGGAGATTTGGGCGTCTGCGGCTCCGTCTGCATGGCCACAGCGCTCTCCACGAACGACAGCGCGGCCTCCAGATAGCGGAGCGCTTTAGCCATCTTATCCGGCTGAGGAGCAGAGAAACATGGTCAGATCACGCCTGGAACTCACCGTACAGCAGAGTCAACGAAAAGCTGGATAAACACCGTAGCATCTGCTTTGTGCTTCAGTTTTTTGGCTTCCTTCAAATGATCTTCCACAGAGAGTTTCCTGGGAATCAGAGGTCAGAGGTCAATCGCAGAAACACTACGAGTGACGAAGCCTAGAAGACACTTGTTGTTTACGTTTAAGTCGACATTCATCGGTCGTATCACATCGCTCTATGTTAAAGAGGCATTACAGACGGAACAGTGTGATTGAAATCGTGTGGATTGTGAAAAGCGCTGTACTAATGAAGCTGCGGTGAGCGACACACACCTGCGGTCCGGCGGCAGCAGCGCTCGAGGTTTGGCCGCAGGTGGTTTCTCCTGGAGCTCCTTGTGGCTCTTGCCCGTTTTCTGTGTAATAAAAGCAGTTCATTACATCAGACCAGTAATCCTACAAGACATCTGAAGTGAGGGCATCTGCAGTACCTTCCCATGAGTCTCTGCTTTCTTCTTCTGGCCATCTGGAGCTGCAGCTGAGCGATGCTCATCTCTCAAGTCTCTGTCCTGAGGAAGACCTGACCTGTGTTTCACACTCTTCTTCTTCATCATCATCATCGTGTCGCTGTTCCTGACGGTTCTGATGGAAACATGTGAAGAGCGTTCAGATCGGTGTTTATCAGACAGAGACTCTCAGGTACTTTCCATTAGTCATTGGAAAAGTACCGGCACTTACGTCACATTAATGAGTGTCTGACAGTCACAGCATTAGATCACATTAAATCACATGGATATTTTGTAGGGAAAGATGCATAAACACACTTTATAAACCAAACATTTGTACAGTTTAAAACACTTAAACAGTCTAGTGCTGAACATGAAGACTGTCAGGATAAAATAACAAAATAATCATCCGAGAGTGACATATAACCCCAGACATCCTCATCATTATAACATATATATTATAATACTTTTCTATTTCTGTGGAAAAAAGTCTTGAGTGATCCTGGTTTAAATTCATTTAGGAGTTGTGGAAAGTATGTATGTAAAACATGCCAGGCTCTGATTGGCTGTATGTTTCTGTGACTCACTTTGATTGGTGGAGGCTCTGCTGAGAGGAAGAAGACTGTTTTTCCTCTTTGTCCAGCTTCTGTTTCTTCTTTGAAGACTTTTCATCCCTTTCCACCTGAAAACACACACACACACCCCAAAGTATGTCACATACAATAAAATCAGGTGAACATCTGATTCTGAAAGAATTTCTAGATATTCTGAAATGGTTGATGCAAGCTCATAATTATTCTGCATCAGTTAGTTAAGCAGTTAGTGAGTTAGGGTTAAGGTTGAGTATGTTAGCGCAGGTTGGTTTAGCTGTGCTCACCTCTCTCTTGCGTGCTGATGCTCTGTTTCTCTCTGCGTGAGATGGAGCTGATCTGGGCTCCCGAGGGATTCTGGAGAGCAGGTTCAGCTCTATCTTCACCAGCAGCGGCTGATCCCTTTCTTTATTCCGGTCTGTTTGTTTGCTGATGTTGTCTGTTGTCGTTCTCTTCTGCTCTGCGTGATGTGCTGTTTTCTTTCTCTTGTGTTTTGGTCTGTGTGTGGAAGCATTTTCAGAGCGCTGGGAAATCTCCACGCGTGTGCTTTCTAACAGCGGATCCTCACACGTGTTTTTGCTCCCCTCAGTCTGTCTGTGATCGGATGCTTTTCCGCTGTCGGTTGGCTCACTATGACAATTCTGTGACCCTGCAGTCTCAGTCCTTTCAGAGGAATCATGGGAGTTGGGCCTGATGACATCACATGGGCTCCTAGGGTTCTGCTGGTGCTGGTTTTCCCTCCTTTCTAACCATCGTCCTAACTGCCAGTCACTCTCTTTCTGCGGCTAACACACACACACACACACACACACACACACACACACGTTAGGATGGTGAGAAAGTGAGGGTGAGGATGTTGTTCTTTCTCAACATAACCAATATAAGTTGTATGCAAGACACTCCTGTTTCTCATTTACATTTACATCAATGTGCATGTGTGTGTGTGTGCACCTGTGTGTGTAATGTCTCAGGAGCTGCTGATTCATCTGGGCTGATGCTCTTTTCACTGTCAGTGTCTGAACTGCTGTCAGAATCACTGGAGCTGCTGGAACCGCCTCTACTCTCACACACACACACACACACACACACAGATAGACAGTGAGTAAAGTTAAAATATCAGTGCAAGAGAGAGTGGCGAAATCTTCATCTAGACATTTTTGTAGCACCTTCATGTGAGCTAGAGACAAAGATGTGATCTGATACTCACTGAGATTCCAGCTGAACTTTGTCTGATGATTCATGAGCTTCTAGTGAAGAACAACACAACAAATTAAAAGCACATAAACAGACTTCCACAATACACACACACACACACACACACACACACACACACACACTTACTGTGGGCCGGGAATCCATGTGTCTCCTGTCAAAGCAATTACAAGAATGAATGTTCAAAAAAGAATGAGCTCAAGAATGAGTTCAAATGCTAGTGTTACAGTGAGACCAATTAAACCCTTTACTCTGATCTAACCTCGTTAGTGGAGAGGAGCTTGGGAGGCTCGGCTGTGGTTGGCGTGCAAATGGTGGTCAGCAGTGGAGGCCATGAGGTCATTTCCTGTGTGTGAGAGAGACATTGAAATCCTGCAGCTTTCCAATCAAACGAGACCGCCCCAAACTCAACTGACCTGCAGAATGTCCTCCACACGCTCAGCAGACACAATCTGCAGACAGAGAGAGAGAAATGTGGCCTTGATTAACATTTGGATGATAAAACACTGGGAAACACACATGGGCTTAGCTTCGCTCTCGCTGTAATAATGTCTTTGGGTAAACACTCACATCAGCAGCCTGCAGAGGGGCAAGGTCTGGTTTGCTGCTTTCCTTCAGGTCCTGTAAGTGCTCATAAGACTCCAGTGAGGCCTTCAGTTCAGGAGAATCGCTGGTCACCTGATCCGGACCGTCCATCGGCCTCACGTACGCTGTGGGTTTCTTGGTGTTGGCCGGTTTACAGTGCAGATTCAGCGGGAGCGTGAGGGTCAGCGGAGGCGCGTCCGGTCTGCGCTCTGGAGACGAGTCACTGGACCGCAGAAGGGACAGCGGCTCCACCGGAGGAGAGAGGGCAGGTAAATTGTCCCATCTCTCACCTGAAGGAGGACCAGAGACGGAGAGGCGGTCCGGAGCAGTTCTGGAGCGATCCGTGTGTCCCTTCGGTCCGTCTGTGGAGCGGTCATAAGGAAGAGCAGGGCAAAGTTCCTCAGGTCCATCATATCCATCCTCATAATTACCCAGCATCCTCTGGATGCGACTCGACAGCTCATCTTCTTTGATTCTCTGCAAAGTAAATCAGACAAAGGAATAAGTGGCTTTACACAGCAAATGTTTTATTTTGCAGCTCAAATGTGTTTGATTAGCGCTGGAGCCTCCATGAACGCAACAGAGATGTCAAGCTCCCAAAGCACTGACACACAGACATCTATGTTCACTAACACACACCAACCCATCCGGTATGACAGCATACTGATATATAACGTAAATACAAAGAATCCAATTAGGTTTCAGTGTTCAGCTGCAGCGTCCTGTGATCTTAAGAGCCTCCATTACACTGAAACTGCACAACTACTGCTGTCTGAGGGATCTGTGCTCACACCATCATTACAGTCAATCACAACACATCTTTGGATGTACTGATTAAAAACATCTCAAACAGAACACAAACAGAGCGCAGGATTTAACATCTGCTCAATGTGCTCATCATACCCTGTTGAAAAAACCAGCATATGTTGATGTTTTGAAGCATGGCTGCTGGTCATGAGCTGGTTTAAGCTGGTCCTGAGCAAGAGCTAGTTGCTTAGGACCAGCTTAAACTAGAACCTATGCTTCAAAACATACCTAACCAGCATATGCTGGTTTTTTCAACAGAGTACTGAATCTAATCCAGCTTATGTACTGATCTGGTTTACACTCAGACAGTGAGAGTTTGAGCTCATATAGTGACTGTCAAACACATTTTACTTCACTCATCAAAGACCTTGAGAACACAAACACACTCTGAGTTTCACACCATCACGTGATGATCAGCAGGATTTCTGGTCAAAAACTGAGAAACGAATCAAGTATTAAAACTGTCTGACTGTTTCTATATGAAGAGAAACAAACACACAGCAGCATCTGTGAACACTATCAGTACAGAAACACCCTGATCATTACATGACACACACACACACACACTCTCTCTCTCACACACACACACACACACACGTCATGAGATATGTCACCTTATATGGTTTGTTGAAGAGAGGAGCGATTCTGTCATACTGCATCTCCTCCGGCTGCACCTCCTGACTCCTTCTCTCTCTCTCCATCCGCCGCAACATGTTGCGATCCTCCATCTGCACACTGCATGAACACACACACACACACACACTGATGAGAGTCAGGATATGAACATAAACACAAACTTGAAATCAACTTGTTTACATTAAAACTCAACATTTACACACGTATGCCACACCTGATCTGTGTATGTGTTCATGATGAAGGGAAATAAAAGCACAAAGAGGCTGTATGTTCTTAAGGGTGTGTTCTGCGTGTCTCAGGTGTGTGTCCTGAGGGAAAAGTGTGTAAGGAACATCTGCTCTCAATTAAGTCTCTCTCTCTCACACACACTCACAAACATTTGTGCAGATCAGAGACCTGCTCATCATGTCTGTCATATAACAGAATAATTAGCGCTGTAGCCATTTATGCTGAAAATTAAAAGACTATTCAAAACGAGAAAAAACATTATATAAATAAGTATTTCAAATGAGTCACACCTGAATCTGATACACACATTGTTTGGTCTCTGTATTAATGCTGAAGTTTTAATGTTTAACATTATATTAACATTGCATAAATAACTATATTCTGGTTGATCTTACAGCCCATAACAACACATTCTTCTTCACCTTGACTAACTCTGTATTTTCACATAACTCGCTCTGACATGTAGATAAAGCAGAGATATAAACCGTACAGCAGAATCTTACAGTGTAAACAGACACAGTCATGTCTGTGTTGATGTGTGACATACAGTAGATACTGAAGTGAGTATCAGTGTTCACTGAGGGTCAAAGGTCATTACAGCAGTGAGGACACACACACCTGGAGCGGCTGGAAGCGTGTTAGATGGGTTTTCTGTTCTCTGTGTGTGTGTGTGTGTGTGTGTGTGTGTGTGTGTGTGAGTGTTTGTTTGTGTGTGTGTGTGTGTGTGTGTGAGTGTTTGTTTGTGTGTGTGTGTGAGTGAGTGAGTGAGTGAGTGAGTGAGTGAGTGAGTGAGTGTGAGTGTGTGTGTGTGAGTGAGTGAGTGAGTGAGTGTGTGTGTACTGGTATATATGGTTTATGAGGACACAAATGTGTATAATGACATGGGTACTACAACGTAAACATGGTTTATGAGGACTCTTCCTGTGTCCCTGTAAAACAAAAGGCTTAAAAAACATACTAAACAGTGTTTTATGAAATTCAAAAATTGTCAGTAGTTTCCTGTAAGGGGTAGGTTTAGGTGTAGGGTTGGTGTAGGACGATAGAAAATACAGTTTGTACAGTATAAAAACCATTACACCTATGGAGAGTCCCCGTAAACCACAAATTCAAGTATGTGTGTGTGTGTGTGTGTGTGTGTGTGTGTGTGTGTGTGTGTGTCAGATTCAGATGAATGAATGCGTTTTTCCAGCCTAAAACTATTTGAAACACTTACACATACATTCTTATATTGCTCTTACAAGACACACACACACACACACACGACACAACAACATACACACAGATCACCAACACACAGATAATCAGTTTGACTGTAATCACTAATTAATTTATAGGGATTAAATCAGATCATTTCAGTATGTAGGTGATTCACGACTATGATCCAGAAAACACAGCGTTTATGTGTCAATATTTACTCATGATGTCACTTCACTTTTATGTAGTTTGTATTAATTTATGTAATCATGCAGTCATTAGTGCTTCAGTCAGTTCAATTATAAAACTTCCAGTCCGTTTATAAGCTCATATTTGTCGGTTTCTCGTGTGTCTGCTGGGTTTGGTGTGTGTTTATAGACTTTGTGTTTACTTGTGTTTTATTTCCTCATTGAGATCGTTTTTTCCAGAGTTTTCTCACCTGCTCATTCTCGGTTTGTACTGTCCGCTGTGAGACGTCTGTTTTCGGTCGCTCATGACGACACGATCCGCAGATTTATCACATTTCGTCAAATCTAGAAATCAACGCTGATTTTTACAGAAAGCGCAGTTTGACTGAAGCGAACTCGGAGCAGAATGGAGCTCCGCGGACGCGTCCACTCGAAGGGGGTCAGCCGATGCAAGACGCTTCAGATCAGTGTATCAAACAGACACCAATAAACTCTGTATTGAGCAGTACACTAATTTTGGCCACAAGTTTATAAAGCAATTTAATAATTAAAAATAAATTAGTATAATTATTCGTCAGGATTTCATGAAGTGAACTCCGCACCCCCGCGCAGTATTAAGTGGTTCCGGCTCACCACTCCTTTTATGGGCATGTTATTGCACGAGCGCGCACGCCAACAATCACGTCATCACGGAAGTGCAGTGATACTGATTTAAAGTAAACACAGCGATACTTAAGTTTAAAAATAGACACTGATAGTAAACGTTTACAGCTTTAAATAAAAAAATGAAGAATTTTAAATAGCTGAATAAAACGGGTTCTTTAACTGAATTTGATTGAGTATCATTTTTGCTTGCACTTTTCAGTTGCTATAAAACAATTTGTGTTTTTAACTGTCATGTAATTCAACTGAAATAGTACTAGTCTGTTTTGTTTGCACAGTCAAGACTAACTGAGCGAGATAATGCAGCTCAGATCAGATGCTATTCCCACTTCAGCCACAGGAACACCACACTAATGTCAAACACTCGATTAGGTGTTTAACTGGGCTGACAGAAGAAGACTAAAACTACAGCTGTAGCTAATTTATAAGTCTACTTTCTAAATCATTCACTCGATTCCTTCAGCAAGGAATGAAACACTGCTGTTGCTCAGAGCCGCAGCGGTTTGTCCTGTTTCAGTGATGGAGCATAAATACACAATGCAAATATACCATGCCCAAACACCTCCTTGTTCATTGAACCATTCTATCAAAGAAATATCACTCTTACAGTTACACGCTGTTCTGAATATCAAACTGATTAGACCCTTAGATTGTGTGCTCAGAGTGTATTTGACTAAACAAATGTGCTGTCTGTGTGTGTGTGTGTGTGTGTGTGTGTGTGTGTGTGTGTGTCTGTGTGTGTGTGTGTGTGTGTGTGAGAGAGTGTGTGAGAGAGAGACAGCTGAATTTTCTATAATTGTTGTTATTTGCTGTTGTTGATGCTATTGGTTTGTTTGACAGATTTAAAATCTACTTCAGTGATTTAGATTTAAAATCAAAATATCATATTAATATGAAATCACAGTAGACAGAGATTAGCTTCCAAATTTTTATTAACAAAATATATGTATGTAGGCTAGTAAATAAATTAGGTCATGAACTACATTCTATTGCTTTTATCGGTTTACTAAATATAAAATGCTTAGTAAAACAGAAAGGCTATAAAGGCAAATTAAAATGTATATTTCAAATTTAAAGCATTTAAAGCATAATACTGAAACATTCATTCAAATGAGCTGAAACTGAAATGTAACATCCTAAATATCACACCATTAGCCTCTTAACAGTTTATCTGTCTAAATCTTTAACATTGTGTGTCATAATGTTTATAGAGTCATTCAGGAATCAGTCAGACTCTTACTGTTTTATTCCTTATGATGAGCAGAGACGGCGGACACTGTAAGCGGTTTCCCATGATGCCTGTGAGTCTGACGCAGAGAGTGTGTTGAGGCAGGTGTCTCAGGTGCGGCGTGACGTAGAAGCGAAGGCCGCAGTCGTCAGGCAGGACAGATGGTGAATCGGGTTCAGGTACATCAGAGAGTTGGTTTGAATTTGAATCGATTCTCCATTCGGAACAGATTCACTGACTGACAGCAAAACAAAAACTTCTTCCCATGTGCTGCATCTCCTGTGAATAAAGCAGCAGAATTCACCCGACTCACCTGCAGAGAGTCAACAGAGATATGAACGTGAATGAACAAATGCTCTTCACAGCAGATGTTTACGCTCAGTCATGCTACATGCTATAACTATGCAGACATGTACAAAATAGTGGGAAAACTAGTATACTATTTAGTGCTGGACAACGATTAATCGCATCCAAAATAAAATTTGTGTACATAATATATGTGTGTGTACTGTGTATGGTTATTATGTACAAACCTGATTCCAAAAAAGTTGGGACACTGTACAAATTGTGAATAAAAACAGAATGCAATGATGTGGAAGTTTCAAATTTCAATATTTTATTCAGAATACAACATAGATGACATATCAAATGTTTAAACTGAGAAAATGTATCATTTTAAGGGAAAAATAAGTTGATTTTACATTTCATGGCATCAACACATCTCAAAAAAGTTGGGACAAGGCCATGTTTACCACTGTGTGGCATCCCCTCTTCTTTTTATAACAGTCTGCAAACGTCTGGGGACTGAGGAGACAAGTTGCTCAAGTTTAGGAATAGGAATGTTCAACAAAAGAAAACATTTCTAGAATCTGCATCTGAAATAGCATTTAGATGTATTTACACAGTTTGACACAAACCACAACTTGACCCCAAAGAATTAATTAATTACAGACCGATCTTTTATCTGTCAAAGATATTAGAAAAGATATTAGATATTAGAAAAAGTAGTATCATCACAACTATGTTCCTTCTTAGAGAAAAATGATATATGTGAGGATTTCCAGTCAGGATTTAGACCGTATCATAGTACTGAGACTGTTCTCATTAGAGTTACAAATGACCTGCTCTTATCATCTGATCGTGGTTGTATCTCTCTATTAGTGCTACTGGATCTTAGCGCTGCGTTCGACACTATCGACCACAACATTCTTTTAAATAGACTAGAAAATTATGTTGGCGTTAGAGGAAGTGCACTGGCATGGTTCAAATCGTACTTATCTGACCGCCATCAATTTGTGGCAGTAAATGAAGAGGTATCATACCAATCACAAGTGCAGTATGGAGTACCTCAAGGCTCAGTACTTGGACCCTTACTTTTCACGCTTTACATGTTACTCTTGGGAGATATCATTAGGAAACATGGTGTTAGCTTTCACTTTTATGCTGATGATACTCAGCTCTATATTTCTTCGCAACCCGATGAAACTTACCAATTTGCAAAACTAACGGAATGTATAGTTGATATCAAAAACTGGATGACTAGCAATTTCTTACAGCTGAATTCTGAAAAAAACAGAGGTGTTAATTATTGGACCAAAAACTTTTGCATGTAATAACCTAGATCACTGTCTAATACTTGATGGCTGCTCTGTCAATTCTTCATCATCAGTTAGGAACCTAGGCGTGCTTTTTGATAGCAATCTTTCCTTCGAAAAACATGTTTCTAGCATTTGTAAAACTGCATTTTTCCATCTTAAAAATATATCTAAATTACGACCTATGCTCTCAATGTCAAATGCAGAAACATTAATTCATGGGTTCATGACCTCGAGGCTAGATTATTGTAATGCTTTATTGGGTGGTTGCTCTGCGTGTTTAATAAACAAACTCCAGCTGGTTCAAAATGCAGCAGCTAGAGTTCTTACTAGAACCAGGAAGTATGACCACATTAGCCCGGTTCTGTCAACACTGCACTGGCTCCCTGTTAAACATCGTATACATTTTAAGATCTTGCTAATTACCTATAAGCCCGCTCTGCCAGACTGCTCAACAGCTTTTTCCCCCAGGCTGTGAGAGCCCTGAACTCAAATCACCCCACCCTTCTCTGAAACCCCATACAAACCCCCTACCCCCTGAAACATGGACCATCTCACCCCCCTCCATACACCCCCCAACCTTACCACATCAAAATAAAAAAATAAATAAAAAAAACATATGAAAACTTTTTTTGTGCAATTCGAAGTGTGCTACACACAGGTGAGTGGGCCTGTACAAACCACCTGTAGTAACACACTCTCCTCCTCTATGCACACTAGACACTTTTCACACACACTGCTGTGTGTACACAATCCCACAAAAGACTCAGTAATATACATGCTCATGCACTACAAATCATCCTGCACTGCTCCCCAGCCAGCTGCTTGACTCACAATGTTTCTCTTTGCACATGTACAGTATTTATCTGAAGCATTCATATAGTTTGTATACTTTGTAGTTTTTTAGTTTATGTATAGGTAAACATTTATATATAGTAGATTTATAGTCAATTTATAGTCATCTATCAGTAGTTTAGTTGTGTATAGGTTTATACTTTTTTACTTCATTGTTGTAAATCTGTATTTATGTAGCATCGTGGTCCTGTGAGACACGACATTTCGTTCCACTGTATGTCCCTACAACTTGAATGTCCCTAAAACTTGAACTTGAATGGTTTGGCACCTCAGTATTTGAGCGAGCTCTTATCACATTATAGTCCTTCACGTCCGCTGTGATCTCAAAACTCTGGGCATTTGATAATACCTAGAATATCAAAATCAACTGCGGGTGGCAGATCCTTTTCCTATTTAGCGCCCTAACTCTGGAACAATCTACCTAACACTGTTCGGGAGGCAGACACACTCTGTCAGTTTACATCTAGATTAAATCTCTTTAACCTGGCTTACACATAATACACTATCGCATTTCTGTAATTCAAATCCGTTAAAGGATTGTTAGGCTGCATTAATTAGGTCAACCGGAACCGGGAACACTTCCCAAAACACCCGATGTACTTGTTACATCGTTAGAAGAATGGCATCTACGCTAATATTAGTCTGTTTCTTTCTTATTCCGAGGTCACCGTAGCCACCCAGATCCAGACTGTATCCAGATCAGATGGTGGATCAGTACTTAGAGATAACCTCTACAGCCCTGAATGTCAGCGGAGACCAGGACAACTAGATGAGCCCCAGAGACTGATCCCCAGTGAAGACCCTGTCTCTTAGACGGCCATCGGGACAAGACCACAGGAACCAGATGAGTCCTCTGCACAATCTGACTCTGCTGCAGCCTAGATTTAAACTGCTGATTTTGTCTGCCCAGAGGAGAATGACAATATTTTGACAAACTATTTCCCCGTCTAAATATTGTAAAGCTGATGTAAAGCCACCGAGCTTTATATCAAGCTGATGTAAAGCTGCTTTGACACAATTTGCATTGTTAAAAGCGCTTTACAAATAATAGTGACTTGACTTGACTTGGCAGTTTATGTATCTCAGAGGAGATATGGATGCATTTAAACTCCAGTTACAGATGCATAAATAGGCCTAATGTTTTGTTATTAACATAAAACGTTGAATATTGATATTTGAAATAATTTATAACATGAACCAGTAGGTGGCAGCAAGTGACTGTTAATGAGTGAGTCATTAAGATTCAACCGATTCATTCAAACGACTGATTCATTCAGAAACAAAGAATTTGAATGTGTTAATTAGTGAACCACTGAATCATTTATTCAACCGATTCATTCAAAAAGCTGATTCATTCAATAAGTAAACACCGTCTATTGCTCAGAGTTGCAAAACAGTGCTGTGATCTTTGTTTGGAACTATTTTCGTTGGCAAAATTGAGCAAAAACAAGCAATATTATGTCTAAAATGTAAGTCACTTATTGGTTTACTGATCTTGTATAAAATGATTATTAAATGTGTTCATGATATCTGCAGAAAAACGGTACTCTTTGTGTGATATAGATAGATATAGAAGTTAACTATATTAAATTATATAAATATAAAAAGCATACAGAAGCATTTTTGCCGTCTACAATTTAGAATGCCTGGAATTTTGAGTTTTAATAGACTTATAAATCAACGTGTGTGCACTCTGTGTGTGATTCGGTGATATAGCCTACTTGATAATGTCAGATCGCACATCATTACAACAACACTTACCATATTATCGCAGACAATGCTGTATATCGCACACCCCAGACTCGACTTGAGTGGAAACTGAAATCATCTGCGGTTGTGTGATCACTTGTTTGCATGAGCAAAGGTGTTTTTAGGAGTCTAACTTGCAAACGCCAAACCACTGATTCATCAAACCTGCTTTCCTGCCGTCTGTGTTCTTCTGACTATTTTGTAGCAAGTAACGAATATGCTTCGGAGAAATGTATCGGAGTAAAAGTATACATTTTAATCAAAGAGTATAGAAGACCAAGAGGTGAAACTCTGTAAAACATTCCACTGCAGCAGCGGCCTGCACTTCATTCATTCTGGAGTCCAACAGATTTCAGCTGTCGCTCTGGCAAATATCAGCTGATTTGTTTAAAAAACCATGAATTAAAGCTGAAATACAGGCTGAACGATGACAACAATAACATACAATCACTAGACTAGTGATCATCAAATCCTTTTAACAGTTTATTTTACAGACTTTATTTTAAAGTCTTCCGTTTTTTTCACAAAATCTTTTGCTCTCTAGAAACCATGTCAGTTTCGGCTGAAAATATTTCAAGTTCAAGTGTTAGCATTATAAACACTGAATTAATACCAACATATGAAATTAATTAAATTAATGACAAAACAAAATTTGGAATGTTGGACAATAAATATATAACAGGAATATAACAGCTTGACAGTAAACTGTTTTTGAAGTATTGTCTTATATTAATGTCTGTTAAAGGAAGACTGTATAAAAAAAAATAATAATAAAAAGAAACTTTTTATGTAAAAAACAAAACAAAAACACATGTACAGCCACTTTCTCCAAAATTGTTTAATTATTTAATTATGACAGACACAGCAATGTATCATGTTCTAGATCATCATGTTTGTAGTGTGCTCCAGGGGATTAAAACGTACAACATAAATTTCAGACCTAGTGGAGTAATAGTAAATAATAATATAGTAAGTAATAGTAAATGTGTAAAGTTGCATAAGCTCATTATAACTTAGTGTCATCCATATAAATCATTATTATGGTTTCTATGGCTAGGACCTGCAGTTCCTAAAAGGAATTAAGTTTACTTCTAGACTAAAAACAGTTAAAGTTAGCAGCTGCATAAGACAGCGCTACGTCCCACTTCAAAACACACAATATTTTTTACATTTTTGTGAATATTCACCTGTCAGGGTCTTTGAAAACATGATGAAAGGCAAGATTTTTACTGTCATACTCATAATTTTTGCAGTGGATTGCCCAACATTGCGTTCTTTTATTCCACTTTGACCTCTCTTTCCTTGTTATTCTGGTTATTTCTGTCCCTGTGCTGTTATTCTGGTTATTTCTGTCCCTGTGCTGTTATTCTGCTTATTTCTGTCTCTCTGTGCTGTTATTCTGGTTATTTCTGTCCCTGTGCTGTTATTCTGGTTATTTCTGTCCCTGTGCTGTTATTCTGCTTATTTCTGTCTCTCTGTGCTGTTATTCTGGTTATTTCTGTCTCTGTGCTGTTATTCTGCTTATTTCTGTCCCTGTGCTGTTATTCTGCTTATTTCTGTCTCTCTGTGCTGTTATTCTGCTTATTTCTGTCTCTGTGCTGTTATTCTGCTTATTTCTGTCTCTCTGTGCTGTTATTCTGCTTATTTCTGTCTCTGTGCTGTTATTCTGCTTATTTCTGTCTCTCTGTGCTGTTATTCTGGTTATTTCTGTCCCTGTGCTGTTATTCTGCTTATTTCTGTCTCTCTGTGCTGTTATTCTGCTTATTTCTGTCCCTGTGCTGTTATTCTGCTTATTTCTGTCTCTGTGCTGTTATTCTGCTTATTTCTGTCTCTCTGTGCTGTTATTCTGCTTATTTCTGTCTCTCTGTGCTGTTATTCTGCTTATTTCTGTCCCTGTGCTGTTATTCTGCTTATTTCTGTCTCTCTGTGCTGTTATTCTGCTTATTTCTGTCCCTGTGCTGTTATTCTGGTTATTTCTGTCCCTGTGCTGTTATTCTGCTTATTTCTGTCTCTCTGTGCTGTTATTCTGCTTATTTCTGTCCCTGTGCTGTTATTCTGCTTATTTCTGTCTCTGTGCTGTTATTCTGCTTATTTCTGTCTCTCTGTGCTGTTATTCTGCTTATTTCTGTCTCTGTGCTGTTATTCTGCTTATTTCTGTCCCTGTGCTGTTATTCTGCTTATTTCTGTCTCTCTGTGCTGTTATTCTGCTTATTTCTCTCTGTGCTGTTGTCCAGTTGGAATTGGCCGCGCTACCAAAGCGCCACCTAGCGGCTGTTACCCAAAATCATCAGAGTTTCGCCTCTTGGTCTTCCATACTCTTTGTTTTAATTAGGAAATGTAGTGGAGTAAAAGTAAAAGTTGTCTGAAATATAAAAACTCAAGTAAAGTACAAATACTCCCAAAAAATACTTAAGTACTGTAACGACGTATTATTACTTCGTTACAATACACCATTGTATAAGAATATAAATATATTCATGTGAATACATGTAAACATTTTCAAAATATATACTGTATGTCTCTGTCTTTATATATATGTAATAAATATACACAGTACACACATATATTTTATAAACAAAAACTTTTAGTGATTACTGAACTAAAATACCATATCATTTGCATACAGTGTATAAACTGTACAATATTTTTGCACCTTTCTGTACATACATCTTTTTGTAGTTTTATTTTTCTCTTACCAGGCTGCGAGTCTTTGAGGCATGAGCTTCTGCTGTCTGTCTACAATCTGGGGGTAACCCCAATAAATACAATGTGCTAATAACCCCAATAAATACAAATATACACTAAAACACTTCAAAAGAGACAGACTTGTAGATGTTTGTGAAAGATGTTTCCTCTGTTTTCGAGGGATGATGATTTTTAAACCCTATTTATTGCATCAAATTTGTTAATATTTTACTATAGTTAGGGGTGGATTTGAACAGCTGTTTATTATTCATGAAACAATACATATTACTGTTAGTTTTTATTAGTAACCATTGCTATATAGCTGATAACATTGTCTAGTGCTCTTATGCATGTTTTTAGCATGATTTGTTAAAATTATACTACTATAATGAATGACAGCATAGACTTCTTCATAGCTAGTGTTTGTATATTTCACTTCATTCTGTAACATACTTGTTCTACGGATCTGTGTACTAGTGTTAAATGCTACTGTTTTGACAGCATTGATAACGTTTCTGACAGATAATATCATGATAATTTTATTTATTTTTTTGGCGTTTCCTTTACCAAATGTGCTGTCCTGTCAGCAATAACCTGTCCATTTGATTACTGTCAGTTTAAGTGCTGGCGATGCACTGTTGCCAGATATTGCTATTAAAACAAACAAAAAAGATAAATAAATAAAAATAAACTGAATTTATTTCAAATCTTTTGCACTTAAGATAGGATAAAGATATCGGTGACCCTAAACTCCAACGTCCTACTTTAGTAACTTTCTAAAGTGTCAAATTAAAGTCCAAATAAGTTTATAATAGCTGGATCTGGCAACACGAGGCTGCGCGCGCGCCCTCACTCGCAGCTCTCTCAAGCCTCGTTCACTCCGCCAGCGTCTCGCCGCGATCTTTTTCATTCAACAGATGCTAAACATTCGTGCAAACGGTCTAAACTGAATTATAGATGTCATGCAGACTTTCATAAGAGGAGTTTAACAGCAAATTAGTCATTCGGAGAACAAATTTTATTTTTGAACATGAAAAATTTACCGAGGTCCGGACCTCAGTGACCTCACAGCTGTTCACAGCTGTTCTTAGCTGTTCTTAGCTGTTCTTCTGAGCAAACAGACAGAATAAGACTGAACGCAGCGTTCAGCGCAGCCAGGAAGATCCCACACACGCCACAGTGTTTGAGGACAGCACGAGTCGCCCAGTGTTTGCTTGTCTTCTCTCTTCAGTGTTGAAGGTCAGACGGCTCTGCAGGTCTGTGGAGTCTAAACTGAGACTGAAGCCAGGAGGATCAGAGAGCTGTCGAGGCTCAAATAGAAGAACAGCATGCTATTGTAATGAAGTTGATTCACCCTTTGCCCTGAGCACCCAAAAATATCTGCCAATGAGGTAAGAAAAGTTAATTTAATTCAAAGGCTAAACAAGATTATTTTTCTTGCCTTATTGGCAGATATTTTTGCTTGTTTTAAGCAAAAACTAACAAAATTTTGATCATTTCTACAGAAAACAAGACATAATATCTTAAGTCATTGTACTTGTCAAGTAAATTCATCTTGATTCTTAAATTTTTAGATATTTATGCTAGAAAACAAGATAAAAATACTAAGTAAGAAAATCATTTTTTCCAGTGTAAGCCTAAACTTCACCAATACTAAGACTCAAAACTCAATGAACAAAAGCGGAGGTGTGAACGATGCAATTACTTAAAAACATTCATTGTGACATCTTTAAAACGTCAGCTCTTACCTGTTGGCTTTCACAGCAGATGCCTCAGGTGAAGGATGCAGAACAAACATCTTCCCAAGAGGACAGCCGAACAGCACGACTATGACACACAGCACCAGACTCGTGACTCGTGTCTCTGGACTCTGCGGAGGAATGAAGGAATGTTATTTGAAGCGGCCTGGGAAAGCAGGGGATTTATCTTCTCTGGCCGAGCTTGGACTTGGAATACTTTACACTGTTTTCATGTCGAGCAAATGGATGGTGTTGACGAGGAGGTGGAGAATAAAGGTGGAACTGAGAAAAACAATATCACACAGTTACATACTAGCAAAGATGATAAGCTCTAACCTGTGGGAGTACAGATGGAAAATATGAAAAAGATCAGAAAGAACAGCAATGCAGCACAAATAAAGAAGCCATTCATGAAACGGCCTGCATCTGTGCGATACATGAACACACCTCTTTCCCAGGACGCATGACCGTTACGATCAACAGGACACCGAATCTTCATAGATTGAACTCTGTTTAGTGTGTAATGCAAGAAAAGTTTGAAAATGAAATATTCATTTGAGCTGCAAGTGTGCCGTTCATCAGAATATCAGCTGTTTCAAATGGATTCCTAACTCAAATAATGTAGCGGGTTAGTAACGCTTTGCTAGACTGTGAGCGCATGTTCAGGACTGGGGGTTAAAGTCGGGTTATTGATCACTGATCAGTCAATGTTTGCAGGGTCAAAGATAAACATATCTTCTGATATTTATTTGACTCGGCAGGTCATTTCTCATGAGAAATACAATGCTGGACATTGTTATGGCATCTGTAGTGTCTCTTCTGACCTCAGATGAACCGAATCAAAGCAGCGCTGGCCATGTTTGTCCTTGATTCACGAGGAATTCCAACACCTGCATCTGAACAGCAATCTAAAGAAAGAAACAACAGTTTATCTGCCATTCTGAGGAATCAGTGCCATTTTAGGACAACTTATAACATTGCTTCATTCACTGCTTTCCTGTCAAGAAATTGTTTTCTGGCATAACCCTAACCTTATTCACCTATTAGTCAAAACCAATACACTTTTACCCCCATTCTGAAGATGTGCTTATAATGTGCTGCATTATTTGAGTCCCATCACAGTGCAGTTATACACTCATGGCTAACTCTGAATAGATCACATCTGTAGAATTCAGTTGTTTTATACTAAAGCTTATCAAATATACCAGTGATGAATAGGGAAAACTGGTCTGTTTGCCAGTGACAAACAGTTAAAAATAAATTCATGTTTCATTAAGTGCTGTGGGTGTGTTCAGCATTCTGTGAGTTGGACGTCAGCTCTGAACAGCGGAGCGACAGGCTCAAACACACCTTTAGCAGCTCTTTATCCGTCTATTCTGGGTTGAAGCCGAGCCGCAGTATTAACCCTAATCCAGCTGAAGCGTGTTGTTTTGATGAAGCGGTCACGCGGATGAGCTCCATCTGTCTCTCTCTGCACAGGTGTTCCAGGTTCATTGAGAGTGAAGTTTGTCACACTTCTTCATAGGCTCTGCTGTCATGGAGGGACTTTGACAAACCCTCAGCGGGTGAGTGTGCCGTTCTGTTGCTGTTTTCTAAAGCACAGTGTCTGGAGCCATTTGTAGGATTAGAGCTAAACTACTCTGTACAAAACAGGTTAGGGAATAGAGAAGCAGCAGAATTCTGTTTTTTATTAACAATTAATCAAACTAAGAGGACAGGACACATTATTTCATATTTTCTTTGATGTGAAGAGAATTAGTTATAATTGTTTAAAAATGAAATTCAGATTAGCAGAATCAGAAACATG
>JBCAMP010000318.1:0-18977 GCA_039654775.1 Spinibarbus caldwelli | reverse complement strand
TCTTACAGGGAAAGAAGCTTTTCTGCATATGAGGACACAGGTTCTCTTCATTCTCTCAGGAGCATTGACACAGAGTCGCTGTTCATAGAAACGCTAAACTAAGCTTTCTTTGCATAGCATCTCTAAGTTTGCTTGCATAATATAAAGAACTGATTTCATATTGGCAATCTTTTGCCTTAACTTTGCATAAAATGAATTTCTCTTCTTGGGAAAGAAGCTTTTCAGCATATATGGACCAGCGTTCTTTTCATTCTCTCAGGATCACTGACAAAGTGTCACTGTTCATAGAAACGCTAAACTAATCTATCTGGGCATAGCAATTCTAAATTCACTTGCGGAGCAGAAAACATCTAACACATTAAAGAAAAGCTTTTCTGCATTACAAACAAGAATTTATTTCATGTAAAACGAGCATGTTACATATTGGCAAGCTTTTGTCTTAACGTTGCTTAATCTGAATTTCTCTTACAGGGAAAGAAGTTTTTCGGCATATATATGGACCAGCGTTCTATGCATCCTCTCAGGAGCACTGACACAGTGTCACTGTTCATAGAAACGCTAAACTAAGCTGTCTTTGCCTAGCAGCTCTGTTTGCTTGCGTAGTATACAATATCTAACACATTAAAGACAAGCTTTTCTGCATTACAAAAAAGACTTTATTTCATTTAAAAGGAACATCTTTCATATTGGCAAGCTGTTGTCTTAACAATGCAAAAAATGAATTTCTCTTACAGGGAAAGAAGCTTTTCAGCATATATGGACCAGCGTTCTTTTCATTCTCTCAGGATCACTGACAAAGTGTCACTGTTCATAGAAACGCCAAACTAAGCTGTCTTTGCATAGCAGCTCTAAGTTTGCTTGCATAATATACAATAACTAACACATTAAAGAAACGCCTTTCTGCTTTGGAAATAAAACTTCATTTAATTTGAAAAGAACTGCTTTCATATCGGCAATCTTTTGTCTTAACTTTGCATAAATTGAGTTTTTCTTACAGAGAAAAAAGCTTTTCATTATATGTGGACACGCATGCTCTTCATTGTCTTAGTAGCACTGTTACAGTGCCACTGTTCATAGAAACGCTAAATTAAGCAGTATGGAAAGAGCAGCTCTAAATTCACTTGCCGAGCAGAAAATATCTAACACATTAAAGAAAGGCTTTAACACATTAAAGAAAGGCTTTCATTGCAAACAAGAATTTATTTCATTTGAAACGAGGGTCTTTCATATTGGCAAGCTTTTGTCTTAACATTTCATAAACTGAATTTCTCTTACAGGGAAAGAAGCTTTTCATTATATGTGGACACGCATGCTCTTCATTGTCTTAGTAGCACTGTTACAGTGTCACTGTTCATAGACTCGCTAAACTAATCTATCTGGGTATAGCAGTTCTAAATTCACTTGCGGAGCAGAAAACATCTAACACATTAAAGACAAGCTTTTCTGCATTACAAACAAGAATTTATTTTATGTAAAACGCGCATGTTTCATATTGGCAAGCTTTTGTCTTGTCTTTCTGCCACATTGCTTAATCTGAATTTCTCTTACAAGGAAAGAAGCTTTTTGGAATATATATGTACCAGCGTTCTATTCATCTTCTCAGGATCACTGACACAGTGTCACTGTTCATAGACTCGCTAAACCAAGCTATCTAGGCATAGCAGTTATAAATTTACTTGCGGAGCAGAAAATATCTGACACATTAAAGAAACGCTTTTCTGCCTTACAAACAAGACTTTATTTCATTTGAAAGGAACATCTTTCATATTGGTAAGCTTTTGTCTTAACAATGCAAAAAATGAATTTCTCTTACAGGGAAAGAAGCTTTTCTGCATATGAGGACACAGGTTCTCTTCATTCTCTCAGGAGCATTGACACAGAGTCGCTGTTCATAGAAACGCTAAACTAAGCTTTCTTTGCATAGCATCTCTAAGTTTGCTTGCATAATATAAAGAACTGATTTCATATTGGCAATCTTTTGCCTTAACTTTGCATAAAATGAATTTCTCTTCCAGGGAAAGAAGCTTTTCAGCATATATGGACCAGCGTTCTTTTCATTCTCTCAGGATCACTGACAAAGTGTCACTGTTCATAGAAACGCTAAACTAATCTATCTGGGCATAGCAGTTCTAAATTCACTTGCGGAGCAGAAAACATCTAACACATTAAAGAAAAGCTTTTCTGCATTACAAACAAGAATTTATTTCATGTAAAACGAGCATGTTACATATTGGCAAGCTTTTGTCTTAACGTTGCTTAATCTGAATTTCTCTTACAGGGAAAGAAGTTTTTCGGCATATATATGGACCAGCGTTCTATGCATCCTCTCAGGAGCACTGACACAGTGTCACTGTTCATAGAAACGCTAAACTAAGCTGTCTTTGCCTAGCAGCTCTGTTTGCTTGCGTAGTATACAATATCTAACACATTAAAGACACGCCTTTCTGCATTACAAACAAGACTTTATTTCATTTAAAAGGAACATCTTTCATATTGGCAAGCTTTTGTCTTAATGCAAAAATGAATTTCTCTTACAGGGAAAGAAGCTTTTCAGCATATGTGGACACAGGTTCTCTTCATTCTCTCAGGAGCAATCACACAATGTCATTGTTCATTGAAACCCTAAACTAACCTGTCCAGGCATAGCAGCTCTAAGTTTGCTTGCATAATAAACAATATCTAACACATTAAAGAAACGCCTTTCTGCATTGGAAATAAGACCTCATTTCATTTTAAAGCAACATCTTTCATATTGGCAAGCTTTTGTCTTAATTCATAAACTGAATTTCTCTTACAGGGAAAGAAGCTTTTCAGGAATGTGGACACACGGTCTCTTCATCCTCTCAGGATCACTGACACAGTGTCACTGTTCATAGACTCGCTAAACTAATCTATCTGGGCATAGCAGTTCTAAATTCACTTGAGGAGCAGAAAACATCTAACACATTAAAGGCAAGCTTTTCTGCATTACAAACAAGACTTTATTTCATTTAAAAGGAACATCTTTCATATTGGCAAGCTGTTGTCTTAACAATGCAAAAAATGAATTTCTCTTACAGGGAAAGAAGCTTTTCAGCATATATGGACCAGCGTTCTTTTCATTCTCTCAGGATCACTGACAAAGTGTCACTGTTCATAGAAACGCCAAACTAAGCTGTCTTTGCATAGCAGCTCTAAGTTTGCTTGCATAATATACAATAACTAACACATTAAAGAAACGCCTTTCTGCATTGGAAATAAAACTTCATTTCATTTCAAAAGAACTGCTTTCATATTGGCAATCTTTTGTCTTAACTTTGCATGAATTGAGTTTTTCTTACAGAGAAAAAAGCTTTTCATTATATGTGGACACGCATGCTCTTCATTGTCTTAGTAGCACTGTTACAGTGCCACTGTTCATAGAAACGCTAAATTAAGCAGTATGGAAAGAGCAGCTCTAAATTGACTTGCCGAGCAGAAAATATCTAACACATTAAAGAAAGGCTTTTCTGCATTGCAAGCAAGAATTTATTTCATATGAAACGAGGGTCTTTCATATTGGCAAGCTTTTGTCTTAACATTTCATGAACTGAATTTCTCTTACAGGGAAAGAAGCTTTTCAGGAATGTGGACACAGGTTCACTTCATTCTCTCAGGAGCACTGACACAGAGTCGCTGTTCATAGAAACGCTAAACTAAGCTGTCTTTGCATAGCAGCTCTACGTTTGCTTGCATAATATACAATAACTAACACATTAAAGAAACGCCTTTCTGCTTTGGAAATAAAACTTCATTTAATTTGAAAAGAACTGCTTTCATATCGGCAATCTTTTGTCTTAACTTTGCATAAATTGAGTTTTTCTTACAGAGAAAAAGCTTTTCATTATATGTGAACATGCATGCTCTTCATTGTCTTAGTAGCACTGTTACAGTGCCACTGTTCATAGAAACGCTAAATTAAGCAGTATGGAAAGAGCAGCTCTAAATTCACTTGCCGAGCAGAAAATATCTAACACATTAAAGAAAGGCTTTTCTGCATTGCAAACAAGAATTTATTTCATATGAAACGAGGATCTTTCAAATTGGCAAGCTTTTGTCTAAACATTGCATGAACTGACTTTTTACAGAGAAAGAAGCTTATCAGAATCTGTGAACACACGTTCTCTTCTTTCTGTCAGGAGCATTCACACAATGTCATTGTTCATAGAAACGCTAAACTAATCTATCTGGGCATAGCAGTTCTAAATTCACTTGCGGAGCAGAAAACATCTAACACATTAAAGACAAGCTTTTCTGCATTACAAAAAAGACTTTATTTCATTTAAAAGGAACATCTTTCATATTGGCAAGCTGTTGTCTTAACAATGCAAAAAATGAATTTCTCTTACAGGGAAAGAAGCTTTTCAGCATATATGGACCAGCGTTCTTTTCATTCTCTCAGGATCACTGACAAAGTGTCACTGTTCATAGAAACGCCAAACTAAGCTGTCTTTGCATAGCAGCTCTAAGTTTGCTTGCATAATATACAATAACTAACACATTAAAGAAACGCCTTTCTGCTTTGGAAATAAAACTTCATTTAATTTGAAAAGAACTGCTTTCATATCGGCAATCTTTTGTCTTAACTTTGCATAAATTGAGTTTTTCTTACAGAGAAAAAAGCTTTTCATTATATGTGGACACGCATGCTCTTCATTGTCTTAGTAGCACTGTTACAGTGCCACTGTTCATAGAAACGCTAAATTAAGCAGTATGGAAAGAGCAGCTCTAAATTCACTTGCCGAGCAGAAAATATCTAACACATTAAAGAAAGGCTTTAACACATTAAAGAAAGGCTTTCACTGCAAACAAGAATTTATTTCATTTGAAACGAGGGTCTTTCATATTGGCAAGCTTTTGTCTTAACATTTCATAAACTGAATTTCTCTTACAGGGAAAGAAGCTTTTCATTATATGTGGACACGCATGCTCTTCATTGTCTTAGTAGCACTGTTACAGTGTCACTGTTCATAGACTCGCTAAACTAATCTATCTGGGTATAGCAGTTCTAAATTCACTTGCGGAGCAGAAAACATCTAACACATTAAAGACAAGCTTTTCTGCATTACAAACAAGAATTTATTTTATGTAAAACGCGCATGTTTCATATTGGCAAGCTTTTGTCTTGTCTTTCTGCCACATTGCTTAATCTGAATTTCTCTTACAAGGAAAGAAGCTTTTTGGAATATATATGTACCAGCGTTCTATTCATCTTCTCAGGATCACTGACACAGTGTCACTGTTCATAGACTCGCTAAACCAAGCTATCTAGGCATAGCAGTTATAAATTTACTTGCGGAGCAGAAAATATCTGACACATTAAAGAAACGCTTTTCTGCCTTACAAACAAGACTTTATTTCATTTGAAAGGAACATCTTTCATATTGGTAAGCTTTTGTCTTAACAATGCAAAAAATGAATTTCTCTTACAGGGAAAGAAGCTTTTCTGCATATGAGGACACAGGTTCTCTTCATTCTCTCAGGAGCATTGACACAGAGTCGCTGTTCATAGAAACGCTAAACTAAGCTTTCTTTGCATAGCATCTCTAAGTTTGCTTGCATAATATAAAGAACTGATTTCATATTGGCAATCTTTTGCCTTAACTTTGCATAAAATGAATTTCTCTTCCAGGGAAAGAAGCTTTTCAGCATATATGGACCAGCGTTCTTTTCATTCTCTCAGGATCACTGACAAAGTGTCACTGTTCATAGAAACGCTAAACTAATCTATCTGGGCATAGCAGTTCTAAATTCACTTGCGGAGCAGAAAACATCTAACACATTAAAGAAAAGCTTTTCTGCATTACAAACAAGAATTTATTTCATGTAAAACGAGCATGTTACATATTGGCAAGCTTTTGTCTTAACGTTGCTTAATCTGAATTTCTCTTACAGGGAAAGAAGTTTTTCGGCATATATATGGACCAGCGTTCTATGCATCCTCTCAGGAGCACTGACACAGTGTCACTGTTCATAGAAACGCTAAACTAAGCTGTCTTTGCCTAGCAGCTCTGTTTGCTTGCGTAGTATACAATATCTAACACATTAAAGACACGCCTTTCTGCATTACAAACAAGACTTTATTTCATTTAAAAGGAACATCTTTCATATTGGCAAGCTTTTGTCTTAATGCAAAAAATGAATTTCTCTTACAGGGAAAGAAGCTTTTCAGCATATGTGGACACAGGTTCTCTTCATTCTCTCAGGAGCAATCACACAATGTCATTGTTCATTGAAACCCTAAACTAACCTGTCCAGGCATAGCAGCTCTAAGTTTGCTTGCATAATAAACAATATCTAACACATTAAAGAAACGCCTTTCTGCATTGGAAATAAGACCTCATTTCATTTTAAAGCAACATCTTTCATATTGGCAAGCTTTTGTCTTAATTCATAAACTGAATTTCTCTTACAGGGAAAGAAGCTTTTCAGGAATGTGGACACACGGTCTCTTCATCCTCTCAGGATCACTGACACAGTGTCACTGTTCATAGACTCGCTAAACTAATCTATCTGGGCATAGCAGTTCTAAATTCACTTGAGGAGCAGAAAACATCTAACACATTAAAGGCAAGCTTTTCTGCATTACAAACAAGACTTTATTTCATTTAAAAGGAACATCTTTCATATTGGCAAGCTGTTGTCTTAACAATGCAAAAAATGAATTTCTCTTACAGGGAAAGAAGCTTTTCAGCATATATGGACCAGCGTTCTTTTCATTCTCTCAGGATCACTGACAAAGTGTCACTGTTCATAGAAACGCCAAACTAAGCTGTCTTTGCATAGCAGCTCTAAGTTTGCTTGCATAATATACAATAACTAACACATTAAAGAAACGCCTTTCTGCATTGGAAATAAAACTTCATTTCATTTCAAAAGAACTGCTTTCATATTGGCAATCTTTTGTCTTAACTTTGCATGAATTGAGTTTTTCTTACAGAGAAAAAAGCTTTTCATTATATGTGGACACGCATGCTCTTCATTGTCTTAGTAGCACTGTTACAGTGCCACTGTTCATAGAAACGCTAAATTAAGCAGTATGGAAAGAGCAGCTCTAAATTGACTTGCCGAGCAGAAAATATCTAACACATTAAAGAAAGGCTTTTCTGCATTGCAAGCAAGAATTTATTTCATATGAAACGAGGGTCTTTCATATTGGCAAGCTTTTGTCTTAACATTTCATGAACTGAATTTCTCTTACAGGGAAAGAAGCTTTTCAGGAATGTGGACACAGGTTCACTTCATTCTCTCAGGAGCACTGACACAGAGTCGCTGTTCATAGAAACGCTAAACTAAGCTGTCTTTGCATAGCAGCTCTACGTTTGCTTGCATAATATACAATAACTAACACATTAAAGAAACGCCTTTCTGCTTTGGAAATAAAACTTCATTTAATTTGAAAAGAACTGCTTTCATATCGGCAATCTTTTGTCTTAACTTTGCATAAATTGAGTTTTTCTTACAGAGAAAAAGCTTTTCATTATATGTGAACATGCATGCTCTTCATTGTCTTAGTAGCACTGTTACAGTGCCACTGTTCATAGAAACGCTAAATTAAGCAGTATGGAAAGAGCAGCTCTAAATTCACTTGCCGAGCAGAAAATATCTAACACATTAAAGAAAGGCTTTTCTGCATTGCAAACAAGAATTTATTTCATATGAAACGAGGATCTTTCAAATTGGCAAGCTTTTGTCTAAACATTGCATGAACTGACTTTTTACAGAGAAAGAAGCTTATCAGAATCTGTGAACACACGTTCTCTTCTTTCTGTCAGGAGCATTCACACAATGTCATTGTTCATAGAAACGCTAAACTAATCTATCTGGGCATAGCAGTTCTAAATTCACTTGCGGAGCAGAAAACATCTAACACATTAAAGACAAGCTTTTCTGCATTACAAAAAAGACTTTATTTCATTTAAAAGGAACATCTTTCATATTGGCAAGCTGTTGTCTTAACAATGCAAAAAATGAATTTCTCTTACAGGGAAAGAAGCTTTTCAGCATATATGGACCAGCGTTCTTTTCATTCTCTCAGGATCACTGACAAAGTGTCACTGTTCATAGAAACGCCAAACTAAGCTGTCTTTGCATAGCAGCTCTAAGTTTGCTTGCATAATATACAATAACTAACACATTAAAGAAACGCCTTTCTGCTTTGGAAATAAAACTTCATTTAATTTGAAAAGAACTGCTTTCATATCGGCAATCTTTTGTCTTAACTTTGCATAAATTGAGTTTTTCTTACAGAGAAAAAAGCTTTTCATTATATGTGGACACGCATGCTCTTCATTGTCTTAGTAGCACTGTTACAGTGCCACTGTTCATAGAAACGCTAAATTAAGCAGTATGGAAAGAGCAGCTCTAAATTCACTTGCCGAGCAGAAAATATCTAACACATTAAAGAAAGGCTTTAACACATTAAAGAAAGGCTTTCATTGCAAACAAGAATTTATTTCATTTGAAACGAGGGTCTTTCATATTGGCAAGCTTTTGTCTTAACATTTCATAAACTGAATTTCTCTTACAGGGAAAGAAGCTTTTCATTATATGTGGACACGCATGCTCTTCATTGTCTTAGTAGCACTGTTACAGTGTCACTGTTCATAGACTCGCTAAACTAATCTATCTGGGTATAGCAGTTCTAAATTCACTTGCGGAGCAGAAAACATCTAACACATTAAAGACAAGCTTTTCTGCATTACAAACAAGAATTTATTTTATGTAAAACGCGCATGTTTCATATTGGCAAGCTTTTGTCTTGTCTTTCTGCCACATTGCTTAATCTGAATTTCTCTTACAAGGAAAGAAGCTTTTTGGAATATATATGTACCAGCGTTCTATTCATCTTCTCAGGATCACTGACACAGTGTCACTGTTCATAGACTCGCTAAACCAAGCTATCTAGGCATAGCAGTTATAAATTTACTTGCGGAGCAGAAAATATCTGACACATTAAAGAAACGCTTTTCTGCCTTACAAACAAGACTTTATTTCATTTGAAAGGAACATCTTTCATATTGGTAAGCTTTTGTCTTAACAATGCAAAAAATGAATTTCTCTTACAGGGAAAGAAGCTTTTCTGCATATGAGGACACAGGTTCTCTTCATTCTCTCAGGAGCATTGACACAGAGTCGCTGTTCATAGAAACGCTAAACTAAGCTTTCTTTGCATAGCATCTCTAAGTTTGCTTGCATAATATAAAGAACTGATTTCATATTGGCAATCTTTTGCCTTAACTTTGCATAAAATGAATTTCTCTTCCAGGGAAAGAAGCTTTTCAGCATATATGGACCAGCGTTCTTTTCATTCTCTCAGGATCACTGACAAAGTGTCACTGTTCATAGAAACGCTAAACTAATCTATCTGGGCATAGCAGTTCTAAATTCACTTGCGGAGCAGAAAACATCTAACACATTAAAGAAAAGCTTTTCTGCATTACAAACAAGAATTTATTTCATGTAAAACGAGCATGTTACATATTGGCAAGCTTTTGTCTTAACGTTGCTTAATCTGAATTTCTCTTACAGGGAAAGAAGTTTTTCGGCATATATATGGACCAGCGTTCTATGCATCCTCTCAGGAGCACTGACACAGTGTCACTGTTCATAGAAACGCTAAACTAAGCTGTCTTTGCCTAGCAGCTCTGTTTGCTTGCGTAGTATACAATATCTAACACATTAAAGACACGCCTTTCTGCATTACAAACAAGACTTTATTTCATTTAAAAGGAACATCTTTCATATTGGCAAGCTTTTGTCTTAATGCAAAAATGAATTTCTCTTACAGGGAAAGAAGCTTTTCAGCATATGTGGACACAGGTTCTCTTCATTCTCTCAGGAGCAATCACACAATGTCATTGTTCATTGAAACCCTAAACTAACCTGTCCAGGCATAGCAGCTCTAAGTTTGCTTGCATAATAAACAATATCTAACACATTAAAGAAACGCCTTTCTGCATTGGAAATAAGACCTCATTTCATTTTAAAGCAACATCTTTCATATTGGCAAGCTTTTGTCTTAATTCATAAACTGAATTTCTCTTACAGGGAAAGAAGCTTTTCAGGAATGTGGACACACGGTCTCTTCATCCTCTCAGGATCACTGACACAGTGTCACTGTTCATAGACTCGCTAAACTAATCTATCTGGGCATAGCAGTTCTAAATTCACTTGAGGAGCAGAAAACATCTAACACATTAAAGGCAAGCTTTTCTGCATTACAAACAAGACTTTATTTCATTTAAAAGGAACATCTTTCATATTGGCAAGCTGTTGTCTTAACAATGCAAAAAATGAATTTCTCTTACAGGGAAAGAAGCTTTTCAGCATATATGGACCAGCGTTCTTTTCATTCTCTCAGGATCACTGACAAAGTGTCACTGTTCATAGAAACGCCAAACTAAGCTGTCTTTGCATAGCAGCTCTAAGTTTGCTTGCATAATATACAATAACTAACACATTAAAGAAACGCCTTTCTGCATTGGAAATAAAACTTCATTTCATTTCAAAAGAACTGCTTTCATATTGGCAATCTTTTGTCTTAACTTTGCATGAATTGAGTTTTTCTTACAGAGAAAAAAGCTTTTCATTATATGTGGACACGCATGCTCTTCATTGTCTTAGTAGCACTGTTACAGTGCCACTGTTCATAGAAACGCTAAATTAAGCAGTATGGAAAGAGCAGCTCTAAATTGACTTGCCGAGCAGAAAATATCTAACACATTAAAGAAAGGCTTTTCTGCATTGCAAGCAAGAATTTATTTCATATGAAACGAGGGTCTTTCATATTGGCAAGCTTTTGTCTTAACATTTCATGAACTGAATTTCTCTTACAGGGAAAGAAGCTTTTCAGGAATGTGGACACAGGTTCACTTCATTCTCTCAGGAGCACTGACACAGAGTCGCTGTTCATAGAAACGCTAAACTAAGCTGTCTTTGCATAGCAGCTCTACGTTTGCTTGCATAATATACAATAACTAACACATTAAAGAAACGCCTTTCTGCTTTGGAAATAAAACTTCATTTAATTTGAAAAGAACTGCTTTCATATCGGCAATCTTTTGTCTTAACTTTGCATAAATTGAGTTTTTCTTACAGAGAAAAAGCTTTTCATTATATGTGAACATGCATGCTCTTCATTGTCTTAGTAGCACTGTTACAGTGCCACTGTTCATAGAAACGCTAAATTAAGCAGTATGGAAAGAGCAGCTCTAAATTCACTTGCCGAGCAGAAAATATCTAACACATTAAAGAAAGGCTTTTCTGCATTGCAAACAAGAATTTATTTCATATGAAACGAGGATCTTTCAAATTGGCAAGCTTTTGTCTAAACATTGCATGAACTGACTTTTTACAGAGAAAGAAGCTTATCAGAATCTGTGAACACACGTTCTCTTCTTTCTGTCAGGAGCATTCACACAATGTCATTGTTCATAGAAACGCTAAACTAATCTATCTGGGCATAGCAGTTCTAAATTCACTTGCGGAGCAGAAAACATCTAACACATTAAAGACAAGCTTTTCTGCATTACAAAAAAGACTTTATTTCATTTAAAAGGAACATCTTTCATATTGGCAAGCTGTTGTCTTAACAATGCAAAAAATGAATTTCTCTTACAGGGAAAGAAGCTTTTCAGCATATATGGACCAGCGTTCTTTTCATTCTCTCAGGATCACTGACAAAGTGTCACTGTTCATAGAAACGCCAAACTAAGCTGTCTTTGCATAGCAGCTCTAAGTTTGCTTGCATAATATACAATAACTAACACATTAAAGAAACGCCTTTCTGCTTTGGAAATAAAACTTCATTTAATTTGAAAAGAACTGCTTTCATATCGGCAATCTTTTGTCTTAACTTTGCATAAATTGAGTTTTTCTTACAGAGAAAAAAGCTTTTCATTATATGTGGACACGCATGCTCTTCATTGTCTTAGTAGCACTGTTACAGTGCCACTGTTCATAGAAACGCTAAATTAAGCAGTATGGAAAGAGCAGCTCTAAATTCACTTGCCGAGCAGAAAATATCTAACACATTAAAGAAAGGCTTTAACACATTAAAGAAAGGCTTTCATTGCAAACAAGAATTTATTTCATTTGAAACGAGGGTCTTTCATATTGGCAAGCTTTTGTCTTAACATTTCATAAACTGAATTTCTCTTACAGGGAAAGAAGCTTTTCATTATATGTGGACACGCATGCTCTTCATTGTCTTAGTAGCACTGTTACAGTGTCACTGTTCATAGACTCGCTAAACTAATCTATCTGGGTATAGCAGTTCTAAATTCACTTGCGGAGCAGAAAACATCTAACACATTAAAGACAAGCTTTTCTGCATTACAAACAAGAATTTATTTTATGTAAAACGCGCATGTTTCATATTGGCAAGCTTTTGTCTTGTCTTTCTGCCACATTGCTTAATCTGAATTTCTCTTACAAGGAAAGAAGCTTTTTGGAATATATATGTACCAGCGTTCTATTCATCTTCTCAGGATCACTGACACAGTGTCACTGTTCATAGACTCGCTAAACCAAGCTATCTAGGCATAGCAGTTATAAATTTACTTGCGGAGCAGAAAATATCTGACACATTAAAGAAACGCTTTTCTGCCTTACAAACAAGACTTTATTTCATTTGAAAGGAACATCTTTCATATTGGTAAGCTTTTGTCTTAACAATGCAAAAAATGAATTTCTCTTACAGGGAAAGAAGCTTTTCTGCATATGAGGACACAGGTTCTCTTCATTCTCTCAGGAGCATTGACACAGAGTCGCTGTTCATAGAAACGCTAAACTAAGCTTTCTTTGCATAGCATCTCTAAGTTTGCTTGCATAATATAAAGAACTGATTTCATATTGGCAATCTTTTGCCTTAACTTTGCATAAAATGAATTTCTCTTCCAGGGAAAGAAGCTTTTCAGCATATATGGACCAGCGTTCTTTTCATTCTCTCAGGATCACTGACAAAGTGTCACTGTTCATAGAAACGCTAAACTAATCTATCTGGGCATAGCAGTTCTAAATTCACTTGCGGAGCAGAAAACATCTAACACATTAAAGAAAAGCTTTTCTGCATTACAAACAAGAATTTATTTCATGTAAAACGAGCATGTTACATATTGGCAAGCTTTTGTCTTAACGTTGCTTAATCTGAATTTCTCTTACAGGGAAAGAAGTTTTTCGGCATATATATGGACCAGCGTTCTATGCATCCTCTCAGGAGCACTGACACAGTGTCACTGTTCATAGAAACGCTAAACTAAGCTGTCTTTGCCTAGCAGCTCTGTTTGCTTGCGTAGTATACAATATCTAACACATTAAAGACACGCCTTTCTGCATTACAAACAAGACTTTATTTCATTTAAAAGGAACATCTTTCATATTGGCAAGCTTTTGTCTTAATGCAAAAATGAATTTCTCTTACAGGGAAAGAAGCTTTTCAGCATATGTGGACACAGGTTCTCTTCATTCTCTCAGGAGCAATCACACAATGTCATTGTTCATTGAAACCCTAAACTAACCTGTCCAGGCATAGCAGCTCTAAGTTTGCTTGCATAATAAACAATATCTAACACATTAAAGAAACGCCTTTCTGCATTGGAAATAAGACCTCATTTCATTTTAAAGCAACATCTTTCATATTGGCAAGCTTTTGTCTTAATTCATAAACTGAATTTCTCTTACAGGGAAAGAAGCTTTTCAGGAATGTGGACACACGGTCTCTTCATCCTCTCAGGATCACTGACACAGTGTCACTGTTCATAGACTCGCTAAACTAATCTATCTGGGCATAGCAGTTCTAAATTCACTTGAGGAGCAGAAAACATCTAACACATTAAAGGCAAGCTTTTCTGCATTACAAACAAGACTTTATTTCATTTAAAAGGAACATCTTTCATATTGGCAAGCTGTTGTCTTAACAATGCAAAAAATGAATTTCTCTTACAGGGAAAGAAGCTTTTCAGCATATATGGACCAGCGTTCTTTTCATTCTCTCAGGATCACTGACAAAGTGTCACTGTTCATAGAAACGCCAAACTAAGCTGTCTTTGCATAGCAGCTCTAAGTTTGCTTGCATAATATACAATAACTAACACATTAAAGAAACGCCTTTCTGCATTGGAAATAAAACTTCATTTCATTTCAAAAGAACTGCTTTCATATTGGCAATCTTTTGTCTTAACTTTGCATGAATTGAGTTTTTCTTACAGAGAAAAAAGCTTTTCATTATATGTGGACACGCATGCTCTTCATTGTCTTAGTAGCACTGTTACAGTGCCACTGTTCATAGAAACGCTAAATTAAGCAGTATGGAAAGAGCAGCTCTAAATTCACTTGCCGAGCAGAAAATATCTAACACATTAAAGAAAGGCTTTTCTGCATTGCAAACAAGAATTTATTTCATATGAAACGAGGGTCTTTCAAATTGGCAAGCTTTTGTCTAAACATTGCAAGAACTGACTTTTTACAGAGAAAGAAGCTTATCAGAATCTGTGAACACACGTTCTCTTCTTTCTGTCAGGAGCATTCACACAATGTCATTGTTCATAGAAACGCTAAACTAATCTATCTGGGCATAGCAGTTCTAAATTCACTTGCGGAGCAGAAAACATCTAACACATTAAAGACAAGCTTTTCTGCATTACAAAAAAGACTTTATTTCATTTAAAAGGAACATCTTTCATATTGGCAAGCTGTTGTCTTAACAATGCAAAAAATGAATTTCTCTTACAGGGAAAGAAGCTTTTCAGCATATATGGACCAGCGTTCTTTTCATTCTCTCAGGATCACTGACAAAGTGTCACTTTTCATAGAAACGCCAAACTAAGCTGTCTTTGCATAGCAGCTCTAAGTTTGCTTGCATAATATACAATAACTAACACATTAAAGAAACGCCTTTCTGCTTTGGAAATAAAACTTCATTTAATTTGAAAAGAACTGCTTTCATATCGGCAATCTTTTGTCTTAACTTTGCATAAATTGAGTTTTTCTTACAGAGAAAAAAGCTTTTCATTATATGTGGACACGCATGCTCTTCATTGTCTTAGTAGCACTGTTACAGTGCCACTGTTCATAGAAACGCTAAATTAAGCAGTATGGAAAGAGCAGCTCTAAATTCACTTGCCGAGCAGAAAATATCTAACACATTAAAGAAAGGCTTTAACACATTAAAGAAAGGCTTTCATTGCAAACAAGAATTTATTTCATTTGAAACGAGGGTCTTTCATATTGGCAAGCTTTTGTCTTAACATTTCATAAACTGAATTTCTCTTACAGGGAAAGAAGCTTTTCATTATATGTGGACACGCATGCTCTTCATTGTCTTAGGAGCACTGTTACAGTGTCACTGTTCATAGACTCGCTAAACTAATCTATCTGGGTATAGCAGTTCTAAATTCACTTGCGGAGCAGAAAACATCTAACACATTAAAGACAAGCTTTTCTGCATTACAAACAAGAATTTATTTTATGTAAAACGCGCATGTTTCATATTGGCAAGCTTTTGTCTTGTCTTTCTGCCACATTGCTTAATCTGAATTTCTCTTACAGGGAAAGAAGCTTTTTGGAATATATATGTACCAGCGTTCTATTCATCTTCTCAGGATCACTGACACAGTGTCACTGTTCATAGACTCGCTAAACCAAGCTATCTAGGCATAGCAGTTATAAATTTACTTGCGGAGCAGAAAACATCTGACACATTAAAGAAACGCTTTTGTGCCTTACAAACAAGACTTTATTTCATTTGAAAGGAACATCTTTCATATTGGTAAGCTTTTGTCTTAACAATGCAAAAAATGAATTTCTCTTACAGGGAAAGAAGCTTTTCTGCATATGAGGACACAGGTTCTCTTCATTCTCTCAGGAGCATTGACACAGAGTCGCTGTTCATAGAAACGCTAAACTAAGCTTTCTTTGCATAGCATCTCTAAGTTTGCTTGCATAATATAAAGAACTGATTTCATATTGGCAATCTTTTGCCTTAACTTTGCATAAAATGAATTTCTCTTCTTGGGAAAGAAGCTTTTCAGCATATATGGACCAGCGTTCTTTTCATTCTCTCAGGATCACTGACAAAGTGTCACTGTTCATAGAAACGCTAAACTAATCTATCTGGGCATAGCAATTCTAAATTCACTTGCGGAGCAGAAAACATCTAACACATTAAAGAAAAGCTTTTCTGCATTACAAACAAGAATTTATTTCATGTAAAACGAGCATGTTACATATTGGCAAGCTTTTGTCTTAACGTTGCTTAATCTGAATTTCTCTTACAGGGAAAGAAGTTTTTCGGCATATATATGGACCAGCGTTCTATGCATCCTCTCAGGAGCACTGACACAGTGTCACTGTTCATAGAAACGCTAAACTAAGCTGTCTTTGCCTAGCAGCTCTGTTTGCTTGCGTAGTATACAATATCTAACACATTAAAGACAAGCTTTTCTGCATTACAAAAAAGACTTTATTTCATTTAAAAGGAACATCTTTCATATTGGCAAGCTGTTGTCTTAACAATGCAAAAAATGAATTTCTCTTACAGGGAAAGAAGCTTTTCAGCATATATGGACCAGCGTTCTTTTCATTCTCTCAGGATCACTGACAAAGTGTCACTGTTCATAGAAACGCCAAACTAAGCTGTCTTTGCATAGCAGCTCTAAGTTTGCTTGCATAATATACAATAACTAACACATTAAAGAAACGCCTTTCTGCTTTGGAAATAAAACTTCATTTAATTTGAAAAGAACTGCTTTCATATCGGCAATCTTTTGTCTTAACTTTGCATAAATTGAGTTTTTCTTACAGAGAAAAAAGCTTTTCATTATATGTGGACACGCATGCTCTTCATTGTCTTAGTAGCACTGTTACAGTGCCACTGTTCATAGAAACGCTAAATTAAGCAGTATGGAAAGAGCAGCTCTAAATTCACTTGCCGAGCAGAAAATATCTAACACATTAAAGAAAGGCTTTAACACATTAAAGAAAGGCTTTCATTGCAAACAAGAATTTATTTCATTTGAAACGAGGGTCTTTCATATTGGCAAGCTTTTGTCTTAACATTTCATAAACTGAATTTCTCTTACAGGGAAAGAAGCTTTTCATTATATGTGGACACGCATGCTCTTCATTGTCTTAGTAGCACTGTTACAGTGTCACTGTTCATAGACTCGCTAAACTAATCTATCTGGGTATAGCAGTTCTAAATTCACTTGCGGAGCAGAAAACATCTAACACATTAAAGACAAGCTTTTCTGCATTACAAACAAGAATTTATTTTATGTAAAACGCGCATGTTTCATATTGGCAAGCTTTTGTCTTGTCTTTCTGCCACATTGCTTAATCTGAATTTCTCTTACAAGGAAAGAAGCTTTTTGGAATATATATGTACCAGCGTTCTATTCATCTTCTCAGGATCACTGACACAGTGTCACTGTTCATAGACTCGCTAAACCAAGCTATCTAGGCATAGCAGTTATAAATTTACTTGCGGAGCAGAAAATATCTGACACATTAAAGAAACGCTTTTCTGCCTTACAAACAAGACTTTATTTCATTTGAAAGGAACATCTTTCATATTGGTAAGCTTTTGTCTTAACAATGCAAAAAATGAATTTCTCTTACAGGGAAAGAAGCTTTTCTGCATATGAGGACACAGGTTCTCTTCATTCTCTCAGGAGCATTGACACAGAGTCGCTGTTCATAGAAACGCTAAACTAAGCTTTCTTTGCATAGCATCTCTAAGTTTGCTTGCATAATATAAAGAACTGATTTCATATTGGCAATCTTTTGCCTTAACTTTGCATAAAATGAATTTCTCTTCCAGGGAAAGAAGCTTTTCAGCATATATGGACCAGCGTTCTTTTCATTCTCTCAGGATCACTGACAAAGTGTCACTGTTCATAGAAACGCTAAACTAATCTATCTGGGCATAGCAGTTCTAAATTCACTTGCGGAGCAGAAAACATCTAACACATTAAAGAAAAGCTTTTCTGCATTACAAACAAGAATTTATTTCATGTAAAACGAGCATGTTACATATTGGCAAGCTTTTGTCTTAACGTTGCTTAATCTGAATTTCTCTTACAGGGAAAGAAGTTTTTCGGCATATATATGGACCAGCGTTCTATGCATCCTCTCAGGAGCACTGACACAGTGTCACTGTTCATAGAAACGCTAAACTAAGCTGTCTTTGCCTAGCAGCTCTGTTTGCTTGCGTAGTATACAATATCTAACACATTAAAGACACGCCTTTCTGCATTACAAACAAGACTTTATTTCATTTAAAAGGAACATCTTTCATATTGGCAAGCTTTTGTCTTAATGCAAAAATGAATTTCTCTTACAGGGAAAGAAGCTTTTCAGCATATGTGGACACAGGTTCTCTTCATTCTCTCAGGAGCAATCACACAATGTCATTGTTCATTGAAACCCTAAACTAACCTGTCCAGGCATAGCAGCTCTAAGTTTGCTTGCATAATAAACAATATCTAACACATTAAAGAAACGCCTTTCTGCATTGGAAATAAGACCTCATTTCATTTTAAAGCAACATCTTTCATATTGGCAAGCTTTTGTCTTAATTCATAAACTGAATTTCTCTTACAGGGAAAGAAGCTTTTCAGGAATGTGGACACACGGTCTCTTCATCCTCTCAGGATCACTGACACAGTGTCACTGTTCATAGACTCGCTAAACTAATCTATCTGGGCATAGCAGTTCTAAATTCACTTGAGGAGCAGAAAACATCTAACACATTAAAGGCAAGCTTTTCTGCATTACAAACAAGACTTTATTTCATTTAAAAGGAACATCTTTCATATTGGCAAGCTGTTGTCTTAACAATGCAAAAAATGAATTTCTCTTACAGGGAAAGAAGCTTTTCAGCATATATGGACCAGCGTTCTTTTCATTCTCTCAGGATCACTGACAAAGTGTCACTGTTCATAGAAACGCCAAACTAA
>JBCAMP010000317.1:0-44344 GCA_039654775.1 Spinibarbus caldwelli | reverse complement strand
ATGTGTCAGATATTTTCTGCTCCGCAAGTAAATTTATAACTGCTATGCCTAGATAGCTTGGTTTAGCGAGTCTATGAACAGTGACACTGTGTCAGTGATCCTGAGAAGATGAATAGAACGCTGGTACATATATATTCCAAAAAGCTTCTTTCCTTGTAAGAGAAATTCAGATTAAGCAATGTGGCAGAAAGACAAGACAAAAGCTTGCCAATATGAAACATGCGCGTTTTACATAAAATAAATTCTTGTTTGTAATGCAGAAAAGCTTGTCTTTAATGTGTTAGATGTTTTCTGCTCCGCAAGTGAATTTAGAACTGCTATACCCAGATAGATTAGTTTAGCGAGTCTATGAACAGTGACACTGTAACAGTGCTACTAAGACAATGAAGAGCATGCGTGTCCACATATAATGAAAAGCTTCTTTCCCTGTAAGAGAAATTCAGTTTATGAAATGTTAAGACAAAAGCTTGCCAATATGAAAGACCCTCGTTTCAAATGAAATAAATTCTTGTTTGCAATGAAAGCCTTTCTTTAATGTGTTAAAGCCTTTCTTTAATGTGTTAGATATTTTCTGCTCGGCAAGTGAATTTAGAGCTGCTCTTTCCATACTGCTTAATTTAGCGTTTCTATGAACAGTGGCACTGTAACAGTGCTACTAAGACAATGAAGAGCATGCGTGTCCACATATAATGAAAAGCTTTTTTCTCTGTAAGAAAAACTCAATTTATGCAAAGTTAAGACAAAAGATTGCCGATATGAAAGCAGTTCTTTTCAAATTAAATGAAGTTTTATTTCCAAAGCAGAAAGGCGTTTCTTTAATGTGTTAGTTATTGTATATTATGCAAGCAAACTTAGAGCTGCTATGCAAAGACAGCTTAGTTTGGCGTTTCTATGAACAGTGACACTTTGTCAGTGATCCTGAGAGAATGAAAAGAACGCTGGTCCATATATGCTGAAAAGCTTCTTTCCCTGTAAGAGAAATTCATTTTTTGCATTGTTAAGACAACAGCTTGCCAATATGAAAGATGTTCCTTTTAAATGAAATAAAGTCTTTTTTGTAATGCAGAAAAGCTTGTCTTTAATGTGTTAGATATTGTATACTACGCAAGCAAACAGAGCTGCTAGGCAAAGACAGCTTAGTTTAGCGTTTCTATGAACAGTGACACTGTGTCAGTGCTCCTGAGAGGATGCATAGAACGCTGGTCCATATATATGCCGAAAAACTTCTTTCCCTGTAAGAGAAATTCAGATTAAGCAACGTTAAGACAAAAGCTTGCCAATATGTAACATGCTCGTTTTACATGAAATAAATTCTTGTTTGTAATGCAGAAAAGCTTTTCTTTAATGTGTTAGATGTTTTCTGCTCCGCAAGTGAATTTAGAATTGCTATGCCCAGATAGATTAGTTTAGCGTTTCTATGAACAGTGACACTTTGTCAGTGATCCTGAGAGAATGAAAAGAACGCTGGTCCATATATGCTGAAAAGCTTCTTTCCCAAGAAGAGAAATTCATTTTATGCAAAGTTAAGGCAAAAGATTGCCAATATGAAATCAGTTCTTTATATTATGCAAGCAAACTTAGAGATGCTATGCAAAGAAAGCTTAGTTTAGCGTTTCTATGAACAGCGACTCTGTGTCAATGCTCCTGAGAGAATGAAGAGAACCTGTGTCCTCATATGCAGAAAAGCTTCTTTCCCTGTAAGAGAAATTCATTTTTTGCATTGTTAAGACAAAAGCTTACCAATATGAAAGATGTTCCTTTCAAATGAAATAAAGTCTTGTTTGTAAGGCACAAAAGCGTTTCTTTAATGTGTCAGATGTTTTCTGCTCCGCAAGTAAATTTATAACTGCTATGCCTAGATAGCTTGGTTTAGCGAGTCTATGAACAGTGACACTGTGTCAGTGATCCTGAGAAGATGAATAGAACGCTGGTACATATATATTCCAAAAAGCTTCTTTCCCTGTAAGAGAAATTCAGATTAAGCAATGTGGCAGAAAGACAAGACAAAAGCTTGCCAATATGAAACATGCGCGTTTTACATAAAATAAATTCTTGTTTGTAATGCAGAAAAGCTTGTCTTTAATGTGTTAGATGTTTTCTGCTCCGCAAGTGAATTTAGAACTGCTATACCCAGATAGATTAGTTTAGCGAGTCTATGAACAGTGACACTGTAACAGTGCTACTAAGACAATGAAGAGCATGCGTGTCCACATATAATGAAAAGCTTCTTTCCCTGTAAGAGAAATTCAGTTTATGAAATGTTAAGACAAAAGCTTGCCAATATGAAAGACCCTCGTTTCAAATGAAATAAATTCTTGTTTGCAATGAAAGCCTTTCTTTAATGTGTTAAAGCCTTTCTTTAATGTGTTAGATATTTTCTGCTCGGCAAGTGAATTTAGAGCTGCTCTTTCCATACTGCTTAATTTAGCGTTTCTATGAACAGTGGCACTGTAACAGTGCTACTAAGACAATGAAGAGCATGCGTGTCCACATATAATGAAAAGCTTTTTTCTCTGTAAGAAAAACTCAATTTATGCAAAGTTAAGACAAAAGATTGCCGATATGAAAGCAGTTCTTTTCAAATTAAATGAAGTTTTATTTCCAAAGCAGAAAGGCGTTTCTTTAATGTGTTAGTTATTGTATATTATGCAAGCAAACTTAGAGCTGCTATGCAAAGACAGCTTAGTTTGGCGTTTCTATGAACAGTGACACTTTGTCAGTGATCCTGAGAGAATGAAAAGAACGCTGGTCCATATATGCTGAAAAGCTTCTTTCCCTGTAAGAGAAATTCATTTTTTGCATTGTTAAGACAACAGCTTGCCAATATGAAAGATGTTCCTTTTAAATGAAATAAAGTCTTTTTTGTAATGCAGAAAAGCTTGTCTTTAATGTGTTAGATGTTTTCTGCTCCGCAAGTGAATTTAGAACTGCTATGCCCAGATAGATTAGTTTAGCGTTTCTATGAACAATGACATTGTGTGAATGCTCCTGACAGAAAGAAGAGAACGTGTGTTCACAGATTCTGATAAGCTTCTTTCTCTGTAAAAAGTCAGTTCATGCAATGTTTAGACAAAAGCTTGCCAATTTGAAAGATCCTCGTTTCATATGAAATAAATTCTTGTTTGCAATGCAGAAAAGCCTTTCTTTAATGTGTTAGATATTTTCTGCTCGGCAAGTGAATTTAGAGCTGCTCTTTCCATACTGCTTAATTTAGCGTTTCTATGAACAGTGGCACTGTAACAGTGCTACTAAGACAATGAAGAGCATGCATGTTCACATATAATGAAAAGCTTTTTCTCTGTAAGAAAAACTCAATTTATGCAAAGTTAAGACAAAAGATTGCCGATATGAAAGCAGTTCTTTTCAAATTAAATGATGTTTTATTTCCAAAGCAGAAAGGCGTTTCTTTAATGTGTTAGTTATTGTATATTATGCAAGCAAACGTAGAGCTGCTATGCAAAGACAGCTTAGTTTAGCGTTTCTATGAACAGCGACTCTGTGTCAGTGCTCCTGAGAGAATGAAGTGAACCTGTGTCCACATTCCTGAAAAGCTTCTTTCCCTGTAAGAGAAATTCAGTTCATGAAATGTTAAGACAAAAGCTTGCCAATATGAAAGACCCTCGTTTCATATGAAATAAATTCTTGCTTGCAATGCAGAAAAGCCTTTCTTTAATGTGTTAGATATTTTCTGCTCGGCAAGTGAATTTAGAGCTGCTCTTTCCATACTGCTTAATTTAGCGTTTCTATGAACAGTGGCACTGTAACAGTGCTACTAAGACAATGAAGAGCATGCGTGTCCACATATAATGAAAAGCTTTTTTCTCTGTAAGAAAAACTCAATTCATGCAAAGTTAAGACAAAAGATTGCCAATATGAAAGCAGTTCTTTTGAAATGAAATGAAGTTTTATTTCCAATGCAGAAAGGCGTTTCTTTAATGTGTTAGTTATTGTATATTATGCAAGCAAACTTAGAGCTGCTATGCAAAGACAGCTTAGTTTGGCGTTTCTATGAACAGTGACACTTTGTCAGTGATCCTGAGAGAATGAAAAGAACGCTGGTCCATATATGCTGAAAAGCTTCTTTCCCTGTAAGAGAAATTCATTTTTTGCATTGTTAAGACAACAGCTTGTCTTAACAATGCAATATGAAAGATGTTCCTTTTAAATGAAATAAAGTCTTGTTTGTAATGCAGAAAAGCTTGCCTTTAATGTGTTAGATGTTTTCTGCTCCTCAAGTGAATTTAGAACTGCTATGCCCACATAGATTAGTTTAGCGAGTCTATGAACAGTGACACTGTGTCAGTGATCCTGAGAGGATGAAGAGACCGTGTGTCCACATTCCTGAAAAGCTTCTTTCCCTGTAAGAGAAATTCAGTTTATGAATTAAGACAAAAGCTTGCCAATATGAAAGATGTTGCTTTAAAATGAAATGAGGTCTTATTTCCAATGCAGAAAGGCGTTTCTTTAACGTGTTAAATATTGTTTATTATGCAAGCAAACTTAGAGCTGCTATGCCTGGACAGGTTAGTTTAGGGTTTCAATGAACAATGACATTGTGTGATTGCTCCTGAGAGAATGAAGAGAACCTGTGTCCACATATGCTGAAAAGCTTCTTTCCCTGTAAGAGAAATTCATTTTTTGCATTAAGACAAAAGCTTGCCAATATGAAAGATGTTCCTTTTAAATGAAATAAAGTCTTGTTTGTAATGCAGAAAGGCGTGTCTTTAATGTGTTAGATATTGTATACTACGCAAGCAAACAGAGCTGCTAGGCAAAGACAGCTTAGTTTAGCGTTTCTATGAACAGTGACACTGTGTCAGTGCTCCTGAGAGGATGCATAGAACGCTGGTCCATATATATGCCGAAAAACTTCTTTCCCTGTAAGAGAAATTCAGATTAAGCAACGTTAAGACAAAAGCTTGCCAATATGTAACATGCTCGTTTTACATGAAATAAATTCTTGTTTGTAATGCAGAAAAGCTTTTCTTTAATGTGTTAGATGTTTTCTGCTCCGCAAGTGAATTTAGAACTGCTATGCCCAGATAGATTAGTTTAGCGTTTCTATGAACAGTGACACTTTGTCAGTGATCCTGAGAGAATGAAAAGAACGCTGGTCCATATATGCTGAAAAGCTTCTTTCCCTGGAAGAGAAATTCATTTTATGCAAAGTTAAGGCAAAAGATTGCCAATATGAAATCAGTTCTTTATATTATGCAAGCAAACTTAGAGATGCTATGCAAAGAAAGCTTAGTTTAGCGTTTCTATGAACAGCGACTCTGTGTCAATGCTCCTGAGAGAATGAAGAGAACCTGTGTCCTCATATGCAGAAAAGCTTCTTTCCCTGTAAGAGAAATTCATTTTTTGCATTGTTAAGACAAAAGCTTACCAATATGAAAGATGTTCCTTTCAAATGAAATAAAGTCTTGTTTGTAAGGCACAAAAGCGTTTCTTTAATGTGTCAGATGTTTTCTGCTCCGCAAGTAAATTTATAACTGCTATGCCTAGATAGCTTGGTTTAGCGAGTCTATGAACAGTGACACTGTGTCAGTGATCCTGAGAAGATGAATAGAACGCTGGTACATATATATTCCAAAAAGCTTCTTTCCCTGTAAGAGAAATTCAGATTAAGCAATGTGGCAGAAAGACAAGACAAAAGCTTGCCAATATGAAACATGCGCGTTTTACATAAAATAAATTCTTGTTTGTAATGCAGAAAAGCTTGTCTTTAATGTGTTAGATGTTTTCTGCTCCGCAAGTGAATTTAGAACTGCTATACCCAGATAGATTAGTTTAGCGAGTCTATGAACAGTGACACTGTAACAGTGCTCCTAAGACAATGAAGAGCATGCGTGTCCACATATAATGAAAAGCTTCTTTCCCTGTAAGAGAAATTCAGTTTATGAAATGTTAAGACAAAAGCTTGCCAATATGAAAGACCCTCGTTTCAAATGAAATAAATTCTTGTTTGCAATGAAAGCCTTTCTTTAATGTGTTAAAGCCTTTCTTTAATGTGTTAGATATTTTCTGCTCGGCAAGTGAATTTAGAGCTGCTCTTTCCATACTGCTTAATTTAGCGTTTCTATGAACAGTGGCACTGTAACAGTGCTACTAAGACAATGAAGAGCATGCGTGTCCACATATAATGAAAAGCTTTTTTCTCTGTAAGAAAAACTCAATTTATGCAAAGTTAAGACAAAAGATTGCCGATATGAAAGCAGTTCTTTTCAAATTAAATGAAGTTTTATTTCCAAAGCAGAAAGGCGTTTCTTTAATGTGTTAGTTATTGTATATTATGCAAGCAAACTTAGAGCTGCTATGCAAAGACAGCTTAGTTTGGCGTTTCTATGAACAGTGACACTTTGTCAGTGATCCTGAGAGAATGAAAAGAACGCTGGTCCATATATGCTGAAAAGCTTCTTTCCCTGTAAGAGAAATTCATTTTTTGCATTGTTAAGACAACAGCTTGCCAATATGAAAGATGTTCCTTTTAAATGAAATAAAGTCTTGTTTGTAATGCAGAAAAGCTTGCCTTTAATGTGTTAGATGTTTTCTGCTCCTCAAGTGAATTTAGAACTGCTATGCCCAGATAGATTAGTTTAGCGAGTCTATGAACAGTGACACTGTGTCAGTGATCCTGAGAGGATGAAGAGACCGTGTGTCCACATTTCTGAAAAGCTTCTTTCCCTGTAAGAGAAATTCAGTTTATGAGTTAAGACAAAAGCTTGCCAATATGAAAGATGTTGCTTTAAAATGAAATGAGGTCTTATTTCCAATGCAGAAAGGCGTTTCTTTAATGTGTTAGATATTGTTTATTATGCAAGCAAACTTAGAGCTGCTATGCCTGGACAGGTTAGTTTAGGGTTTCAATGAACAATGACATTGTGTGATTGCTCCTGAGAGAATGAAGAGAACCTGTGTCCACATATGCTGAAAAGCTTCGTTCCCTGTAAGAGAAATTCATTTTTTGCATTGTTAAGACAAAAGCTTACCAATATGAAAGATGTTCCTTTCAAATGAAATAAAGTCTTGTTTGTAAGGCACAAAAGCGTTTCTTTAATGTGTCAGATGTTTTCTGCTCCGCAAGTAAATTTATAACTGCTATGCCTAGATAGCTTGGTTTAGCGAGTCTATGAACAGTGACACTGTGTAAGTGATCCTGAGAAGATGAATAGAACGCTGGTACATATATATTCCAAAAAGCTTCTTTCCCTGTAAGAGAAATTCAGATTAAGCAATGTGGCAGAAAGACAAGACAAAAGCTTGCCAATATGAAACATGCGCGTTTTACATAAAATAAATTCTTGTTTGTAATGCAGAAAAGCTTGTCTTTAATGTGTTAGATGTTTTCTGCTCCGCAAGTGAATTTAGAACTGCTATACCCAGATATTTAGCGAGTCTACAGTTTAGCGAGTCTATGAACAGTGACACTGTAACAGTGCTCCTAAGACAATGAAGAGCATGCGTGTCCACATATAATGAAAAGCTTCTTTCCCTGTAAGAGAAATTCAGTTTATGAAATGTTAAGACAAAAGCTTGCCAATATGAAAGACCCTCGTTTCAAATGAAATAAATTCTTGTTTGCAATGAAAGCCTTTCTTTAATGTGTTAAAGCCTTTCTTTAATGTGTTAGATATTTTCTGCTCGGCAAGTGAATTTAGAGCTGCTCTTTCCATACTGCTTAATTTAGCGTTTCTATGAACAGTGGCACTGTAACAGTGCTACTAAGACAATGAAGAGCATGCGTGTCCACATATAATGAAAAGCTTTTTTCTCTGTAAGAAAAACTCAATTTATGCAAAGTTAAGACAAAAGATTGCCGATATGAAAGCAGTTCTTTTCAAATTAAATGAAGTTTTATTTCCAAAGCAGAAAGGCGTTTCTTTAATGTGTTAGTTATTGTATATTATGCAAGCAAACTTAGAGCTGCTATGCAAAGACAGCTTAGTTTGGCGTTTCTATGAACAGTGACACTTTGTCAGTGATCCTGAGAGAATGAAAAGAACGCTGGTCCATATATGCTGAAAAGCTTCTTTCCCTGTAAGAGAAATTCATTTTTTGCATTGTTAAGACAACAGCTTGCCAATATGAAAGATGTTCCTTTTAAATGAAATAAAGTCTTTTTTGTAATGCAGAAAAGCTTGTCTTTAATGTGTTAGATGTTTTCTGCTCCGCAAGTGAATTTAGAACTGCTATGCCCAGATAGATTAGTTTAGCGTTTCTATGAACAATGACATTGTGTGAATGCTCCTGACAGAAAGAAGAGAACGTGTGTTCACAGATTCTGATAAGCTTCTTTCTCTGTAAAAAGTCAGTTCTTGCAATGTTTAGACAAAAGCTTGCCAATTTGAAAGATCCTCGTTTCATATGAAATAAATTCTTGTTTGCAATGCAGAAAAGCCTTTCTTTAATGTGTTAGATATTTTCTGCTCGGCAAGTGAATTTAGAGCTGCTCTTTCCATACTGCTTAATTTAGCGTTTCTATGAACAGTGGCACTGTAACAGTGCTACTAAGACAATGAAGAGCATGCGTGTCCACATATAATGAAAAGCTTTTTTCTCTGTAAGAAAAACTCAATTTATGCAAAGTTAAGACAAAAGATTGCCGATATGAAAGCAGTTCTTTTCAAATTAAATGAAGTTTTATTTCCAAAGCAGAAAGGCGTTTCTTTAATGTGTTAGTTATTGTATATTATGCAAGCAAACTTAGAGCTGCTATGCAAAGACAGCTTAGTTTGGCGTTTCTATGAACAGTGACACTTTGTCAGTGATCCTGAGAGAATGAAAAGAACGCTGGTCCATATATGCTGAAAAGCTTCTTTCCCTGTAAGAGAAATTCATTTTTTGCATTGTTAAGACAACAGCTTGCCAATATGAAAGATGTTCCTTTTAAATGAAATAAAGTCTTGTTTGTAATGCAGAAAAGCTTGCCTTTAATGTGTTAGATGTTTTCTGCTCCTCAAGTGAATTTAGAACTGCTATGCCCACATAGATTAGTTTAGCGAGTCTATGAACAGTGACACTGTGTCAGTGATCCTGAGAGGATGAAGAGACCGTGTGTCCACATTCCTGAAAAGCTTCTTTCCCTGTAAGAGAAATTCAGTTTATGAATTAAGACAAAAGCTTGCCAATATGAAAGATGTTGCTTTAAAATGAAATGAGGTCTTATTTCCAATGCAGAAAGGCGTTTCTTTAACGTGTTAGATATTGTTTATTATGCAAGCAAACTTAGAGCTGCTATGCCTGGACAGGTTAGTTTAGGGTTTCAATGAACAATGACATTGTGTGATTGCTCCTGAGAGAATGAAGAGAACCTGTGTCCACATATGCTGAAAAGCTTCTTTCCCTGTAAGAGAAATTCATTTTTTGCATTAAGACAAAAGCTTGCCAATATGAAAGATGTTCCTTTTAAATGAAATAAAGTCTTGTTTGTAATGCAGAAAGGCGTGTCTTTAATGTGTTAGATATTGTATACTACGCAAGCAAACAGAGCTGCTAGGCAAAGACAGCTTAGTTTAGCGTTTCTATGAACAGTGACACTGTCTCAGTGCTCCTGAGAGGATGCATAGAACGCTTGTCCATATATATGCCGAAAAACTTCTTTCCCTGTAAGAGAAATTCAGATTAAGCAACGTTAAGACAAAAGCTTGCCAATATGTAACATGCTCGTTTTACATGAAATAAATTCTTGTTTGTAATGCAGAAAAGCTTTTCTTTAATGTGTTAGATGTTTTCTGATCCGCAAGTGAATTTAGAATTGCTATGCCCAGATAGATTAGTTTAGCGTTTCTATGAACAGTGACACTTTGTCAGTGATCCTGAGAGAATGAAAAGAACGCTGGTCCATATATGCTGAAAAGCTTCTTTCCCTGGAAGAGAAATTCATTTTATGCAAAGTTAAGGCAAAAGATTGCCAATATGAAATCAGTTCTTTATATTATGCAAGCAAACTTAGAGATGCTATGCAAAGAAAGCTTAGTTTAGCGTTTCTATGAACAGCGACTCTGTGTCAATGCTCCTGAGAGAATGAAGAGAACCTGTGTCCTCATATGCAGAAAAGCTTCTTTCCCTGTAAGAGAAATTCATTTTTTGCATTGTTAAGACAAAAGCTTACCAATATGAAAGATGTTCCTTTCAAATGAAATAAAGTCTTGTTTGTAAGGCAGAAAAGCGTTTCTTTAATGTGTCAGATGTTTTCTGCTCCGCAAGTAAATTTATAACTGCTATGCCTAGATAGCTTGGTTTAGCGAGTCTATGAACAGTGACACTGTGTCAGTGATCCTGAGAAGATGAATAGAACGCTGGTACATATATATTCCAAAAAGCTTCTTTCCCTGTAAGAGAAATTCAGATTAAGCAATGTGGCAGAAAGACAAGACAAAAGCTTGCCAATATGAAACATGCGCGTTTTACATAAAATAAATTCTTGTTTGTAATGCAGAAAAGCTTGTCTTTAATGTGTTAGATGTTTTCTGCTCCGCAAGTGAATTTAGAACTGCTATACCCAGATAGATTAGTTTAGCGAGTCTATGAACAGTGACACTGTAACAGTGCTACTAAGACAATGAAGAGCATGCGTGTCCACATATAATGAAAAGCTTCTTTCCCTGTAAGAGAAATTCAGTTTATGAAATGTTAAGACAAAAGCTTGCCAATATGAAAGACCCTCGTTTCAAATGAAATAAATTCTTGTTTGCAATGAAAGCCTTTCTTTAATGTGTTAAAGCCTTTCTTTAATGTGTTAGATATTTTCTGCTCGGCAAGTGAATTTAGAGCTGCTCTTTCCATACTGCTTAATTTAGCGTTTCTATGAACAGTGGCACTGTAACAGTGCTACTAAGACAATGAAGAGCATGCGTGTCCACATATAATGAAAAGCTTTTTTCTCTGTAAGAAAAACTCAATTTATGCAAAGTTAAGACAAAAGATTGCCGATATGAAAGCAGTTCTTTTCAAATTAAATGAAGTTTTATTTCCAAAGCAGAAAGGCGTTTCTTTAATGTGTTAGTTATTGTATATTATGCAAGCAAACTTAGAGCTGCTATGCAAAGACAGCTTAGTTTGGCGTTTCTATGAACAGTGACACTTTGTCAGTGATCCTGAGAGAATGAAAAGAACGCTGGTCCATATATGCTGAAAAGCTTCTTTCCCTGTAAGAGAAATTCATTTTTTGCATTGTTAAGACAACAGCTTGCCAATATGAAAGATGTTCCTTTTAAATGAAATAAAGTCTTTTTTGTAATGCAGAAAAGCTTGTCTTTAATGTGTTAGATGTTTTCTGCTCCGCAAGTGAATTTAGAACTGCTATGCCCAGATAGATTAGTTTAGCGTTTCTATGAACAATGACATTGTGTGAATGCTCCTGACAGAAAGAAGAGAACGTGTGTTCACAGATTCTGATAAGCTTCTTTCTCTGTAAAAAGTCAGTTCTTGCAATGTTTAGACAAAAGCTTGCCAATTTGAAAGATCCTCGTTTCATATGAAATAAATTCTTGTTTGCAATGCAGAAAAGCCTTTCTTTAATGTGTTAGATATTTTCTGCTCGGCAAGTGAATTTAGAGCTGCTCTTTCCATACTGCTTAATTTAGCGTTTCTATGAACAGTGGCACTGTAACAGTGCTACTAAGACAATGAAGAGCATGCGTGTCCACATATAATGAAAAGCTTTTTTCTCTGTAAGAAAAACTCAATTTATGCAAAGTTAAGACAAAAGATTGCCGATATGAAAGCAGTTCTTTTCAAATTAAATGAAGTTTTATTTCCAAAGCAGAAAGGCGTTTCTTTAATGTGTTAGTTATTGTATATTATGCAAGCAAACGTAGAGCTGCTATGCAAAGACAGCTTAGTTTAGCGTTTCTATGAACAGCGACTCTGTGTCAGTGCTCCTGAGAGAATGAAGTGAACCTGTGTCCACATTCCTGAAAAGCTTCTTTCCCTGTAAGAGAAATTCAGTTCATGAAATGTTAAGACAAAAGCTTGCCAATATGAAAGACCCTCGTTTCATATGAAATAAATTCTTGCTTGCAATGCAGAAAAGCCTTTCTTTAATGTGTTAGATATTTTCTGCTCGGCAAGTGAATTTAGAGCTGCTCTTTCCATACTGCTTAATTTAGCGTTTCTATGAACAGTGGCACTGTAACAGTGCTACTAAGACAATGAAGAGCATGCGTGTCCACATATAATGAAAAGCTTTTTTCTCTGTAAGAAAAACTCAATTCATGCAAAGTTAAGACAAAAGATTGCCAATATGAAAGCAGTTCTTTTGAAATGAAATGAAGTTTTATTTCCAATGCAGAAAGGCGTTTCTTTAATGTGTTAGTTATTGTATATTATGCAAGCAAACTTAGAGCTGCTATGCAAAGACAGCTTAGTTTGGCGTTTCTATGAACAGTGACACTTTGTCAGTGATCCTGAGAGAATGAAAAGAACGCTGGTCCATATATGCTGAAAAGCTTCTTTCCCTGTAAGAGAAATTCATTTTTTGCATTGTTAAGACAACAGCTTGCCAATATGAAAGATGTTCCTTTTAAATGAAATAAAGTCTTGTTTGTAATGCAGAAAAGCTTGCCTTTAATGTGTTAGATGTTTTCTGCTCCTCAAGTGAATTTAGAACTGCTATGCCCAGATAGATTAGTTTAGCGAGTCTATGAACAGTGACACTGTGTCAGTGATCCTGAGAGGATGAAGAGACCGTGTGTCCACATTCCTGAAAAGCTTCTTTCCCTGTAAGAGAAATTCAGTTTATGAATTAAGACAAAAGCTTGCCAATATGAAAGATGTTGCTTTAAAATGAAATGAGGTCTTATTTCCAATGCAGAAAGGCGTTTCTTTAACGTGTTAGATATTGTTTATTATGCAAGCAAACTTAGAGCTGCTATGCCTGGACAGGTTAGTTTAGGGTTTCAATGAACAATGACATTGTGTGATTACTCCTGAGAGAATGAAGAGAACCTGTGTCCAAATATGCTGAAAAGCCTCTTTCCCTGTAAGAGAAATTCATTTTTTGCATTAAGACAAAAGCTTGCCAATATGAAAGATGTTCCTTTTAAATGAAATAAAGTCTTGTTTGTAATGCAGAAAGGCGTGTCTTTAATGTGTTAGATATTGTATACTACGCAAGCAAACAGAGCTGCTAGGCAAAGACAGCTTAGTTTAGCGTTTCTATGAACAGTGATACTGTGTCAGTGCTCCTGAGAGGATGCATAGAACGCTGGTCCATATATATGCCGAAAAACTTCTTTCCCTGTAAGAGAAATTCAGATTAAGCAACGTTAAGACAAAAGCTTGCCAATATGTAACATGCTCGTTTTACATGAAATAAATTCTTGTTTGTAATGCAGAAAAGCTTTTCTTTAATGTGTTAGATGTTTTCTGCTCCGCAAGTGAATTTAGAATTGCTATGCCCAGATAGATTAGTTTAGCGTTTCTATGAACAGTGACACTTTGTCAGTGATCCTGAGAGAATGAAAAGAACGCTGGTCCATATATGCTGAAAAGCTTCTTTCCCTGGAAGAGAAATTCATTTTATGCAAAGTTAAGGCAAAAGATTGCCAATATGAAATCAGTTCTTTATATTATGCAAGCAAACTTAGAGATGCTATGCAAAGAAAGCTTAGTTTAGCGTTTCTATGAACAGCGACTCTGTGTCAATGCTCCTGAGAGAATGAAGAGAACCTGTGTCCTCATATGCAGAAAAGCTTCTTTCCCTGTAAGAGAAATTCATTTTTTGCATTGTTAAGACAAAAGCTTACCAATATGAAAGATGTTCCTTTCAAATGAAATAAAGTCTTGTTTGCAATGAAAGCCTTTCTTTAAAGTGTTAAAGCCTTTCTTTAATGTGTTAGATATTTTCTGCTCGGCAAGTGAATTTAGAGCTGCTCTTTCCATACTGCTTAATTTAGCGTTTCTATGAACAGTGGCACTGTAACAGTGCTACTAAGACAATGAAGAGCATGCGTGTCCACATATAATGAAAAGCTTCTTTCCCTGTAAGAGAAATTCAGTTTATGAAATGTTAAGACAAAAGCTTGCCAATTTGAAAGACCCTCGTTTCAAATGAAATAAATTCTTGTTTGCAATGAAAGCCTTTCTTTAAAGTGTTAAAGCCTTTCTTTAATGTGTTAGATATTTTCTGCTCGGCAAGTGAATTTAGAGCTGCTCTTTCCATACTGCTTAATTTAGCGTTTCTATGAACAGTGGCACTGTAACAGTGCTACTAAGACAATGAAGAGCATGCGTGTCCACATATAATGAAAAGCTTTTTTCTCTGTAAGAAAAACTCAATTTATGCAAAGTTAAGACAAAAGATTGCCGATATGAAAGCAGTTCTTTTCAAATTAAATGAAGTTTTATTTCCAAAGCAGAAAGGCGTTTCTTTAATGTGTTAGTTATTGTATATTATGCAAGCAAACTTAGAGCTGCTATGCAAAGACAGCTTAGTTTGGCGTTTCTATGAACAGTGACACTTTGTCAGTGATCCTGAGAGAATGAAAAGAACGCTGGTCCATATATGCTGAAAAGCTTCTTTCCCTGTAAGAGAAATTCATTTTTTGCATTGTTAAGACAACAGCTTGCCAATATGAAAGATGTTCCTTTTAAATGAAATAAAGTCTTTTTTGTAATGCAGAAAAGCTTGTCTTTAATGTGTTAGATGTTTTCTGCTCCGCAAGTGAATTTAGAACTGCTATGCCCAGATAGATTAGTTTAGCGTTTCTATGAACAATGACATTGTGTGAATGCTCCTGACAGAAAGAAGAGAACGTGTGTTCACAGATTCTGATAAGCTTCTTTCTCTGTAAAAAGTCAGTTCTTGCAATGTTTAGACAAAAGCTTGCCAATTTGAAAGATCCTCGTTTCATATGAAATAAATTCTTGTTTGCAATGCAGAAAAGCCTTTCTTTAATGTGTTAGATATTTTCTGCTCGGCAAGTGAATTTAGAGCTGCTCTTTCCATACTGCTTAATTTAGCGTTTCTATGAACAGTGGCACTGTAACAGTGCTACTAAGACAATGAAGAGCATGCATGTTCACATATAATGAAAAGCTTTTTCTCTGTAAGAAAAACTCAATTTATGCAAAGTTAAGACAAAAGATTGCCGATATGAAAGCAGTTCTTTTCAAATTAAATGAAGTTTTATTTCCAAAGCAGAAAGGCGTTTCTTTAATGTGTTAGTTATTGTATATTATGCAAGCAAACGTAGAGCTGCTATGCAAAGACAGCTTAGTTTAGCGTTTCTATGAACAGTGGCACTGTAACAGTGCTACTAAGACAATGAAGAGCATGCGTGTCCACATATAATGAAAAGCTTTTTTCTCTGTAAGAAAAACTCAATTCATGCAAAGTTAAGACAAAAGATTGCCAATATGAAAGCAGTTCTTTTGAAATGAAATGAAGTTTTATTTCCAATGCAGAAAGGCGTTTCTTTAATGTGTTAGTTATTGTATATTATGCAAGCAAACTTAGAGCTGCTATGCAAAGACAGCTTAGTTTGGCGTTTCTATGAACAGTGACACTTTGTCAGTGATCCTGAGAGAATGAAAAGAACGCTGGTCCATATATGCTGAAAAGCTTCTTTCCCTGTAAGAGAAATTCATTTTTTGCATTGTTAAGACAACAGCTTGCCAATATGAAAGATGTTCCTTTTAAATGAAATAAAGTCTTGTTTGTAATGCAGAAAAGCTTGCCTTTAATGTGTTAGATGTTTTCTGCTCCTCAAGTGAATTTAGAACTGCTATGCCCAGATAGATTAGTTTAGCGAGTCTATGAACAGTGACACTGTGTCAGTGATCCTGAGAGGATGAAGAGACCGTGTGTCCACATTCCTGAAAAGCTTCTTTCCCTGTAAGAGAAATTCAGTTTATGAATTAAGACAAAAGCTTGCCAATATGAAAGATGTTGCTTTAAAATGAAATGAGGTCTTATTTCCAATGCAGAAAGGCGTTTCTTTAATGTGTTAGATATTGTTTATTATGCAAGCAAACTTAGAGCTGCTATGCCTGGACAGGTTAGTTTAGGGTTTCAATGAACAATGACATTGTGTGATTGCTCCTGAGAGAATGAAGAGAACCTGTGTCCACATATGCTGAAAAGCTTCTTTCCCTGTAAGAGAAATTCATTTTTTGCATTAAGACAAAAGCTTGCCAATATGAAAGATGTTCCTTTTAAATGAAATAAAGTCTTGTTTGTAATGCAGAAAGGCGTGTCTTTAATGTGTTAGATATTGTATACTACGCAAGCAAACAGAGCTGCTAGGCAAAGACAGCTTAGTTTAGCGTTTCTATGAACAGTGACACTGTGTCAGTGCTCCTGAGAGGATGCATAGAACGCTGGTCCATATATATGCCGAAAAACTTCTTTCCCTGTAAGAGAAATTCAGATTAAGCAACGTTAAGACAAAAGCTTGCCAATATGTAACATGCTCGTTTTACATGAAATAAATTCTTGTTTGTAATGCAGAAAAGCTTTTCTTTAATGTGTTAGATGTTTTCTGCTCCGCAAGTGAATTTAGAATTGCTATGCCCAGATAGATTAGTTTAGCGTTTCTATGAACAGTGACACTTTGTCAGTGATCCTGAGAGAATGAAAAGAACGCTGGTCCATATATGCTGAAAAGCTTCTTTCCCAAGAAGAGAAATTCATTTTATGCAAAGTTAAGGCAAAAGATTGCCAATATGAAATCAGTTCTTTATATTATGCAAGCAAACTTAGAGATGCTATGCAAAGAAAGCTTAGTTTAGCGTTTCTATGAACAGCGACTCTGTGTCAATGCTCCTGAGAGAATGAAGAGAACCTGTGTCCTCATATGCAGAAAAGCTTCTTTCCCTGTAAGAGAAATTCATTTTTTGCATTGTTAAGACAAAAGCTTACCAATATGAAAGATGTTCCTTTCAAATGAAATAAAGTCTTGTTTGTAAGGCACAAAAGCGTTTCTTTAATGTGTCAGATGTTTTCTGCTCCGCAAGTAAATTTATAACTGCTATGCCTAGATAGCTTGGTTTAGCGAGTCTATGAACAGTGACACTGTGTCAGTGATCCTGAGAAGATGAATAGAACGCTGGTACATATATATTCCAAAAAGCTTCTTTCCCTGTAAGAGAAATTCAGATTAAGCAATGTGGCAGAAAGACAAGACAAAAGCTTGCCAATATGAAACATGCGCGTTTTACATAAAATAAATTCTTGTTTGTAATGCAGAAAAGCTTGTCTTTAATGTGTTAGATGTTTTCTGCTCCGCAAGTGAATTTAGAACTGCTATACCCAGATAGATTAGTTTAGCGAGTCTATGAACAGTGACACTGTAACAGTGCTCCTAAGACAATGAAGAGCATGCGTGTCCACATATAATGAAAAGCTTCTTTCCCTGTAAGAGAAATTCAGTTTATGAAATGTTAAGACAAAAGCTTGCCAATATGAAAGACCCTCGTTTCAAATGAAATAAATTCTTGTTTGCAATGAAAGCCTTTCTTTAATGTGTTAAAGCCTTTCTTTAATGTGTTAGATATTTTCTGCTCGGCAAGTGAATTTAGAGCTGCTCTTTCCATACTGCTTAATTTAGCGTTTCTATGAACAGTGGCACTGTAACAGTGCTACTAAGACAATGAAGAGCATGCGTGTCCACATATAATGAAAAGCTTTTTTCTCTGTAAGAAAAACTCAATTCATGCAAAGTTAAGACAAAAGATTGCCAATATGAAAGCAGTTCTTTTGAAATGAAATGAAGTTTTATTTCCAATGCAGAAAGGCGTTTCTTTAATGTGTTAGTTATTGTATATTATGCAAGCAAACTTAGAGCTGCTATGCAAAGACAGCTTAGTTTGGCGTTTCTATGAACAGTGACACTTTGTCAGTGATCCTGAGAGAATGAAAAGAACGCTGGTCCATATATGCTGAAAAGCTTCTTTCCCTGTAAGAGAAATTCATTTTTTGCATTGTTAAGACAACAGCTTGCCAATATGAAAGATGTTCCTTTTAAATGAAATAAAGTCTTGTTTGTAATGCAGAAAAGCTTGCCTTTAATGTGTTAGATGTTTTCTGCTCCTCAAGTGAATTTAGAACTGCTATGCCCAGATAGATTAGTTTAGCGAGTCTATGAACAGTGACACTGTGTCAGTGATCCTGAGAGGATGAAGAGACCGTGTGTCCACATTCCTGAAAAGCTTCTTTCCCTGTAAGAGAAATTCAGTTTATGAATTAAGACAAAAGCTTGCCAATATGAAAGATGTTGCTTTAAAATGAAATGAGGTCTTATTTCCAATGCAGAAAGGCGTTTCTTTAATGTGTTAGATATTGTTTATTATGCAAGCAAACTTAGAGCTGCTATGCCTGGACAGGTTAGTTTAGGGTTTCAATGAACAATGACATTGTGTGATTGCTCCTGAGAGAATGAAGAGAACCTGTGTCCACATATGCTGAAAAGCTTCTTTCCCTGTAAGAGAAATTCATTTTTTGCATTAAGACAAAAGCTTGCCAATATGAAAGATGTTCCTTTTAAATGAAATAAAGTCTTGTTTGTAATGCAGAAAGGCGTGTCTTTAATGTGTTAGATATTGTATACTACGCAAGCAAACAGAGCTGCTAGGCAAAGACAGCTTAGTTTAGCGTTTCTATGAACAGTGACACTGTGTCAGTGCTCCTGAGAGGATGCATAGAACGCTGGTCCATATATATGCCGAAAAACTTCTTTCCCTGTAAGAGAAATTCAGATTAAGCAACGTTAAGACAAAAGCTTGCCAATATGTAACATGCTCGTTTTACATGAAATAAATTCTTGTTTGTAATGCAGAAAAGCTTTTCTTTAATGTGTTAGATGTTTTCTGCTCCGCAAGTGAATTTAGAATTGCTATGCCCAGATAGATTAGTTTAGCGTTTCTATGAACAGTGACACTTTGTCAGTGATCCTGAGAGAATGAAAAGAACGCTGGTCCATATATGCTGAAAAGCTTCTTTCCCAAGAAGAGAAATTCATTTTATGCAAAGTTAAGGCAAAAGATTGCCAATATGAAATCAGTTCTTTATATTATGCAAGCAAACTTAGAGATGCTATGCAAAGAAAGCTTAGTTTAGCGTTTCTATGAACAGCGACTCTGTGTCAATGCTCCTGAGAGAATGAAGAGAACCTGTGTCCTCATATGCAGAAAAGCTTCTTTCCCTGTAAGAGAAATTCATTTTTTGCATTGTTAAGACAACAGCTTGCCAATATGAAAGATGTTCCTTTTAAATGAAATAAAGTCTTTTTTGTAATGCAGAAAAGCTTGTCTTTAATGTGTTACATGTTTTCTGCTCCGCAAGTGAATTTAGAACTGCTATGCCCAGATAGATTAGTTTAGCGTTTCTATGAACAATGACATTGTGTGAATGCTCCTGACAGAAAGAAGAGAACGTGTGTTCACAGATTCTGATAAGCTTCTTTCTCTGTAAAAAGTCAGTTCTTGCAATGTTTAGACAAAAGCTTGCCAATTTGAAAGATCCTCGTTTCATATGAAATAAATTCTTGTTTGCAATGCAGAAAAGCCTTTCTTTAATGTGTTAGATATTTTCTGCTCGGCAAGTGAATTTAGAGCTGCTCTTTCCATACTGCTTAATTTAGCGTTTCTATGAACAGTGGCACTGTAACAGTGCTACTAAGACAATGAAGAGCATGCGTGTCCACATATAATGAAAAGCTTTTTTCTCTGTAAGAAAAACTCAATTTATGCAAAGTTAAGACAAAAGATTGCCGATATGAAAGCAGTTCTTTTCAAATTAAATGAAGTTTTATTTCCAAAGCAGAAAGGCGTTTCTTTAATGTGTTAGTTATTGTATATTATGCAAGCAAACGTAGAGCTGCTATGCAAAGACAGCTTAGTTTAGCGTTTCTATGAACAGCGACTCTGTGTCAGTGCTCCTGAGAGAATGAAGTGAACCTGTGTCCACATTCCTGAAAAGCTTCTTTCCCTGTAAGAGAAATTCAGTTCATGAAATGTTAAGACAAAAGCTTGCCAATATGAAAGACCCTCGTTTCATATGAAATAAATTCTTGCTTGCAATGCAGAAAAGCCTTTCTTTAATGTGTTAGATATTTTCTGCTCGGCAAGTGAATTTAGAGCTGCTCTTTCCATACTGCTTAATTTAGCGTTTCTATGAACAGTGGCACTGTAACAGTGCTACTAAGACAATGAAGAGCATGCGTGTCCACATATAATGAAAAGCTTTTTTCTCTGTAAGAAAAACTCAATTCATGCAAAGTTAAGACAAAAGATTGCCAATATGAAAGCAGTTCTTTTGAAATGAAATGAAGTTTTATTTCCAATGCAGAAAGGCGTTTCTTTAATGTGTTAGTTATTGTATATTATGCAAGCAAACTTAGAGCTGCTATGCAAAGACAGCTTAGTTTGGCGTTTCTATGAACAGTGACACTTTGTCAGTGATCCTGAGAGAATGAAAAGAACGCTGGTCCATATATGCTGAAAAGCTTCTTTCCCTGTAAGAGAAATTCATTTTTTGCATTGTTAAGACAACAGCTTGCCAATATGAAAGATGTTCCTTTTAAATGAAATAAAGTCTTGTTTGTAATGCAGAAAAGCTTGCCTTTAATGTGTTAGATGTTTTCTGCTCCTCAAGTGAATTTAGAACTGCTATGCCCAGATAGATTAGTTTAGCGAGTCTATGAACAGTGACACTGTGTCAGTGATCCTGAGAGGATGAAGAGACCGTGTGTCCACATTCCTGAAAAGCTTCTTTCCCTGTAAGAGAAATTCAGTTTATGAATTAAGACAAAAGCTTGCCAATATGAAAGATGTTGCTTTAAAATGAAATGAGGTCTTATTTCCAATGCAGAAAGGCGTTTCTTTAACGTGTTAGATATTGTTTATTATGCAAGCAAACTTAGAGCTGCTATGCCTGGACAGGTTAGTTTAGGGTTTCAATGAACAATGACATTGTGTGATTACTCCTGAGAGAATGAAGAGAACCTGTGTCCAAATATGCTGAAAAGCCTCTTTCCCTGTAAGAGAAATTCATTTTTTGCATTAAGACAAAAGCTTGCCAATATGAAAGATGTTCCTTTTAAATGAAATAAAGTCTTGTTTGTAATGCAGAAAGGCGTGTCTTTAATGTGTTAGATATTGTATACTACGCAAGCAAACAGAGCTGCTAGGCAAAGACAGCTTAGTTTAGCGTTTCTATGAACAGTGATACTGTGTCAGTGCTCCTGAGAGGATGCATAGAACGCTGGTCCATATATATGCCGAAAAACTTCTTTCCCTGTAAGAGAAATTCAGATTAAGCAACGTTAAGACAAAAGCTTGCCAATATGTAACATGCTCGTTTTACATGAAATAAATTCTTGTTTGTAATGCAGAAAAGCTTTTCTTTAATGTGTTAGATGTTTTCTGCTCCGCAAGTGAATTTAGAATTGCTATGCCCAGATAGATTAGTTTAGCGTTTCTATGAACAGTGACACTTTGTCAGTGATCCTGAGAGAATGAAAAGAACGCTGGTCCATATATGCTGAAAAGCTTCTTTCCCTGGAAGAGAAATTCATTTTATGCAAAGTTAAGGCAAAAGATTGCCAATATGAAATCAGTTCTTTATATTATGCAAGCAAACTTAGAGATGCTATGCAAAGAAAGCTTAGTTTAGCGTTTCTATGAACAGCGACTCTGTGTCAATGCTCCTGAGAGAATGAAGAGAACCTGTGTCCTCATATGCAGAAAAGCTTCTTTCCCTGTAAGAGAAATTCATTTTTTGCATTGTTAAGACAAAAGCTTACCAATATGAAAGATGTTCCTTTCAAATGAAATAAAGTCTTGTTTGCAATGAAAGCCTTTCTTTAAAGTGTTAAAGCCTTTCTTTAATGTGTTAGATATTTTCTGCTCGGCAAGTGAATTTAGAGCTGCTCTTTCCATACTGCTTAATTTAGCGTTTCTATGAACAGTGGCACTGTAACAGTGCTACTAAGACAATGAAGAGCATGCGTGTCCACATATAATGAAAAGCTTCTTTCCCTGTAAGAGAAATTCAGTTTATGAAATGTTAAGACAAAAGCTTGCCAATATGAAAGACCCTCGTTTCAAATGAAATAAATTCTTGTTTGCAATGAAAGCCTTTCTTTAAAGTGTTAAAGCCTTTCTTTAATGTGTTAGATATTTTCTGCTCGGCAAGTGAATTTAGAGCTGCTCTTTCCATACTGCTTAATTTAGCGTTTCTATGAACAGTGGCACTGTAACAGTGCTACTAAGACAATGAAGAGCATGCGTGTCCACATATAATGAAAAGCTTTTTTCTCTGTAAGAAAAACTCAATTTATGCAAAGTTAAGACAAAAGATTGCCGATATGAAAGCAGTTCTTTTCAAATTAAATGAAGTTTTATTTCCAAAGCAGAAAGGCGTTTCTTTAATGTGTTAGTTATTGTATATTATGCAAGCAAACTTAGAGCTGCTATGCAAAGACAGCTTAGTTTGGCGTTTCTATGAACAGTGACACTTTGTCAGTGATCCTGAGAGAATGAAAAGAACGCTGGTCCATATATGCTGAAAAGCTTCTTTCCCTGTAAGAGAAATTCATTTTTTGCATTGTTAAGACAACAGCTTGCCAATATGAAAGATGTTCCTTTTAAATGAAATAAAGTCTTTTTTGTAATGCAGAAAAGCTTGTCTTTAATGTGTTAGATGTTTTCTGCTCCGCAAGTGAATTTAGAACTGCTATGCCCAGATAGATTAGTTTAGCGTTTCTATGAACAATGACATTGTGTGAATGCTCCTGACAGAAAGAAGAGAACGTGTGTTCACAGATTCTGATAAGCTTCTTTCTCTGTAAAAAGTCAGTTCTTGCAATGTTTAGACAAAAGCTTGCCAATTTGAAAGATCCTCGTTTCATATGAAATAAATTCTTGTTTGCAATGCAGAAAAGCCTTTCTTTAATGTGTTAGATATTTTCTGCTCGGCAAGTGAATTTAGAGCTGCTCTTTCCATACTGCTTAATTTAGCGTTTCTATGAACAGTGGCACTGTAACAGTGCTACTAAGACAATGAAGAGCATGCATGTTCACATATAATGAAAAGCTTTTTCTCTGTAAGAAAAACTCAATTTATGCAAAGTTAAGACAAAAGATTGCCGATATGAAAGCAGTTCTTTTCAAATTAAATGAAGTTTTATTTCCAAAGCAGAAAGGCGTTTCTTTAATGTGTTAGTTATTGTATATTATGCAAGCAAACGTAGAGCTGCTATGCAAAGACAGCTTAGTTTAGCGTTTCTATGAACAGTGGCACTGTAACAGTGCTACTAAGACAATGAAGAGCATGCGTGTCCACATATAATGAAAAGCTTTTTTCTCTGTAAGAAAAACTCAATTCATGCAAAGTTAAGACAAAAGATTGCCAATATGAAAGCAGTTCTTTTGAAATGAAATGAAGTTTTATTTCCAATGCAGAAAGGCGTTTCTTTAATGTGTTAGTTATTGTATATTATGCAAGCAAACTTAGAGCTGCTATGCAAAGACAGCTTAGTTTGGCGTTTCTATGAACAGTGACACTTTGTCAGTGATCCTGAGAGAATGAAAAGAACGCTGGTCCATATATGCTGAAAAGCTTCTTTCCCTGTAAGAGAAATTCATTTTTTGCATTGTTAAGACAACAGCTTGCCAATATGAAAGATGTTCCTTTTAAATGAAATAAAGTCTTGTTTGTAATGCAGAAAAGCTTGCCTTTAATGTGTTAGATGTTTTCTGCTCCTCAAGTGAATTTAGAACTGCTATGCCCAGATAGATTAGTTTAGCGAGTCTATGAACAGTGACACTGTGTCAGTGATCCTGAGAGGATGAAGAGACCGTGTGTCCACATTCCTGAAAAGCTTCTTTCCCTGTAAGAGAAATTCAGTTTATGAATTAAGACAAAAGCTTGCCAATATGAAAGATGTTGCTTTAAAATGAAATGAGGTCTTATTTCCAATGCAGAAAGGCGTTTCTTTAATGTGTTAGATATTGTTTATTATGCAAGCAAACTTAGAGCTGCTATGCCTGGACAGGTTAGTTTAGGGTTTCAATGAACAATGACATTGTGTGATTGCTCCTGAGAGAATGAAGAGAACCTGTGTCCACATATGCTGAAAAGCTTCTTTCCCTGTAAGAGAAATTCATTTTTTGCATTAAGACAAAAGCTTGCCAATATGAAAGATGTTCCTTTTAAATGAAATAAAGTCTTGTTTGTAATGCAGAAAGGCGTGTCTTTAATGTGTTAGATATTGTATACTACGCAAGCAAACAGAGCTGCTAGGCAAAGACAGCTTAGTTTAGCGTTTCTATGAACAGTGACACTGTGTCAGTGCTCCTGAGAGGATGCATAGAACGCTGGTCCATATATATGCCGAAAAACTTCTTTCCCTGTAAGAGAAATTCAGATTAAGCAACGTTAAGACAAAAGCTTGCCAATATGTAACATGCTCGTTTTACATGAAATAAATTCTTGTTTGTAATGCAGAAAAGCTTTTCTTTAATGTGTTAGATGTTTTCTGCTCCGCAAGTGAATTTAGAATTGCTATGCCCAGATAGATTAGTTTAGCGTTTCTATGAACAGTGACACTTTGTCAGTGATCCTGAGAGAATGAAAAGAACGCTGGTCCATATATGCTGAAAAGCTTCTTTCCCAAGAAGAGAAATTCATTTTATGCAAAGTTAAGGCAAAAGATTGCCAATATGAAATCAGTTCTTTATATTATGCAAGCAAACTTAGAGATGCTATGCAAAGAAAGCTTAGTTTAGCGTTTCTATGAACAGCGACTCTGTGTCAATGCTCCTGAGAGAATGAAGAGAACCTGTGTCCTCATATGCAGAAAAGCTTCTTTCCCTGTAAGAGAAATTCATTTTTTGCATTGTTAAGACAAAAGCTTACCAATATGAAAGATGTTCCTTTCAAATGAAATAAAGTCTTGTTTGTAAGGCACAAAAGCGTTTCTTTAATGTGTCAGATGTTTTCTGCTCCGCAAGTAAATTTATAACTGCTATGCCTAGATAGCTTGGTTTAGCGAGTCTATGAACAGTGACACTGTGTCAGTGATCCTGAGAAGATGAATAGAACGCTGGTACATATATATTCCAAAAAGCTTCTTTCCCTGTAAGAGAAATTCAGATTAAGCAATGTGGCAGAAAGACAAGACAAAAGCTTGCCAATATGAAACATGCGCGTTTTACATAAAATAAATTCTTGTTTGTAATGCAGAAAAGCTTGTCTTTAATGTGTTAGATGTTTTCTGCTCCGCAAGTGAATTTAGAACTGCTATACCCAGATAGATTAGTTTAGCGAGTCTATGAACAGTGACACTGTAACAGTGCTCCTAAGACAATGAAGAGCATGCGTGTCCACATATAATGAAAAGCTTCTTTCCCTGTAAGAGAAATTCAGTTTATGAAATGTTAAGACAAAAGCTTGCCAATATGAAAGACCCTCGTTTCAAATGAAATAAATTCTTGTTTGCAATGAAAGCCTTTCTTTAATGTGTTAAAGCCTTTCTTTAATGTGTTAGATATTTTCTGCTCGGCAAGTGAATTTAGAGCTGCTCTTTCCATACTGCTTAATTTAGCGTTTCTATGAACAGTGGCACTGTAACAGTGCTACTAAGACAATGAAGAGCATGCGTGTCCACATATAATGAAAAGCTTTTTTCTCTGTAAGAAAAACTCAATTTATGCAAAGTTAAGACAAAAGATTGCCGATATGAAAGCAGTTCTTTTCAAATTAAATGAAGTTTTATTTCCAAAGCAGAAAGGCGTTTCTTTAATGTGTTAGTTATTGTATATTATGCAAGCAAACTTAGAGCTGCTATGCAAAGACAGCTTAGTTTGGCGTTTCTATGAAAAGTGACACTTTGTCAGTGATCCTGAGAGAATGAAAAGAACGCTGGTCCATATATGCTGAAAAGCTTCTTTCCCTGTAAGAGAAATTCATTTTTTGCATTGTTAAGACAACAGCTTGCCAATATGAAAGATGTTCCTTTTAAATGAAATAAAGTCTTTTTTGTAATGCAGAAAAGCTTGTCTTTAATGTGTTAGATGTTTTCTGCTCCGCAAGTGAATTTAGAACTGCTATGCCCAGATAGATTAGTTTAGCGTTTCTATGAACAATGACATTGTGTGAATGCTCCTGACAGAAAGAAGAGAACGTGTGTTCACAGATTCTGATAAGCTTCTTTCTCTGTAAAAAGTCAGTTCTTGCAATGTTTAGACAAAAGCTTGCCAATTTGAAAGACCCTCGTTTCATATGAAATAAATTCTTGTTTGCAATGCAGAAAAGCCTTTCTTTAATGTGTTAGATATTTTCTGCTCGGCAAGTGAATTTAGAGCTGCTCTTTCCATACTGCTTAATTTAGCGTTTCTATGAACAGTGGCACTGTAACAGTGCTACTAAGACAATGAAGAGCATGCGTGTCCACATATAATGAAAAGCTTTTTTCTCTGTAAGAAAAACTCAATTCATGCAAAGTTAAGACAAAAGATTGCCAATATGAAAGCAGTTCTTTTGAAATGAAATGAAGTTTTATTTCCAATGCAGAAAGGCGTTTCTTTAATGTGTTAGTTATTGTATATTATGCAAGCAAACTTAGAGCTGCTATGCAAAGACAGCTTAGTTTGGCGTTTCTATGAACAGTGACACTTTGTCAGTGATCCTGAGAGAATGAAAAGAACGCTGGTCCATATATGCTGAAAAGCTTCTTTCCCTGTAAGAGAAATTCATTTTTTGCATTGTTAAGACAACAGCTTGCCAATATGAAAGATGTTCCTTTTAAATGAAATAAAGTCTTGTTTGTAATGCAGAAAAGCTTGCCTTTAATGTGTTAGATGTTTTCTGCTCCTCAAGTGAATTTAGAACTGCTATGCCCAGATAGATTAGTTTAGCGAGTCTATGAACAGTGACACTGTGTCAGTGATCCTGAGAGGATGAAGAGACCGTGTGTCCACATTCCTGAAAAGCTTCTTTCCCTGTAAGAGAAATTCAGTTTATGAATTAAGACAAAAGCTTGCCAATATGAAAGATGTTGCTTTAAAATGAAATGAGGTCTTATTTCCAATGCAGAAAGGCGTTTCTTTAATGTGTTAGATATTGTTTATTATGCAAGCAAACTTAGAGCTGCTATGCCTGGACAGGTTAGTTTAGGGTTTCAATGAACAATGACATTGTGTGATTGCTCCTGAGAGAATGAAGAGAACCTGTGTCCACATATGCTGAAAAGCTTCTTTCCCTGTAAGAGAAATTCATTTTTGCATTAAGACAAAAGCTTGCCAATATGAAAGATGTTCCTTTTAAATGAAATAAAGTCTTGTTTGTAATGCAGAAAGGCGTGTCTTTAATGTGTTAGATATTGTATACTACGCAAGCAAACAGAGCTGCTAGGCAAAGACAGCTTAGTTTAGCGTTTCTATGAACAGTGACACTGTGTCAGTGCTCCTGAGAGGATGCATAGAACGCTGGTCCATATATATGCCGAAAAACTTCTTTCCCTGTAAGAGAAATTCAGATTAAGCAACGTTAAGACAAAAGCTTGCCAATATGTAACATGCTCGTTTTACATGAAATAAATTCTTGTTTGTAATGCAGAAAAGCTTTTCTTTAATGTGTTAGATGTTTTCTGCTCCGCAAGTGAATTTAGAACTGCTATGCCCAGATAGATTAGTTTAGCGTTTCTATGAACAGTGACACTTTGTCAGTGATCCTGAGAGAATGAAAAGAACGCTGGTCCATATATGCTGAAAAGCTTCTTTCCCTGGAAGAGAAATTCATTTTATGCAAAGTTAAGGCAAAAGATTGCCAATATGAAATCAGTTCTTTATATTATGCAAGCAAACTTAGAGATGCTATGCAAAGAAAGCTTAGTTTAGCGTTTCTATGAACAGCGACTCTGTGTCAATGCTCCTGAGAGAATGAAGAGAACCTGTGTCCTCATATGCAGAAAAGCTTCTTTCCCTGTAAGAGAAATTCATTTTTTGCATTGTTAAGACAAAAGCTTACCAATATGAAAGATGTTCCTTTCAAATGAAATAAAGTCTTGTTTGTAAGGCAGAAAAGCGTTTCTTTAATGTGTCAGATATTTTCTGCTCCGCAAGTAAATTTATAACTGCTATGCCTAGATAGCTTGGTTTAGCGAGTCTATGAACAGTGACACTGTGTCAGTGATCCTGAGAAGATGAATAGAACGCTGGTACATATATATTCCAAAAAGCTTCTTTCCTTGTAAGAGAAATTCAGATTAAGCAATGTGGCAGAAAGACAAGACAAAAGCTTGCCAATATGAAACATGCGCGTTTTACATAAAATAAATTCTTGTTTGTAATGCAGAAAAGCTTGTCTTTAATGTGTTAGATGTTTTCTGCTCCGCAAGTGAATTTAGAACTGCTATACCCAGATAGATTAGTTTAGCGAGTCTATGAACAGTGACACTGTAACAGTGCTACTAAGACAATGAAGAGCATGCGTGTCCACATATAATGAAAAGCTTCTTTCCCTGTAAGAGAAATTCAGTTTATGAAATGTTAAGACAAAAGCTTGCCAATATGAAAGACCCTCGTTTCAAATGAAATAAATTCTTGTTTGCAATGAAAGCCTTTCTTTAATGTGTTAAAGCCTTTCTTTAATGTGTTAGATATTTTCTGCTCGGCAAGTGAATTTAGAGCTGCTCTTTCCATACTGCTTAATTTAGCGTTTCTATGAACAGTGGCACTGTAACAGTGCTACTAAGACAATGAAGAGCATGCGTGTCCACATATAATGAAAAGCTTTTTTCTCTGTAAGAAAAACTCAATTTATGCAAAGTTAAGACAAAAGATTGCCGATATGAAAGCAGTTCTTTTCAAATTAAATGAAGTTTTATTTCCAAAGCAGAAAGGCGTTTCTTTAATGTGTTAGTTATTGTATATTATGCAAGCAAACTTAGAGCTGCTATGCAAAGACAGCTTAGTTTGGCGTTTCTATGAACAGTGACACTTTGTCAGTGATCCTGAGAGAATGAAAAGAACGCTGGTCCATATATGCTGAAAAGCTTCTTTCCCTGTAAGAGAAATTCATTTTTTGCATTGTTAAGACAACAGCTTGCCAATATGAAAGATGTTCCTTTTAAATGAAATAAAGTCTTTTTTGTAATGCAGAAAAGCTTGTCTTTAATGTGTTAGATATTGTATACTACGCAAGCAAACAGAGCTGCTAGGCAAAGACAGCTTAGTTTAGCGTTTCTATGAACAGTGACACTGTGTCAGTGCTCCTGAGAGGATGCATAGAACGCTGGTCCATATATATGCCGAAAAACTTCTTTCCCTGTAAGAGAAATTCAGATTAAGCAACGTTAAGACAAAAGCTTGCCAATATGTAACATGCTCGTTTTACATGAAATAAATTCTTGTTTGTAATGCAGAAAAGCTTTTCTTTAATGTGTTAGATGTTTTCTGCTCCGCAAGTGAATTTAGAATTGCTATGCCCAGATAGATTAGTTTAGCGTTTCTATGAACAGTGACACTTTGTCAGTGATCCTGAGAGAATGAAAAGAACGCTGGTCCATATATGCTGAAAAGCTTCTTTCCCAAGAAGAGAAATTCATTTTATGCAAAGTTAAGGCAAAAGATTGCCAATATGAAATCAGTTCTTTATATTATGCAAGCAAACTTAGAGATGCTATGCAAAGAAAGCTTAGTTTAGCGTTTCTATGAACAGCGACTCTGTGTCAATGCTCCTGAGAGAATGAAGAGAACCTGTGTCCTCATATGCAGAAAAGCTTCTTTCCCTGTAAGAGAAATTCATTTTTTGCATTGTTAAGACAAAAGCTTACCAATATGAAAGATGTTCCTTTCAAATGAAATAAAGTCTTGTTTGTAAGGCACAAAAGCGTTTCTTTAATGTGTCAGATGTTTTCTGCTCCGCAAGTAAATTTATAACTGCTATGCCTAGATAGCTTGGTTTAGCGAGTCTATGAACAGTGACACTGTGTCAGTGATCCTGAGAAGATGAATAGAACGCTGGTACATATATATTCCAAAAAGCTTCTTTCCCTGTAAGAGAAATTCAGATTAAGCAATGTGGCAGAAAGACAAGACAAAAGCTTGCCAATATGAAACATGCGCGTTTTACATAAAATAAATTCTTGTTTGTAATGCAGAAAAGCTTGTCTTTAATGTGTTAGATGTTTTCTGCTCCGCAAGTGAATTTAGAACTGCTATACCCAGATAGATTAGTTTAGCGAGTCTATGAACAGTGACACTGTAACAGTGCTCCTAAGACAATGAAGAGCATGCGTGTCCACATATAATGAAAAGCTTCTTTCCCTGTAAGAGAAATTCAGTTTATGAAATGTTAAGACAAAAGCTTGCCAATATGAAAGACCCTCGTTTCAAATGAAATAAATTCTTGTTTGCAATGAAAGCCTTTCTTTAATGTGTTAAAGCCTTTCTTTAATGTGTTAGATATTTTCTGCTCGGCAAGTGAATTTAGAGCTGCTCTTTCCATACTGCTTAATTTAGCGTTTCTATGAACAGTGGCACTGTAACAGTGCTACTAAGACAATGAAGAGCATGCGTGTCCACATATAATGAAAAGCTTTTTTCTCTGTAAGAAAAACTCAATTTATGCAAAGTTAAGACAAAAGATTGCCGATATGAAAGCAGTTCTTTTCAAATTAAATGAAGTTTTATTTCCAAAGCAGAAAGGCGTTTCTTTAATGTGTTAGTTATTGTATATTATGCAAGCAAACTTAGAGCTGCTATGCAAAGACAGCTTAGTTTGGCGTTTCTATGAAAAGTGACACTTTGTCAGTGATCCTGAGAGAATGAAAAGAACGCTGGTCCATATATGCTGAAAAGCTTCTTTCCCTGTAAGAGAAATTCATTTTTTGCATTGTTAAGACAACAGCTTGCCAATATGAAAGATGTTCCTTTTAAATGAAATAAAGTCTTTTTTGTAATGCAGAAAAGCTTGTCTTTAATGTGTTAGATGTTTTCTGCTCCGCAAGTGAATTTAGAACTGCTATGCCCAGATAGATTAGTTTAGCGTTTCTATGAACAATGACATTGTGTGAATGCTCCTGACAGAAAGAAGAGAACGTGTGTTCACAGATTCTGATAAGCTTCTTTCTCTGTAAAAAGTCAGTTCTTGCAATGTTTAGACAAAAGCTTGCCAATTTGAAAGACCCTCGTTTCATATGAAATAAATTCTTGTTTGCAATGCAGAAAAGCCTTTCTTTAATGTGTTAGATATTTTCTGCTCGGCAAGTGAATTTAGAGCTGCTCTTTCCATACTGCTTAATTTAGCGTTTCTATGAACAGTGGCACTGTAACAGTGCTACTAAGACAATGAAGAGCATGCGTGTCCACATATAATGAAAAGCTTTTTTCTCTGTAAGAAAAACTCAATTCATGCAAAGTTAAGACAAAAGATTGCCAATATGAAAGCAGTTCTTTTGAAATGAAATGAAGTTTTATTTCCAATGCAGAAAGGCGTTTCTTTAATGTGTTAGTTATTGTATATTATGCAAGCAAACTTAGAGCTGCTATGCAAAGACAGCTTAGTTTGGCGTTTCTATGAACAGTGACACTTTGTCAGTGATCCTGAGAGAATGAAAAGAACGCTGGTCCATATATGCTGAAAAGCTTCTTTCCCTGTAAGAGAAATTCATTTTTTGCATTGTTAAGACAACAGCTTGCCAATATGAAAGATGTTCCTTTTAAATGAAATAAAGTCTTGTTTGTAATGCAGAAAAGCTTGCCTTTAATGTGTTAGATGTTTTCTGCTCCTCAAGTGAATTTAGAACTGCTATGCCCAGATAGATTAGTTTAGCGAGTCTATGAACAGTGACACTGTGTCAGTGATCCTGAGAGGATGAAGAGACCGTGTGTCCACATTCCTGAAAAGCTTCTTTCCCTGTAAGAGAAATTCAGTTTATGAATTAAGACAAAAGCTTGCCAATATGAAAGATGTTGCTTTAAAATGAAATGAGGTCTTATTTCCAATGCAGAAAGGCGTTTCTTTAATGTGTTAGATATTGTTTATTATGCAAGCAAACTTAGAGCTGCTATGCCTGGACAGGTTAGTTTAGGGTTTCAATGAACAATGACATTGTGTGATTGCTCCTGAGAGAATGAAGAGAACCTGTGTCCACATATGCTGAAAAGCTTCTTTCCCTGTAAGAGAAATTCATTTTTGCATTAAGACAAAAGCTTGCCAATATGAAAGATGTTCCTTTTAAATGAAATAAAGTCTTGTTTGTAATGCAGAAAGGCGTGTCTTTAATGTGTTAGATATTGTATACTACGCAAGCAAACAGAGCTGCTAGGCAAAGACAGCTTAGTTTAGCGTTTCTATGAACAGTGACACTGTGTCAGTGCTCCTGAGAGGATGCATAGAACGCTGGTCCATATATATGCCGAAAAACTTCTTTCCCTGTAAGAGAAATTCAGATTAAGCAACGTTAAGACAAAAGCTTGCCAATATGTAACATGCTCGTTTTACATGAAATAAATTCTTGTTTGTAATGCAGAAAAGCTTTTCTTTAATGTGTTAGATGTTTTCTGCTCCGCAAGTGAATTTAGAACTGCTATGCCCAGATAGATTAGTTTAGCGTTTCTATGAACAGTGACACTTTGTCAGTGATCCTGAGAGAATGAAAAGAACGCTGGTCCATATATGCTGAAAAGCTTCTTTCCCTGGAAGAGAAATTCATTTTATGCAAAGTTAAGGCAAAAGATTGCCAATATGAAATCAGTTCTTTATATTATGCAAGCAAACTTAGAGATGCTATGCAAAGAAAGCTTAGTTTAGCGTTTCTATGAACAGCGACTCTGTGTCAATGCTCCTGAGAGAATGAAGAGAACCTGTGTCCTCATATGCAGAAAAGCTTCTTTCCCTGTAAGAGAAATTCATTTTTTGCATTGTTAAGACAAAAGCTTACCAATATGAAAGATGTTCCTTTCAAATGAAATAAAGTCTTGTTTGTAAGGCAGAAAAGCGTTTCTTTAATGTGTCAGATATTTTCTGCTCCGCAAGTAAATTTATAACTGCTATGCCTAGATAGCTTGGTTTAGCGAGTCTATGAACAGTGACACTGTGTCAGTGATCCTGAGAAGATGAATAGAACGCTGGTACATATATATTCCAAAAAGCTTCTTTCCTTGTAAGAGAAATTCAGATTAAGCAATGTGGCAGAAAGACAAGACAAAAGCTTGCCAATATGAAACATGCGCGTTTTACATAAAATAAATTCTTGTTTGTAATGCAGAAAAGCTTGTCTTTAATGTGTTAGATGTTTTCTGCTCCGCAAGTGAATTTAGAACTGCTATACCCAGATAGATTAGTTTAGCGAGTCTATGAACAGTGACACTGTAACAGTGCTACTAAGACAATGAAGAGCATGCGTGTCCACATATAATGAAAAGCTTCTTTCCCTGTAAGAGAAATTCAGTTTATGAAATGTTAAGACAAAAGCTTGCCAATATGAAAGACCCTCGTTTCAAATGAAATAAATTCTTGTTTGCAATGAAAGCCTTTCTTTAATGTGTTAAAGCCTTTCTTTAATGTGTTAGATATTTTCTGCTCGGCAAGTGAATTTAGAGCTGCTCTTTCCATACTGCTTAATTTAGCGTTTCTATGAACAGTGGCACTGTAACAGTGCTACTAAGACAATGAAGAGCATGCGTGTCCACATATAATGAAAAGCTTTTTTCTCTGTAAGAAAAACTCAATTTATGCAAAGTTAAGACAAAAGATTGCCGATATGAAAGCAGTTCTTTTCAAATTAAATGAAGTTTTATTTCCAAAGCAGAAAGGCGTTTCTTTAATGTGTTAGTTATTGTATATTATGCAAGCAAACTTAGAGCTGCTATGCAAAGACAGCTTAGTTTGGCGTTTCTATGAACAGTGACACTTTGTCAGTGATCCTGAGAGAATGAAAAGAACGCTGGTCCATATATGCTGAAAAGCTTCTTTCCCTGTAAGAGAAATTCATTTTTTGCATTGTTAAGACAACAGCTTGCCAATATGAAAGATGTTCCTTTTAAATGAAATAAAGTCTTTTTTGTAATGCAGAAAAGCTTGTCTTTAATGTGTTAGATGTTTTCTGCTCCGCAAGTGAATTTAGAACTGCTATGCCCAGATAGATTAGTTTAGCGTTTCTATGAACAATGACATTGTGTGAATGCTCCTGACAGAAAGAAGAGAACGTGTGTTCACAGATTCTGATAAGCTTCTTTCTCTGTAAAAAGTCAGTTCATGCAATGTTTAGACAAAAGCTTGCCAATTTGAAAGATCCTCGTTTCATATGAAATAAATTCTTGTTTGCAATGCAGAAAAGCCTTTCTTTAATGTGTTAGATATTTTCTGCTCGGCAAGTGAATTTAGAGCTGCTCTTTCCATACTGCTTAATTTAGCGTTTCTATGAACAGTGGCACTGTAACAGTGCTACTAAGACAATGAAGAGCATGCATGTTCACATATAATGAAAAGCTTTTTCTCTGTAAGAAAAACTCAATTTATGCAAAGTTAAGACAAAAGATTGCCGATATGAAAGCAGTTCTTTTCAAATTAAATGAAGTTTTATTTCCAAAGCAGAAAGGCGTTTCTTTAATGTGTTAGTTATTGTATATTATGCAAGCAAACGTAGAGCTGCTATGCAAAGACAGCTTAGTTTAGCGTTTCTATGAACAGCGACTCTGTGTCAGTGCTCCTGAGAGAATGAAGTGAACCTGTGTCCACATTCCTGAAAAGCTTCTTTCCCTGTAAGAGAAATTCAGTTCATGAAATGTTAAGACAAAAGCTTGCCAATATGAAAGACCCTCGTTTCATATGAAATAAATTCTTGCTTGCAATGCAGAAAAGCCTTTCTTTAATGTGTTAGATATTTTCTGCTCGGCAAGTCAATTTAGAGCTGCTCTTTCCATACTGCTTAATTTAGCGTTTCTATGAACAGTGGCACTGTAACAGTGCTACTAAGACAATGAAGAGCATGCGTGTCCACATATAATGAAAAGCTTTTTTCTCTGTAAGAAAAACTCAATTCATGCAAAGTTAAGACAAAAGATTGCCAATATGAAAGCAGTTCTTTTGAAATGAAATGAAGTTTTATTTCCAATGCAGAAAGGCGTTTCTTTAATGTGTTAGTTATTGTATATTATGCAAGCAAACTTAGAGCTGCTATGCAAAGACAGCTTAGTTTGGCGTTTCTATGAACAGTGACACTTTGTCAGTGATCCTGAGAGAATGAAAAGAACGCTGGTCCATATATGCTGAAAAGCTTCTTTCCCTGTAAGAGAAATTCATTTTTTGCATTGTTAAGACAACAGCTTGCCAATATGAAAGATGTTCCTTTTAAATGAAATAAAGTCTTGTTTGTAATGCAGAAAAGCTTGCCTTTAATGTGTTAGATGTTTTCTGCTCCTCAAGTGAATTTAGAACTGCTATGCCCAGATAGATTAGTTTAGCGAGTCTATGAACAGTGACACTGTGTCAGTGATCCTGAGAGGATGAAGAGACCGTGTGTCCACATTCCTGAAAAGCTTCTTTCCCTGTAAGAGAAATTCAGTTTATGAATTAAGACAAAAGCTTGCCAATATGAAAGATGTTGCTTTAAAATGAAATGAGGTCTTATTTCCAATGCAGAAAGGCGTTTCTTTAATGTGTTAGATATTGTTTATTATGCAAGCAAACTTAGAGCTGCTATGCCTGGACAGGTTAGTTTAGGGTTTCAATGAACAATGACATTGTGTGATTGCTCCTGAGAGAATGAAGAGAACCTGTGTCCACATATGCTGAAAAGCTTCTTTCCCTGTAAGAGAAATTCATTTTTTGCATTAAGACAAAAGCTTGCCAATATGAAAGATGTTCCTTTTAAATGAAATAAAGTCTTGTTTGTAATGCAGAAAGGCGTGTCTTTAATGTGTTAGATATTGTATACTACGCAAGCAAACAGAGCTGCTAGGCAAAGACAGCTTAGTTTAGCGTTTCTATGAACAGTGACACTGTGTCAGTGCTCCTGAGAGGATGCATAGAACGCTGGTCCATATATATGCCGAAAAACTTCTTTCCCTGTAAGAGAAATTCAGATTAAGCAACGTTAAGACAAAAGCTTGCCAATATGTAACATGCTCGTTTTACATGAAATAAATTCTTGTTTGTAATGCAGAAAAGCTTTTCTTTAATGTGTTAGATGTTTTCTGCTCCGCAAGTGAATTTAGAACTGCTATGCCCAGATAGATTAGTTTAGCGTTTCTATGAACAGTGACACTTTGTCAGTGATCCTGAGAGAATGAAAAGAACGCTGGTCCATATATGCTGAAAAGCTTCTTTCCCTGGAAGAGAAATTCATTTTATGCAAAGTTAAGGCAAAAGATTGCCAATATGAAATCAGTTCTTTATATTATGCAAGCAAACTTAGAGATGCTATGCAAAGAAAGCTTAGTTTAGCGTTTCTATGAACAGCGACTCTGTGTCAATGCTCCTGAGAGAATGAAGAGAACCTGTGTCCTCATATGCAGAAAAGCTTCTTTCCCTGTAAGAGAAATTCATTTTTTGCATTGTTAAGACAAAAGCTTACCAATATGAAAGATGTTCCTTTCAAATGAAATAAAGTCTTGTTTGTAAGGCAGAAAAGCGTTTCTTTAATGTGTCAGATATTTTCTGCTCCGCAAGTAAATTTATAACTGCTATGCCTAGATAGCTTGGTTTAGCGAGTCTATGAACAGTGACACTGTGTCAGTGATCCTGAGAAGATGAATAGAACGCTGGTACATATATATTCCAAAAAGCTTCTTTCCTTGTAAGAGAAATTCAGATTAAGCAATGTGGCAGAAAGACAAGACAAAAGCTTGCCAATATGAAACATGCGCGTTTTACATAAAATAAATTCTTGTTTGTAATGCAGAAAAGCTTGTCTTTAATGTGTTAGATGTTTTCTGCTCCGCAAGTGAATTTAGAACTGCTATACCCAGATAGATTAGTTTAGCGAGTCTATGAACAGTGACACTGTAACAGTGCTACTAAGACAATGAAGAGCATGCGTGTCCACATATAATGAAAAGCTTCTTTCCCTGTAAGAGAAATTCAGTTTATGAAATGTTAAGACAAAAGCTTGCCAATATGAAAGACCCTCGTTTCAAATGAAATAAATTCTTGTTTGCAGTGAAAGCCTTTCTTTAATGTGTTAAAGCCTTTCTTTAATGTGTTAGATATTTTCTGCTCGGCAAGTGAATTTAGAGCTGCTCTTTCCATACTGCTTAATTTAGCGTTTCTATGAACAGTGGCACTGTAACAGTGCTACTAAGACAATGAAGAGCATGCGTGTCCACATATAATGAAAAGCTTTTTTCTCTGTAAGAAAAACTCAATTTATGCAAAGTTAAGACAAAAGATTGCCGATATGAAAGCAGTTCTTTTCAAATTAAATGAAGTTTTATTTCCAAAGCAGAAAGGCGTTTCTTTAATGTGTTAGTTATTGTATATTATGCAAGCAAACTTAGAGCTGCTATGCAAAGACAGCTTAGTTTGGCGTTTCTATGAACAGTGACACTTTGTCAGTGATCCTGAGAGAATGAAAAGAACGCTGGTCCATATATGCTGAAAAGCTTCTTTCCCTGTAAGAGAAATTCATTTTTTGCATTGTTAAGACAACAGCTTGCCAATATGAAAGATGTTCCTTTTAAATGAAATAAAGTCTTTTTTGTAATGCAGAAAAGCTTGTCTTTAATGTGTTAGATGTTTTCTGCTCCGCAAGTGAATTTAGAACTGCTATGCCCAGATAGATTAGTTTAGCGTTTCTATGAACAATGACATTGTGTGAATGCTCCTGACAGAAAGAAGAGAACGTGTGTTCACAGATTCTGATAAGCTTCTTTCTCTGTAAAAAGTCAGTTCATGCAATGTTTAGACAAAAGCTTGCCAATTTGAAAGATCCTCGTTTCATATGAAATAAATTCTTGTTTGCAATGCAGAAAAGCCTTTCTTTAATGTGTTAGATATTTTCTGCTCGGCAAGTGAATTTAGAGCTGCTCTTTCCATACTGCTTAATTTAGCGTTTCTATGAACAGTGGCACTGTAACAGTGCTACTAAGACAATGAAGAGCATGCATGTTCACATATAATGAAAAGCTTTTTCTCTGTAAGAAAAACTCAATTTATGCAAAGTTAAGACAAAAGATTGCCGATATGAAAGCAGTTCTTTTCAAATTAAATGAAGTTTTATTTCCAAAGCAGAAAGGCGTTTCTTTAATGTGTTAGTTATTGTATATTATGCAAGCAAACGTAGAGCTGCTATGCAAAGACAGCTTAGTTTAGCGTTTCTATGAACAGCGACTCTGTGTCAGTGCTCCTGAGAGAATGAAGTGAACCTGTGTCCACATTCCTGAAAAGCTTCTTTCCCTGTAAGAGAAATTCAGTTCATGAAATGTTAAGACAAAAGCTTGCCAATATGAAAGACCCTCGTTTCATATGAAATAAATTCTTGCTTGCAATGCAGAAAAGCCTTTCTTTAATGTGTTAGATATTTTCTGCTCGGCAAGTCAATTTAGAGCTGCTCTTTCCATACTGCTTAATTTAGCGTTTCTATGAACAGTGGCACTGTAACAGTGCTACTAAGACAATGAAGAGCATGCGTGTCCACATATAATGAAAAGCTTTTTTCTCTGTAAGAAAAACTCAATTCATGCAAAGTTAAGACAAAAGATTGCCAATATGAAAGCAGTTCTTTTGAAATGAAATGAAGTTTTATTTCCAATGCAGAAAGGCGTTTCTTTAATGTGTTAGTTATTGTATATTATGCAAGCAAACTTAGAGCTGCTATGCAAAGACAGCTTAGTTTGGCGTTTCTATGAACAGTGACACTTTGTCAGTGATCCTGAGAGAATGAAAAGAACGCTGGTCCATATATGCTGAAAAGCTTCTTTCCCTGTAAGAGAAATTCATTTTTTGCATTGTTAAGACAACAGCTTGCCAATATGAAAGATGTTCCTTTTAAATGAAATAAAGTCTTGTTTGTAATGCAGAAAAGCTTGCCTTTAATGTGTTAGATGTTTTCTGCTCCTCAAGTGAATTTAGAACTGCTATGCCCAGATAGATTAGTTTAGCGAGTCTATGAACAGTGACACTGTGTCAGTGATCCTGAGAGGATGAAGAGACCGTGTGTCCACATTCCTGAAAAGCTTCTTTCCCTGTAAGAGAAATTCAGTTTATGAATTAAGACAAAAGCTTGCCAATATGAAAGATGTTGCTTTAAAATGAAATGAGGTCTTATTTCCAATGCAGAAAGGCGTTTCTTTAATGTGTTAGATATTGTTTATTATGCAAGCAAACTTAGAGCTGCTATGCCTGGACAGGTTAGTTTAGGGTTTCAATGAACAATGACATTGTGTGATTGCTCCTGAGAGAATGAAGAGAACCTGTGTCCACATATGCTGAAAAGCTTCTTTCCCTGTAAGAGAAATTCATTTTTGCATTAAGACAAAAGCTTGCCAATATGAAAGATGTTCCTTTTAAATGAAATAAAGTCTTGTTTGTAATGCAGAAAGGCGTGTCTTTAATGTGTTAGATATTGTATACTACGCAAGCAAACAGAGCTGCTAGGCAAAGACAGCTTAGTTTAGCGTTTCTATGAACAGTGACACTGTGTCAGTGCTCCTGAGAGGATGCATAGAACGCTGGTCCATATATATGCCGAAAAACTTCTTTCCCTGTAAGAGAAATTCAGATTAAGCAACGTTAAGACAAAAGCTTGCCAATATGTAACATGCTCGTTTTACATGAAATAAATTCTTGTTTGTAATGCAGAAAAGCTTTTCTTTAATGTGTTAGATGTTTTCTGCTCCGCAAGTGAATTTAGAACTGCTATGCCCAGATAGATTAGTTTAGCGTTTCTATGAACAGTGACACTTTGTCAGTGATCCTGAGAGAATGAAAAGAACGCTGGTCCATATATGCTGAAAAGCTTCTTTCCCTGGAAGAGAAATTCATTTTATGCAAAGTTAAGGCAAAAGATTGCCAATATGAAATCAGTTCTTTATATTATGCAAGCAAACTTAGAGATGCTATGCAAAGAAAGCTTAGTTTAGCGTTTCTATGAACAGCGACTCTGTGTCAATGCTCCTGAGAGAATGAAGAGAACCTGTGTCCTCATATGCAGAAAAGCTTCTTTCCCTGTAAGAGAAATTCATTTTTTGCATTGTTAAGACAAAAGCTTACCAATATGAAAGATGTTCCTTTCAAATGAAATAAAGTCTTGTTTGTAAGGCAGAAAAGCGTTTCTTTAATGTGTCAGATATTTTCTGCTCCGCAAGTAAATTTATAACTGCTATGCCTAGATAGCTTGGTTTAGCGAGTCTATGAACAGTGACACTGTGTCAGTGATCCTGAGAAGATGAATAGAACGCTGGTACATATATATTCCAAAAAGCTTCTTTCCTTGTAAGAGAAATTCAGATTAAGCAATGTGGCAGAAAGACAAGACAAAAGCTTGCCAATATGAAACATGCGCGTTTTACATAAAATAAATTCTTGTTTGTAATGCAGAAAAGCTTGTCTTTAATGTGTTAGATGTTTTCTGCTCCGCAAGTGAATTTAGAACTGCTATACCCAGATAGATTAGTTTAGCGAGTCTATGAACAGTGACACTGTAACAGTGCTACTAAGACAATGAAGAGCATGCGTGTCCACATATAATGAAAAGCTTCTTTCCCTGTAAGAGAAATTCAGTTTATGAAATGTTAAGACAAAAGCTTGCCAATATGAAAGACCCTCGTTTCAAATGAAATAAATTCTTGTTTGCAATGAAAGCCTTTCTTTAATGTGTTAAAGCCTTTCTTTAATGTGTTAGATATTTTCTGCTCGGCAAGTGAATTTAGAGCTGCTCTTTCCATACTGCTTAATTTAGCGTTTCTATGAACAGTGGCACTGTAACAGTGCTACTAAGACAATGAAGAGCATGCGTGTCCACATATAATGAAAAGCTTTTTTCTCTGTAAGAAAAACTCAATTTATGCAAAGTTAAGACAAAAGATTGCCGATATGAAAGCAGTTCTTTTCAAATTAAATGAAGTTTTATTTCCAAAGCAGAAAGGCGTTTCTTTAATGTGTTAGTTATTGTATATTATGCAAGCAAACTTAGAGCTGCTATGCAAAGACAGCTTAGTTTGGCGTTTCTATGAACAGTGACACTTTGTCAGTGATCCTGAGAGAATGAAAAGAACGCTGGTCCATATATGCTGAAAAGCTTCTTTCCCTGTAAGAGAAATTCATTTTTTGCATTGTTAAGACAACAGCTTGCCAATATGAAAGATGTTCCTTTTAAATGAAATAAAGTCTTTTTTGTAATGCAGAAAAGCTTGTCTTTAATGTGTTAGATATTGTATACTACGCAAGCAAACAGAGCTGCTAGGCAAAGACAGCTTAGTTTAGCGTTTCTATGAACAGTGACACTGTGTCAGTGCTCCTGAGAGGATGCATAGAACGCTGGTCCATATATATGCCGAAAAACTTCTTTCCCTGTAAGAGAAATTCAGATTAAGCAACGTTAAGACAAAAGCTTGCCAATATGTAACATGCTCGTTTTACATGAAATAAATTCTTGTTTGTAATGCAGAAAAGCTTTTCTTTAATGTGTTAGATGTTTTCTGCTCCGCAAGTGAATTTAGAATTGCTATGCCCAGATAGATTAGTTTAGCGTTTCTATGAACAGTGACACTTTGTCAGTGATCCTGAGAGAATGAAAAGAACGCTGGTCCATATATGCTGAAAAGCTTCTTTCCCAAGAAGAGAAATTCATTTTATGCAAAGTTAAGGCAAAAGATTGCCAATATGAAATCAGTTCTTTATATTATGCAAGCAAACTTAGAGATGCTATGCAAAGAAAGCTTAGTTTAGCGTTTCTATGAACAGCGACTCTGTGTCAATGCTCCTGAGAGAATGAAGAGAACCTGTGTCCTCATATGCAGAAAAGCTTCTTTCCCTGTAAGAGAAATTCATTTTTTGCATTGTTAAGACAAAAGCTTACCAATATGAAAGATGTTCCTTTCAAATGAAATAAAGTCTTGTTTGTAAGGCACAAAAGCGTTTCTTTAATGTGTCAGATGTTTTCTGCTCCGCAAGTAAATTTATAACTGCTATGCCTAGATAGCTTGGTTTAGCGAGTCTATGAACAGTGACACTGTGTCAGTGATCCTGAGAAGATGAATAGAACGCTGGTACATATATATTCCAAAAAGCTTCTTTCCCTGTAAGAGAAATTCAGATTAAGCAATGTGGCAGAAAGACAAGACAAAAGCTTGCCAATATGAAACATGCGCGTTTTACATAAAATAAATTCTTGTTTGTAATGCAGAAAAGCTTGTCTTTAATGTGTTAGATGTTTTCTGCTCCGCAAGTGAATTTAGAACTGCTATACCCAGATAGATTAGTTTAGCGAGTCTATGAACAGTGACACTGTAACAGTGCTACTAAGACAATGAAGAGCATGCGTGTCCACATATAATGAAAAGCTTCTTTCCCTGTAAGAGAAATTCAGTTCATGAAATGTTAAGACAAAAGCTTGCCAATATGAAAGACCCTCGTTTCATATGAAATAAATTCTTGCTTGCAATGCAGAAAAGCCTTTCTTTAATGTGTTAGATATTTTCTGCTCGGCAAGTCAATTTAGAGCTGCTCTTTCCATACTGCTTAATTTAGCGTTTCTATGAACAGTGGCACTGTAACAGTGCTACTAAGACAATGAAGAGCATGCGTGTCCACATATAATGAAAAGCTTTTTTCTCTGTAAGAAAAACTCAATTCATGCAAAGTTAAGACAAAAGATTGCCAATATGAAAGCAGTTCTTTTGAAATGAAATGAAGTTTTATTTCCAATGCAGAAAGGCGTTTCTTTAATGTGTTAGTTATTGTATATTATGCAAGCAAACTTAGAGCTGCTATGCAAAGACAGCTTAGTTTGGCGTTTCTATGAACAGTGACACTTTGTCAGTGATCCTGAGAGAATGAAAAGAACGCTGGTCCATATATGCTGAAAAGCTTCTTTCCCTGTAAGAGAAATTCATTTTTTGCATTGTTAAGACAACAGCTTGCCAATATGAAAGATGTTCCTTTTAAATGAAATAAAGTCTTGTTTGTAATGCAGAAAAGCTTGCCTTTAATGTGTTAGATGTTTTCTGCTCCTCAAGTGAATTTAGAACTGCTATGCCCAGATAGATTAGTTTAGCGAGTCTATGAACAGTGACACTGTGTCAGTGATCCTGAGAGGATGAAGAGACCGTGTGTCCACATTCCTGAAAAGCTTCTTTCCCTGTAAGAGAAATTCAGTTTATGAATTAAGACAAAAGCTTGCCAATATGAAAGATGTTGCTTTAAAATGAAATGAGGTCTTATTTCCAATGCAGAAAGGCGTTTCTTTAATGTGTTAGATATTGTTTATTATGCAAGCAAACTTAGAGCTGCTATGCCTGGACAGGTTAGTTTAGGGTTTCAATGAACAATGACATTGTGTGATTGCTCCTGAGAGAATGAAGAGAACCTGTGTCCACATATGCTGAAAAGCTTCTTTCCCTGTAAGAGAAATTCATTTTTGCATTAAGACAAAAGCTTGCCAATATGAAAGATGTTCCTTTTAAATGAAATAAAGTCTTGTTTGTAATGCAGAAAGGCGTGTCTTTAATGTGTTAGATATTGTATACTACGCAAGCAAACAGAGCTGCTAGGCAAAGACAGCTTAGTTTAGCGTTTCTATGAACAGTGACACTGTGTCAGTGCTCCTGAGAGGATGCATAGAACGCTGGTCCATATATATGCCGAAAAACTTCTTTCCCTGTAAGAGAAATTCAGATTAAGCAACGTTAAGACAAAAGCTTGCCAATATGTAACATGCTCGTTTTACATGAAATAAATTCTTGTTTGTAATGCAGAAAAGCTTTTCTTTAATGTGTTAGATGTTTTCTGCTCCGCAAGTGAATTTAGAACTGCTATGCCCAGATAGATTAGTTTAGCGTTTCTATGAACAGTGACACTTTGTCAGTGATCCTGAGAGAATGAAAAGAACGCTGGTCCATATATGCTGAAAAGCTTCTTTCCCTGGAAGAGAAATTCATTTTATGCAAAGTTAAGGCAAAAGATTGCCAATATGAAATCAGTTCTTTATATTATGCAAGCAAACTTAGAGATGCTATGCAAAGAAAGCTTAGTTTAGCGTTTCTATGAACAGCGACTCTGTGTCAATGCTCCTGAGAGAATGAAGAGAACCTGTGTCCTCATATGCAGAAAAGCTTCTTTCCCTGTAAGAGAAATTCATTTTTTGCATTGTTAAGACAAAAGCTTACCAATATGAAAGATGTTCCTTTCAAATGAAATAAAGTCTTGTTTGTAAGGCAGAAAAGCGTTTCTTTA
>JBCAMP010000316.1:0-104424 GCA_039654775.1 Spinibarbus caldwelli | reverse complement strand
AGAGTTTCAATGCTCAGAAGCAACAGTTTAGAGCTTCTAAGATTACTAAATGCTTTGTAATGCTGTGTTAGTGCAACTAAGCAAATGAAGAGAATTCAAGGCCACAGATGCTGAAAAGCTTCTTTCTCAGTGAGAGAGATTTGGTTAATGCAATTTTAAGAGTGAAGCTTATATACATGAAAGATGTTTCTTTCTCATGAAGTAAATTTTATTTGCAATGCAGAAGACAGATTTTGTTGTTTTAGAGCTTTTTTGCAGGACCAACTATGTTGGAGCTTCAATGCTCAGAATCAACAGTTTAGAGATTCTAAGAACATTAAAAGCTGTGTAAAGCTGAGTTAGTGCAACTAAGCAAATGAAGAGAATTCAAGGCCACAGATGCTAAAGAGCTTCCTTTTCAGTGAGAGAGAGTTGGTTAATGCAATTTTGAGAGTGAAGCTTCCGTACATGAGACATGTTTCTTTCTCATGAAATGAAATGTTATTTGCAATGCAGATGACAGATTTTCATGTGTTTGAGCTTTTTTGCAGAACCAACTATGTTAGAGCTTTCTATGCTTAGAATTAACAGTTTCGAGCTTAGATAGTTAGAACGTTTTTCCAGTGCAAGTTTATGTTAGAGTTTCAATGCACAGAATCACTAGTTCAGAGCTTCGAAGAACACTAAATGCGGTGTAAGTGCATCTAAGCAAATGAAGAGAATTCAAGGCCACAGCTGCTGAAAAGCTTCTTACACAGTGAGAGAAAGTTGGTTAATGAAATTTTGAGAGTAAATCTTCAGTACATGAAAGATTTTCCTTTTTCATGAAATGACATGATATTTGCAATGCAGGATACAGACACTCATGCGTTAGAGCTTTTTTGCAGGACAAATTATTTTAGAGCTTCAATGCTCAGAATCACTAGTTTAGAGCTTCTAAGAACATTAAATGTTGTGTAAGTGCATCTAAGCAAATGAACAGAATTCAAGGCCACAGCTGCTGAAAAGCTTCTTACACAGTGAGAGAAAGTTGGTTAATGAAATTTTGAGAGTAAATCTTCAGTACATGAAAGATGTTTCTTTCTCATGAAATGAAATGTTATTTGCAATGCAGAAGACAGATTTTGTTGTTTTTGAGCTTTTTTGCAGGACCAACTATGTTAGAGTTTCAATGCTCAGAAGCAACAGTTTAGAGTTTCTAAGATTACTAAATGCTTTGTAATGCTGTGTTAGTGCAACTAAGCAAATGAAGAGAATTCAAGGCCACAGATGCTGAAAAGCTTCTTTCTCCGTGAGAGAGAGTTGATTAATGCAATTTTAAGAGTAAAGCTTATATACATGAAAGATGTTTCTTTCTTATGAAATGAAATCTTATTTGCAATGCAGAAGACAGATTTTCATGTTTTAGAGCATTTTCCAGTGCATCTTTAAGTTAGAGTTTCAATACTCAGAATCAACAGTTTAGAACTTCTTAGAACACTGAATGATTTTAATGCTTTGTCAGTGCAAATAAGCAGATGAAGAGAATTCAAGGCCACAAATGCTAAAACGCTTCCTTCTCAGTGGGAGAAAGTTAGTTAATGAAATTTTAAAAGTAAAGCTTCAGTACATGAAAAATTTTCCTTTTTCATGAAATGAAATGATATTTGCAATGCAGGAGACAGACTTTCATGCGTCAGAGCTTTTTTGCAGGACAAATTATTTTAGATCTTCAATGCTCAGAATCACTAGTTTAGAGCTTCTAAGAACACTAAATGTTGTATAAGTGCATCTAAGCAAATGAAGAGAATTCAAGTCCACAGAAGCTTTTTTCACAGTGAGAGAAAGTTGGTTAATGCAATTTTATGAGTAAAGCTTATATACATGAAAGATGTTTCTTTCTTATGAAATGAAATCTTATGTGCAATGCAGAAAACAGATGTTCATTTGTTAGAGCTTTTTTCAAGAGCAAGTTTAAGTTAGAGCTTTAATGCTCAGAATCAACAGTTTAGAGCTTCTAAGAACATTAAAAGCTGCGTAAAGCTGTGTTAGTGCAACTAAGCAAACGAAGAGAATTCAAGGCCACAGATGCTAAAAAACTTCTTTCTCAGTGAGAGAGATTTGGTTAATGCAATTTTAAGAGTGAAGCTTATATACATGAAAGATGTTTCTTTCTCATGAAATGAAATGTTATTTGCAATGCAGATGACAGATTTTCATGTGTTAGAGCTTTTTTGCAGGAAAAAACTATGTTAGAGCTTTCTATGCTTAGAATCAACAGTTTAGAGCATCCAAGAACACTACATGCTTTGTAATGCTATGATAGTGCAACTAAGCAAATGAAGAGAATTCAAGGCCACAGATGCTGAAAAGCTTCTTGATCAGTGAGAGAGAGTTGGTTAATGCAATTTTAAGAGTAAAGCTTATATACATGAAAGATGTCTCTTTCTTATGAAATGAAATGTTATTTGCAATGCAGAAGACAGATTTTGTTGTTTTTGAGCTTTTTTGCAGGACCAACTATGTTAGAGTTTCAATGCTCAGAAGCAACAATTTAGAGCTTCTAAGATTACTAAATGCTTTGTAATGCTGTGTTAGTGCAACTAAGCAAATGAAGAGAATTCAAGGCCACAGATGCTGAAAAGTTTCTTTCTCAGTGAGAGAGAGTTGGTTAATGCAATTTTAAGAGTAAAGCTTATATACATGAAAGATGTTTCTTTCTTATGAAATGAAATCTTATGTGCAATGCAGAAGACAGATTTTCATTTGTTAGAGCTTTTTTCAAGAGCAAGTTTAAGTTTGAGCTTTAATGCTCAGAATCAACAGTTTAGAGCTTCTAAGAACATTAAAAGCTGTGTAAAGCTGTGTTAGTGCAACTAAGCAAACGAAGAGAATTCAAGGCCACAGATGCTGAAAAGCTTCTTTCTCAGTGAGAGAGATTTGGTTAATGCAATTTTAAGAGTGAAGCTTATATACATGAAAGATGTTTCTTTCTCATGAAGTAAATTTTACTTGCAATGCAGAAGACAGATTTTGTTGTTTTAGAGCTTTTTGGCAGGACCAACTATGTTAGAGTTTCAATGCACAGAATCACTAGTTCAGAGCTTCTAAGAACACTAAATGCGGTGTAAGTGCATCTATGCAAATGAAGAGAATTCAAGGCCACAGCTGCTGAAAAGCTTCTTTCACAGTGAGAGAAAGTTGGTTAATGAAATTTTGAGAGTAAATCTTCAGTACATGAAAGATGTTTCTTTCTTATGAAATGAAATCTTATTTGCAATGCAGAAGACAGATTTTCATTTGTTAGAGCTTTTTCCAGTGCATGTTTAAGTTAGAGCTTCAATGCTCAGAATCAACAGTTTAGAACTTCTTAGAACACTAAATGATTTTAATGCTATGTTATTTCAACTAAGCAGATGAAGAGAATTCATGGCCACAGATGCTAAAAAGATTCCTTCTCAGTGGGAGAACGTTAGTAATGAAATTTTAAGAGTAAAGCTTCAGTACATGAAAGATTTTCCTTTTTCATGAAATGAAATGATATTTGCAATGCAGGATACAGATACTCATGCGTTAGAGCATTTTTGCAGGACAAATTATTTTAGATCTTCAATGCTCAGAATCACTAGTTTAGAGCTTCTAAGAACACTAAATGTTGTGTAAGTGCATCTAAGCAAATGAAGAGAATTCAAGTCCACAGAAGCTTTTTTCACAGTAAGAGAAAGTTGGTTAATGCAATTTTAAGAGTAAAGCTTATATACATGAAAGATGTTTCTTTCTTATGAAATGAAATCTTATGTGCAATGCAGAAGACAGATTTTCATTTGTTAGAGCTTTTTCCAGTGCATGTTTAAGTTAGAGCTTCAATGCTCAGAATCAACAGTTTAGAACGTCTAAGAACATTAAATGCTTTTTAACGCTATGTCAGTGCAACTAAGCAAATTAAGAGAATTCAAGGCCACAGATGCAGACAAGCTTCCTTCTCAGTGAGAGAAAGTTGGTTAATGCAATTTTAAGAGTAAAGCTTATATACATGAAAGATGTTTCTTTCTTATGAAATGAAATCTTATGTGCAATGCAGAAGACAGATTTTCATTTGTTAGAGCTTTTTTCAAGAGCAAGTTTAAGTTAGAGCTTTAATGCTCAGAATCAACAGTTTAGAGCTTCTAAGAACATTAAAAGCTGCGTAAAGCTGTGTTAGTGCAACTAAGCAAACGAAGAGAATTCAAGGCCACAGATGCTAAAAAACTTCTTTCTCAGTGAGAGAAAGTTGGTTCATGCAATTTTAAGAGTGAAGCTTATATACATGAAAGATGTTTCTTTATCATGAAATGAAATGTTATTTGCAATGCAGATGACAGATTTTCATGTGTTAGAGCTTTTTTGCAGGAAAAAACTATGTTAGAGCTTTCTATGCTTAGAATCAACAGTTTAGAGCTTCCAAGAACACTACATGCTTTGTAATGCTATGATAGTGCAACTAAGCAAATGAAGAGAATTCAAGGCCACAGATGCTGCAAAGCTTCTTGATCAGTGAGAGAGAGTTGGTTAATGCAATTTTAAGAGTAAAGCTTATATACATGAAAGATGTCTCTTTCTTATGAAATGAAATGTTATTTGCAATGCAGAAGACAGATTTTGTTGTTTTTGAGCTTTTTTGCAGGACCAACTATGGTAGAGTTTCAATGCTCAGAAGCAACAGTTTAGAGCTTCTAAGATTACTAAATGCTTTGTAATGCTGTGTTAGTGCAACTAAGCAAATGAAGAGAATTCAAGGCCACAGATGCTGAAAAGCTTCTTTCTCAGTGAGAGAGATTTGGTTAATGCAATTTTAAGAGTGAAGCTTATATACATGAAAGATGTTTCTTTCTCATGAAGTAAATTTTATTTGCAATGCAGAAGACAGATTTTGTTGTTTTAGAGCTTTTTTGCAGGACCAACTATGTTGGAGCTTCAATGCTCAGAATCAACAGTTTAGAGATTCTAAGAACATTAAAAGCTGTGTAAAGCTGAGTTAGTGCAACTAAGCAAATGAAGAGAATTCAAGGCCACAGATGCTAAAGAGCTTCCTTTTCAGTGAGAGAGAGTTGGTTAATGCAATTTTGAGAGTGAAGCTTCCGTACATGAGACATGTTTCTTTCTCATGAAATGAAATGTTATTTGCAATGCAGATGACAGATTTTCATGTGTTTGAGCTTTTTTGCAGAACCAACTATGTTAGAGCTTTCTATGCTTAGAATTAACAGTTTCGAGCTTAGATAGTTAGAACGTTTTTCCAGTGCAAGTTTATGTTAGAGTTTCAATGCACAGAATCACTAGTTCAGAGCTTCGAAGAACACTAAATGCGGTGTAAGTGCATCTAAGCAAATGAAGAGAATTCAAGGCCACAGCTGCTGAAAAGCTTCTTACACAGTGAGAGAAAGTTGGTTAATGAAATTTTGAGAGTAAATCTTCAGTACATGAAAGATTTTCCTTTTTCATGAAATGACATGATATTTGCAATGCAGGATACAGACACTCATGCGTTAGAGCTTTTTTGCAGGACAAATTATTTTAGAGCTTCAATGCTCAGAATCACTAGTTTAGAGCTTCTAAGAACATTAAATGTTGTGTAAGTGCATCTAAGCAAATGAACAGAATTCAAGGCCACAGCTGCTGAAAAGCTTCTTACACAGTGAGAGAAAGTTGGTTAATGAAATTTTGAGAGTAAATCTTCAGTACATGAAAGATGTTTCTTTCTCATGAAATGAAATGTTATTTGCAATGCAGAAGACAGATTTTGTTGTTTTTGAGCTTTTTTGCAGGACCAACTATGTTAGAGTTTCAATGCTCAGAAGCAACAGTTTAGAGTTTCTAAGATTACTAAATGCTTTGTAATGCTGTGTTAGTGCAACTAAGCAAATGAAGAGAATTCAAGGCCACAGATGCTGAAAAGCTTCTTTCTCCGTGAGAGAGACTTGGTTAATGCAATTTTAAGAGTAAAGCTTATATACATGAAAGATGTTTCTTTCTTATGAAATGAAATCTTATGTGCAATGCAGAAGACAGATTTTCATTTGTTAGAGCTTTTTCCAGTGCATGTTTAAGTTAGAGCTTCAATGCTCAGAATCAACAGTTTAGAACGTCTAAGAACATTAAATGCTTTTTAATGCTATGTCAGTGCAACTAAGCAAATTAAGAGAATTCAACGCCACAGATGCTAAAAAACTTCTTTCTCAGTGAGAGAGATTTGGTTAATGCAATTTTAAGAGTGAAAGCTTATATACATGAAAGATGTTTCTTTCTCATGAAATGAAATGTTATTTGCAATGCAGATGACAGATTTTCATGTGTTAGAGCTTCTCTGCAGGAAAAAACTATGTTAGAGCTTTCTATGCTTAGAATCAACAGTTTAGAGCTTCCAAGAACACTACATGCTTTGTAATGCTATGATAGTGCAACTAAGCAAATGAAGAGAATTCAAGGCCACAGATGCTGAAAAGCTTCTTTCTCAGTGAGAGAGAGTTGGTTAATGCAATTTTAAGAGTAAAGCTTATATACATGAAAGATGTTTCTTTCTTATGAAATGAAATCTTATGTGCAATGCAGAAGACAGATTTTCATTTGTTAGATCTTTTTTCAAGATCAAGTTTAAGCTTGAGCTTTAATGCTCAGAATCAACAGTTTAGAGCTTCTAAGAACATTAAAAGCTGTGTAAAGCTGTGTTAGTGCAACTAAGCAAACGAAGAGAATTCAAGGCCACAGATGCTGAAAAGCTTCTTTCTCAGTGAGAGAGATTTGGTTAATGCAATTTTGAGAGTAAAGCTTCAGTACATGAAAGATGTTTCTTTCTCATGAAATGAAATGTTATTTGCAATGCAGATGACAGATTTTCATGTGTTTGAGCTTTTTTGCAGAACCAACTATGTTAGAGCTTTCTATGCTTAGAATTAACAGTTTCGAGCTTAGATAGTTAGAACGTTTTTCCAGTGCAAGTTTATGTTAGAGTTTCAATGCACAGAATCACTAGTTCAGAGCTTCTAAGAACACTAAATGCGGTGTAAGTGCATCTAAGCAAATGAAGAGAATTCAAGGCCACAGCTGCTGAAAAGCTTCTTACACAGTGAGAGAAAGTTGGTTAATGAAATTTTGAGAGTAAATCTTCAGTACATGAAAGATGTTTCTTTCTTATGAAATGAAATCTTATTTACAATGCAGTAGACAGATTTTCATTTGTTAGAGCTTTTTCCAGTGCATGTTTAAGTTAGAGCTTCAATGCTCAGAATCAACAGTTTAGAACTTCTTAGAACACTAAATGATTTTAATGCTATGTTATTTCAACTAAGCAGATGAAGAGAATTCATGGCCACAGATGCTAAAAAGCTTCCTTCTCAGTGGGAGAACGTTAGTAATGAAATTTTAAGAGTAAAGCTTCAGTACATGAAAGATTTTCCTTTTTCATGAAATGACATGATATTTGCAATGCAGGATACAGACACTCATGCGTTAGCGCTTTTTTGCAGGACAAATTATTTTAGAGCTTCAATGCTCAGAATCACTAGTTTAGAGCTTCTAAGAACATTAAATGTTGTGTAAGTGCATCTAAGCAAATGAAGAGAATTCAAGGCCACAGATGCTGAACAGATTTTTTCACAGTGAGAGAAAGTTGGTTAATGCAATTTTGAGAGTAAAGCTTCAGTACATGAAAGATGTTTCTTTCTCATGAAATGAAATGTTATTTGCAATGCAGAAGACAGATTTTGTTGTTTTAGAGCTTTTTTGCAGGACCAACTATATTAGAGTTTCAATGCTCAGAAGCAACAGTTTAGAACGTCTAAGAACATTAAATGCTTTTTAACGCTATGTCAGTGCAACTAAGCAAATTAAGAGAATTCAAGGCCACAGATGCTAAAAAACTTCTTTCTCAGCGAGAGAAAGTTGGTTAATGCAATTTTAAGAGTAAAGCTTATATACATGAAAGATGTTTCTTTCTTATGAAATGAAATCTTATTTGCAATGCAGAAGACAGATTTTCATTTGTTAGAGCTTTTTTCAAGAGCAAGTTTAAGTTAGAGCTTTAATGCTCAGAATCAACAGTTTAGAGCTTCTAAGAACATTAAAAGCTGCGGAAAGCTGTGTTAGTGCAACTAAGCAAACGAAGAGAATTCAAGGCCACAGATGCTAAAAAACTTCTTTCTGAGTGAGAGAGATTTGGTTAATGCAATTTTAAGAGTGAAGCTTATATACATGAAAGATGTTTCTTTCTCATGAAATGAAATGTTATTTGCAATGCAGATGACAGATTTTCATGTGTTAGAGCTTTTTTGCAGGAAAAAACTATGTTAGAGCTTTCTATGCTTAGAATCAACAGTTTAGAGCTTCCAAGAACACTACATGCTTTGTAATATTATGATAGTGCAACTAAGCAAATGAAGAGAATTCAAGGCCACAGATGCTGAAAAGCTTCTTGATCAGTGAGAGAGAGTTGGTTAATGCAATTTTAAGAGTAAAGCTTATATACATGAAAGATGTCTCTTTCTTATGAAATGAAATGTTATTTGCAATGCAGAAGACAAATTTTGTTGTTTTTGAGCTTTTTTGCAGGACCAACTATGTTAGAGTTTCAATGCTCAGAAGCAACAGTTTAGAGCTTCTAAGATTACTAAATGCTTTGTAATGCTGTGTTAGTGCAACTAAGCAAATGAAGAGAATTCAAGGCCACAGATGCTGAAAAGCTTCTTTCTCCGTGAGAGAGAGTTGGTTAATGCAATTTTAAGAGTAAAGCTTATATACATGAAAGATGTTTCTTTCTTATGAAATGAAATCTTATGTGCAATGCAGAAGACAGATTTTCATTTGTTAGAGCTTTTTCCAGTGCATGTTTAGTTAGAGCTTCAATGCTCAGAATCAACAGTTTAGAACGTCTAAGAACATTAAATGCTTTTTAATGCTATGTCAGTGCATCTAAGCAAATTAAGAGAATTCAAGGCCACAGATGCAGACAAGCTTCCTTCTCAGCGAGAGAAAGTTGGTTAATGCAATTTTAAGAGTAAAGCTTATATACATGAAAGATGTTTCTTTCTTATGAAATGAAATCTTATGTGTAATGCAGAAGACAGATTTTCATTTGTTAGAGCTTTTTTCAAGAGTAAGTTTAAGTTAGAGCTTTAATGCTCAGAATCAACAGTTTAGAGCTTCTAAGAACATTAAAAGCTGCGTAAAGCTGTGTTAGTGCAACTAAGCAAACGAAGAGAATTCAAGGCCACAGATGCTAAAAAACTTCTTTCTCAGTGAGAGAGATTTGGTTAATGCAATTTTAAGAGTGAAAGCTTATATACATGAAAGATGTTTCTTTCTCATGAAATGAAATGTTATTTGCAATGCAGATGACAGATTTTCATGTGTTAGAGCTTTTTTGCAGGAAAAAACTATGTTAGAGCTTTCTATGCTTAGAATCAACAGTTTAGAGCTTCCAAGAACACTACATGCTTTGTAATGCTATGATAGTGCAACTAAGCAAATGAAGAGAATTCAAGGCCACAGATGCTGCAAAGCTTCTTGATCAGTGAGAGAGAGGTGGTTAATGCAATTTTAAGAGTATAGCTTATATACATGAAAGATGTCTCTTTCTTATGAAATGAAATGTTATTTGCAATGCAGAAGACAGATTTTGTTGTTTTTGAGCTTTTTTGCAGGACCAACTATGTTAGAGTTTCAATGCTCAGAAGCAACAGTTTAGAGCTTCTAAGATTACTAAATGCTTTGTAATGCTGTGTTAGTGCAACTAAGCAAATGAAGAGAATTCAAGGCCACAGATGCTGAAAAGCTTCTTTCTCAGTGAGAGAGAGTTGGTTAATGCAATTTTAAGAGTAAAGCTTATATACATGAAAGATGTTTCTTTCTTATGAAATGAAATCTTATGTGCAATGCAGAAGACAGATTTTCATTTGTTAGAGCTTTTTTCAAGATCAAGTTTAAGTTTGAGCTTTAATGCTCAGAATCAACAGTTTAGAGCTTCTAAGAACATTAAAAGCTGTGTAAAGCTGTGTTAGTGCAACTAAGCAAACGAAGAGAATTCAAGGCCACAGATGCTGAAAAGCTTCTTTCTCAGTGAGAGAGATTTGGTTAATGCAATTTTGAGAGTAAAGCTTCCGTACATGAGACATGTTTCTTTCTCATGAAATGAAATGATATTTGCAATGCAGGAGACAGACTTTCATGCGTCAGAGCTTTTTTGCAGGACAAATTATTTTAGATCTTCAATGCTCAGAATCACTAGTTTAGAGCTTCTAAGAACACTAAATGTTGTGTAAGTGCATCTAAGCAAATGAAGAGAATTCAAGTCCACAGAAGCTTTTTTCACAGTGAGAGAAAGTTGGTTAATGCAATTTTAAGAGTAAAGCTTATATACATGAAAGATGTTTCTTTCTTATGAAATGAAATCTTATGTGCAATGCAGAAGACAGATTTTCATTTGTTAGAGCTTTTTCCAGTGTATGTTTAAGTTAGAGCTTCAATGCTCAGAATCAACAGTTTAGAACGTCTAAGAACATTAAATGCTTTTTAACGCTATGTCAGTGCAACTAAGCAAATTAAGAGAATTCAAGGCCACAGATGCAGACAAGCTTCCTTCTCAGCGAGAGAAAGTTGGTTAATGCAATTTTAAGAGTAAAGCTTATATACATGAAAGATGTTTCTTTCTTATGAAATGAAATCTTATGTGCAATGCAGAAGACAGATTTTCATTTGTTAGAGCTTTTTTCAAGAGCAAGTTTAAGTTAGAGCTTTAATGCTCAGAATCAACAGTTTAGAGCTTCTAAGAACATTAAAAGCTGCGTAAAGCTGTGTTAGTGCAACTAAGCAAACGAAGAGAATTCAAGGCCACAGATGCTAAAAAACTTCTTTCTCAGCGAGAGAAAGTTGGTTAATGCAATTTTAAGAGTGAAGCTTATATACATGAAAGATGTTTCTTTCTCATGAAATGAAATGTTATTTGCAATGCAGATGACAGATTTTCATGTGTTAGAGCTTTTTTGCAGGAAAAAACTATGTTAGAGCTTTCTATGCTTAGAATCAACAGTTTAAAGCTTCCAAGAACACTACATGCTTTGTAATGCTATGATAGTGCAACTAAGCAAATGAAGAGAATTGAAGGCCACAGATGCTGAAAAGCTTCTTGATCAGTGAGAGAGAGTTGGTTAATGCAATTTTAAGAGTAAAGCTTATATACATGAAAGATGTCTCTTTCTTATGAAATGAAATGTTATTTGCAATGCAGAAGACAGATTTTGTTGTTTTTGAGCTTTTTTGCAGGACCAACTATGTTAGAGTTTCAATGCTCAGAATCAACAGTTTAGAGCTTCTAAGATTACTAAATGCTTTGTAATGCTGTGTTAGTGCAACTAAGCAAATGAAGAGAATTCAAGGCCACAGATGCTGAAAAGCTTCTTTCTCCGTGAGAGAGAGTTGGTTAATGCAATTTTAAGAGTAAAGCTTATATACATGAAAGATGTTTCTTTCTTATGAAATGAAATCTTATTTGAAATGCAGAAGACAGATTTTCATGTTTTAGAGCATTTTCCAGTGCATCTTTAAGTTAGAGTTTCAATACTCAGAATCAACAGTTTAGAACTTCTTAGAACACTGAATGATTTTAATGCTTTGTCAGTGCAACTAAGCAGATGAAGAGAATTCAAGGCCACAAATGCTAAAAAGCTTCCTTCTCAGTGGGAGAAAGTTAGTTAATGAAATATTAAAAGTAAAGCTTCAGTACATGAAAGATTTTCCTTTTTCATGAAATGATATTTGCAATGCAGGAGACAGACTTTCATGCGTCAGAGCTTTTTTGCAGGACAAATTATTTTAGATCTTCAATGCTCAGAATCACTAGTTTAGAGCTTCTAAGAACACTAAATGTTGTGTAAGTGCATCTAAGCAGATGAAGAGAATTCAAGGCCACAGATGCTGAAAAGCTTCTTGATCAGTGAGAGAGAGTTGGTTAATGCAATTTTAAGAGTAAAGCTTATATACATGAAAGATGTCTCTTTCTTATGAAATGAAATGTTATTTGCAATGCAGAAGACAGATTTTGTTGTTTTTGAGCTTTTTTGCAGGACCAACTATGTTAGAGTTTCAATGCTCAGAAGCAACAGTTTAGAGCTTCTAAGATTACTAAATGCTTTGTAATGCTGTGTTAGTGCAACTAAGCAAATGAAGAGAATTCAAGGCCACAGATGCTGAAAAGCTTCTTTCTCAGTGAGAGAGAGTTCGTTAATGCAATTTTAAGAGTAAAGCTTATATACATGAAAGATGTTTCTTTCTTATGAAATGAAATCTTATGTGCAATGCAGAAGACAGATTTTCATTTGTTAGAGCTTTTTTCAAGATCAAGTTTAAGTTTGAGCTTCAATACTCAGAATCAACAGTTTAGAGCTTCTAAGAACATTAAAAGCTGTGTAAAGCTGAGTTAGTGCAACTAAGCAAATGAAGAGAATTCAAAGCCACAGATGCTAAAGAGCTTCCTTTTCAGTGAGAGAGAGTTGGTTAATGCAATTTTGAGAGTAAAGCTTCCGTACATGAGACATGTTTCTTTTTCATGAAATGAAATGTTATTTGCAATGCAGATGACAGATTTTCATGTGTTTGAGCTTTTTTGCAGAACCAACTATGTTAGAGCTTTCTATGTTTAGAATTAACAGTTTCGAGCTTAGATAGTTAGAACGTTTTTCCAGTGCAAGTTTATGTTAGAGTTTCAATGCACAGAATCACTAGTTCAGAGCTTCTAAGAACACTAAATGCGGTGTAAGTGCATCTAAGCAAATGAAGAGAATTCAAGGCCACAGCTGCTGAAAAGCTTCTTACACAGTGAGAGAAAGTTGGTTAATGAAATTTTGAGAGTAAATCTTCAGTACATGAAAGATGTTTCTTTCTTATGAAATGAAATTTTATTTACAATGCAGAAGACAGATATTCATTTGTTAGAGCTTTTTCCAGTGCATGTTTAAGTTAGAGCTTCAATGCTCAGAATCAACAGTTTACAACTTCTTAGGACACTAAATGATTTTAATGCTATGTTATTTCAACTAAGCAGATGAAGAGAATTCATGGCCACAGATGCTAAAAAGCTTCCTTCTCAGTGGGAGAACGTTAGTAATGAAATTTTAAGAGTAAAGCTTCAGTACATGAAAGATTTTCCTTTTTCATGAAATGACATGATATTTGCATTGCAGGATACAGACACTCATGCGTTAGAGCTTTTTTGCAGGACAAATTATTTTAGAGATTCAATGCTCAGAATCACTAGTTTAGAGCTTCTAAAAACATTAAATGTTGTGTAAGTGCATCTAAGCAAAGGAAGAGAATTCAAGGCCACAGATGCTGAACAGATTTTTTCACAGTGAGAGAAAGTTGGTTAATGCAATTTTAAGAGTAAAGCTTATATACATGAAAGATGTTTCTTTCTTATGAAATGAAATCTTATTTGCAATGCAGAAGACAGATTTTCATTTGTTAGAGCTTTTTCCAGTGCATCTTTAAGTTAGAGTTTCAATACTCAGAATCAACAATTTAGAACTTCTTAGAACACTGAATGATTTTAATGCCTTGTCAGTGCAACTAAGCAGATGAAGAGAATTCAAGGCCACAGATGCTAAAAAGCTTCCTTCTCAGTGGGAGAAAGTTAGTTAATGAAATTTTAAAAGTAAAGCTTCAGTACATGAAAGATTTTCCTTTTTCATGAAATGAAATGATATTTGCAATGCAGGAGACAGACTTTCATGCGTCAGAGATTTTTTGCAGGACAAATTATTTTAGATCTTCAATGCTCAGAATCATTAGTTTAGAGCTTCTAAGAACACTAAATGTTGTGTAAGTGCATCTAAGCAAATGAAGAGAATTCAAGTCCACAGAAGCTTTTTTCACAGTGAGAGAAAGTTGGTTAATGCAATTTTAAGAGTAAAGCTTATATACATGAAAGATGTTTCTTTCTTATGAAATGAAATCTTATGTGCAATGCAGAAGACAGATTTTCATTTGTTAGAGCTTTTTCCAGTGCATGTTTAAGTTAGAGCTTCAATGCTCAGAATCAACAGTTTAGAACGTCTAAGAACATTAAATGCTTTTTAACGCTATGTCAGTGCAACTAAGCAAATTAAGAGAATTCAAGGCCACAGATGCAGACAAGCTTCCTTCTCAGCGAGAGAAAGTTGGTTAATGCAATTTTAAGAGTAAAGCTTATATACATGAAAGATGTTTCTTTCTTATGAAATGAAATCTTATGTGCAATGCAGAAGACAGATTTTCATTTGTTAGAGCTTTTTTCAAGAGCAAGTTTAAGTTAGAGCTTTAATGCTCAGAATCAACAGTTTAGAGCTTCTAAGAACATTAAAAGCTGCGTAAAGCTGTGTTAGTGCAACTAAGCAAACGAAGAGAATTCAAGGCCACAGATGCTAAAAAACTTCTTTCTCAGTGAGAGAGATATGGTTAATGCAATTTTAAGAGTGAAGCTTATATACATGAAAGATGTTTCTTTCTCATGAAATGAAATCTTATGTGCAATGCAGAAGACAGATTTTCATTTGTTAGAGCTTTTTCCAGTGCATGTTTAAGTTAGAGCTTCAATGCTCAGAATCAACAGTTTAGAACGTCTAAGAACATTAAATGCTTTTTAATGCTATGTCAATGCAACTAAGCCAATTAAGAGAATTCAAGGCCACAGATGCAGACAAGCTTCCTTCTCAGCGAGAGAAAGTTGGTTAATGCAATTTTAAGAGTAAAGCTTATATACATGAAAGATGTTTCTTTCTTATGAAATGAAATCTTATGTGCAATGCAGAAGACAGATTTTCATTTGTTAGAGCTTTTTTCAAGAGCAAGTTTAAGTTAGAGCTTTAATGCTCAGAATCAACAGTTTAGAGCTTCTAAGAACATTAAAAGCTGCGTAAAGCTGTGGTAGTGCAACTAAGCAAACGAAGAGAATTCAAGGCCACAGATGCTAAAAAACTTCTTTCTCAGTGAGAGAGATTTGGTTAATGCAATTTTAAGAGTGAAAGCTTATATACATGAAAGATGTTTCTTTCTCATGAAATGAAATGTTATTTGCAATGCAGATGACAGATTTTCATGTGTTAGAGCTTTTTTGCAGGAAATAACTATGTTAGAGCTTTCTATGCTTAGAATCAACAGTTTAGAGCTTCCAAGAACACTACATGCTTTGTAATGCTATGATAGTGCAACTAAGCAAATGAAGAGAATTCAAGGCCACAGATGCTGCAAAGCTTCTTGATCAGTGAGAGAGAGTTGGTTAATGCAATTTTAAGAGTATAGCTTATATACATGAAAGATGTCTCTTTCTTATGAAATGAAATGTTATTTGCTATGCAGAAGACAGATTTTGTTGTTTTTGAGCTTTTTTGCAGGACCAACTATGTTAGAGTTTCAATGCTCAGAAGCAACAGTTTAGAGCTTCTAAGATTACTAAATGCTTTGTAATGCTGTGTTAGTGCAACTAAGCAAATGAAGAGAATTCAAGGCCACAGATGCTGAAAAGCTTCTTTCTCAGTGAGAGAGAGTTGGTTAATGCAATTTTAAGAGTAAAGCTTATATACATGAAAGATGTTTCTTTCTTATGAAATGAAATCTTATGTGCAATGCAGAAGACAGATTTTCATTTGTTAGAGCTTTTTTCAAGAGCAAGTTTAAGTTAGAGCTTTAATGCTCAGAATCAACAGTTTAGAGCTTCTAAGAACATTAAAAGCTGCGTAAAGCTGTGTTAGTGCAACTAAGCAAACGAAGAGAATTCAAGGCCACAGATGCTAAAAAACTTCTTTCTCAGTGAGAGAGATTTGGTTAATGCAATTTTAAGAGTGAAAGCTTATATACATGAAAGATGTTTCTTTCTCATGAAATGAAATGTTATTTGCAATGCAGATGACAGATTTTCATGTGTTAGAGCTTCTTTGCAGGAAAAAACTATGTTAGAGCTTTCTATGCTTAGAATCAACAGTTTAGAGCTTCCAAGAACACTACATGCTTTGTAATGCTATAGTGCAACTAAGCAAATGAAGAGAATTCAAGGCCACAGATGCCGCAAAGCTTCTTGATCAGTGAGAGAGAGTTGGTTAATGCAATTTTAAGAGTATAGCTTATATACATGAAAGATGTCTCTTTCTTATGAAATGAAATGTTATTTGCAATGCAGAAGACAGATTTTGTTGTTTTTGAGCTTTTTTGCAGGACCAACTATGTTAGAGTTTCAATGCTCAGAAGCAACAGTTTAGAGCTTCTAAGAACATTAAAAGCTGTGTAAAGCTGAGTTAGTGCAACTAAGCAAATGAAGAGAATTCAAAGCCACAGATGCTAAAGAGCTTCCTTTTCAGTGAGAGAGAGTTGGTTAATGCAATTTTGAGAGTAAAGCTTCCGTACATGAGACATGTTTCTTTCTCATGAAATGAAATGTTATTTGCAATGCAGATGACAGATTTTCATGTGTTTGAGCTTTTTTGCAGAACCAACTATGTTAGAGCTTTCTATGTTTAGAATTAACAGTTTCGAGCTTAGATAGTTAGAACGTTTTTCCAGTGCAAGTTTATGTTAGAGTTTCAATGCACAGAATCACTAGTTCAGAGCTTCTAAGAACACTAAATGCGGTGTAAGTGCATCTAAGCAAATGAAGAGAATTCAAGGCCACAGCTGCTGAAAAGCTTCTTACACAGTGAGAGAAAGTTGATTAATGAAATTTTGAGAGTAAATCTTCAGTACATGAAAGATGTTTCTTTCTTATGAAATGAAATCTTATTTGAAATGCAGAAGACAGATTTTCATGTTTTAGAGCATTTTCCAGTGCATCTTTAAGTTAGAGTTTCAATACTCAGAATCAACAGTTTAGAACTTCTTAGAACACTGAATGATTTTAATGCTTTGTCAGTGCAACTAAGCAGATGAAGAGAATTCAAGGCCACAAATGCTAAAAAGCTTCCTTCTCAGTGGGAGAAAGTTAGTTAATGAAATATTAAAAGTAAAGCTTCAGTACATGAAAGATTTTCCTTTTTCATGAAATGATATTTGCAATGCAGGAGACAGACTTTCATGCGTCAGAGCTTTTTTGCAGGACAAATTATTTTAGATCTTCAATGCTCAGAATCACTAGTTTAGAGCTTCTAAGAACACTAAATGTTGTGTAAGTGCATCTAAGCAGATGAAGAGAATTCAAGGCCACAGATGCTGAAAAGCTTCTTGATCAGTGAGAGAGAGTTGGTTAATGCAATTTTAAGAGTAAAGCTTATATACATGAAAGATGTCTCTTTCTTATGAAATGAAATGTTATTTGCAATGCAGAAGACAGATTTTGTTGTTTTTGAGCTTTTTTGCAGGACCAACTATGTTAGAGTTTCAATGCTCAGAAGCAACAGTTTAGAGCTTCTAAGATTACTAAATGCTTTGTAATGCTGTGTTAGTGCAACTAAGCAAATGAAGAGAATTCAAGACCACAGATGCTGAAAAGCTTCTTTCTCAGTGAGAGAGAGTTCGTTAATGCAATTTTAAGAGTAAAGCTTATATACATGAAAGATGTTTCTTTCTTATGAAATGAAATCTTATGTGCAATGCAGAAGACAGATTTTCATGTGTTAGAGCTTTTTCCAGTGCATGTTTAAGTTAGAGTTTCAATGCTCAGAATCAACAGTTTAGAACGTCTAAGAACATTAAATGCTTTTTAACGCTATGTCAGTGCAACTAAGCAAATTAAGAGAATTCAAGGCCACAGATGCAGACAAGCTTCCTTCTCAGCGAGAGAAAGTTGGTTAATGCAATTTTAAGAGTAAAGCTTATATACATGAAAGATGTTTCTTTCTTATGAAATGAAATCTTATGTGCAATGCAGAAGACAGATTTTCATTTGTTAGAGCTTTTTTCAAGAGCAAGTTTAAGTTAGAGCTTTAATGCTCAGAATCAACAGTTTAGAGCTTCCAAGAACACTACATGCTTTGTAATGCTATGATAGTGCAACTAAGCAAATGAAGAGAATTCAAGGCCACAGATGCTGAAAAGCTTCTTGATCAGTGAGAGAGAGTTGGTTAATGCAATTTTAAGAGTAAAGCTTATATACATGAAAGATGTCTCTTTCTTATGAAATGAAATGTTATTTGCAATGCAGAAGACAGATTTTGTTGTTTTTGAGCTTTTTTGCAGGACCAACTATGTTAGAGTTTCAATGCTCAGAAGCAAGAGTTTAGAGCTTCTAAGATTACTAAATGCTTTGTAATGCTGTGTTAGTGCAACTAAGCAAATGAAGAGAATTCAAGGCCACAGATGCTGAAAAGCTTCTTTCTCAGTGAGAGAGAGTTGGTTAATGCAATTTTAAGAGTAAAGCTTATATACATGAAAGATGTTTCTTTCTTATGAAATGAAATCTTATGTGCAATGCAGAAGACAGATTTTCATTTGTTAGAGCTTTTTTCAAGATCAAGTTTAAGTTTGAGCTTCAATACTCAGAATCAACAGTTTAGAGCTTCTAAGAACATTAAAAGCTGTGTAAAGCTGAGTTAGTGCAACTAAGCAAATGAAGAGAATTCAAAGCCACAGATGCTAAAGAGCTTCCTTTTCAGTGAGAGAGAGTTGGTTAATGCAATTTTGAGAGTAAAGCTTCCGTACATGAGACATGTTTCTTTTTCATGAAATGAAATGTTATTTGCAATGCAGATGACAGATTTTCATGTGTTTGAGCTTTTTTGCAGAACCAACTATGTTAGAGCTTTCTATGTTTAGAATTAACAGTTTCGAGCTTAGATAGTTAGAACGTTTTTCCAGTGCAAGTTTATGTTAGAGTTTCAATGCACAGAATCACTAGTTCAGAGCTTCTAAGAACACTAAATGCGGTGTAAGTGCATCTAAGCAAATGAAGAGAATTCAAGGCCACAGCTGCTGAAAAGCTTCTTACACAGTGAGAGAAAGTTGGTTAATGAAATTTTGAGAGTAAATCTTCAGTACATGAAAGATGTTTCTTTCTTATGAAATGAAATTTTATTTACAATGCAGAAGACAGATATTCATTTGTTAGAGCTTTTTCCAGTGCATGTTTAAGTTAGAGCTTCAATGCTCAGAATCAACAGTTTACAACTTCTTAGGACACTAAATGATTTTAATGCTATGTTATTTCAACTAAGCAGATGAAGAGAATTCATGGCCACAGATGCTAAAAAGCTTCCTTCTCAGTGGGAGAACGTTAGTAATGAAATTTTAAGAGTAAAGCTTCAGTACATGAAAGATTTTCCTTTTTCATGAAATGACATGATATTTGCAATGCAGGATACAGACACTCATGCGTTAGAGCTTTTTTGCAGGACAAATTATTTTAGAGATTCAATGCTCAGAATCACTAGTTTAGAGCTTCTAAAAACATTAAATGTTGTGTAAGTGCATCTAAGCAAAGGAAGAGAATTCAAGGCCACAGATGCTGAACAGATTTTTTCACAGTGAGAGAAAGTTGGTTAATGCAATTTTAAGAGTAAAGCTTATATACATGAAAGATGTTTCTTTCTTATGAAATGAAATCTTATTTGCAATGCAGAAGACAGATTTTCATTTGTTAGAGCTTTTTCCAGTGCATCTTTAAGTTAGAGTTTCAATACTCAGAATCAACAATTTAGAACTTCTTAGAACACTGAATGATTTTAATGCTTTGTCAGTGCAACTAAGCAGATGAAGAGAATTCAAGGCCACAGATGCTAAAAAGCTTCCTTCTCAGTGGGAGAAAGTTAGTTAATGAAATTTTAAAAGTAAAGCTTCAGTACATGAAAGATTTTCCTTTTTCATGAAATGAAATGATATTTGCAATGCAGGAGACAGACTTTCATGCGTCAGAGATTTTTTGCAGGACAAATTATTTTAGATCTTCAATGCTCAGAATCATTAGTTTAGAGCTTCTAAGAACACTAAATGTTGTGTAAGTGCATCTAAGCAAATGAAGAGAATTCAAGTCCACAGAAGCTTTTTTCACAGTGAGAGAAAGTTGGTTAATGCAATTTTAAGAGTAAAGCTTATATACATGAAAGATGTTTCTTTCTTATGAAATGAAATCTTATGTGCAATGCAGAAGACAGATTTTCATTTGTTAGAGCTTTTTCCAGTGCATGTTTAATTTAGAGCTTCAATGCTCAGAATCAACAGTTTAGAACGTCTAAGAACATTAAATGCTTTTTAACGCTATGTCAGTGCAACTAAGCAAATTAAGAGAATTCAAGGCCACAGATGCAGACAAGCTTCCTTCTCAGCGAGAGAAAGTTGGTTAATGCAATTTTAAGAGTAAAGCTTATATACATGAAAGATGTTTCTTTCTTATGAAATGAAATCTTATGTGCAATGCAGAAGACAGATTTTCATTTGTTAGAGCTTTTTTCAAGAGCAAGTTTAAGTTAGAGCTTTAATGCTCAGAATCAACAGTTTAGAGCTTCTAAGAACATTAAAAGCTGCGTAAAGCTGTGTTAGTGCAACTAAGCAAACGAAGAGAATTCAAGGCCACAGATGCTAAAAAACTTCTTTCTCAGTGAGAGAGATATGGTTAATGCAATTTTAAGAGTGAAGCTTATATACATGAAAGATGTTTCTTTCTCATGAAATGAAATCTTATGTGCAATGCAGAAGACAGATTTTCATTTGTTAGAGCTTTTTCCAGTGCATGTTTAAGTTAGAGCTTCAATGCTCAGAATCAACAGTTTAGAACGTCTAAGAACATTAAATGCTTTTTAATGCTATGTCAATGCAACTAAGCAAATTAAGAGAATTCAAGGCCACAGATGCAGACAAGCTTCCTTCTCAGCGAGAGAAAGTTGGTTAATGCAATTTTAAGAGTAAAGCTTATATACATGAAAGATGTTTCTTTCTTATGAAATGAAATCTTATGTGCAATGCAGAAGACAGATTTTCATTTGTTAGAGCTTTTTTCAAGAGCAAGTTTAAGTTAGAGCTTTAATGCTCAGAATCAACAGTTTAGAGCTTCCAAGAACACTACATGCTTTGTAATGCTATGATAGTGCAACTAAGCAAATGAAGAGAATTCAAGGCCACAGATGCTGAAAAGCTTCTTGATCAGTGAGAGAGAGTTGGTTAATGCAATTTTAAGAGTAAAGCTTATATACATGAAAGATGTCTCTTTCTTATGAAATGAAATGTTATTTGCAATGCAGAAGACAGATTTTGTTGTTTTTGAGCTTTTTTGCAGGACCAACTATGTTAGAGTTTCAATGCTCAGAAGCAAGAGTTTAGAGCTTCTAAGATTACTAAATGCTTTGTAATGCTGTGTTAGTGCAACTAAGCAAATGAAGAGAATTCAAGGCCACAGATGCTGAAAAGCTTCTTTCTCAGTGAGAGAGAGTTGGTTAATGCAATTTTAAGAGTAAAGCTTATATACATGAAAGATGTTTCTTTCTTATGAAATGAAATCTTATGTGCAATGCAGAAGACAGATTTTCATTTGTTAGAGCTTTTTTCAAGATCAAGTTTAAGTTTGAGCTTCAATACTCAGAATCAACAGTTTAGAGCTTCTAAGAACATTAAAAGCTGTGTAAAGCTGAGTTAGTGCAACTAAGCAAATGAAGAGAATTCAAAGCCACAGATGCTAAAGAGCTTCCTTTTCAGTGAGAGAGAGTTGGTTAATGCAATTTTGAGAGTAAAGCTTCCGTACATGAGACATGTTTCTTTTTCATGAAATGAAATGTTATTTGCAATGCAGATGACAGATTTTCATGTGTTTGAGCTTTTTTGCAGAACCAACTATGTTAGAGCTTTCTATGTTTAGAATTAACAGTTTCGAGCTTAGATAGTTAGAACGTTTTTCCAGTGCAAGTTTATGTTAGAGTTTCAATGCACAGAATCACTAGTTCAGAGCTTCTAAGAACACTAAATGCGGTGTAAGTGCATCTAAGCAAATGAAGAGAATTCAAGGCCACAGCTGCTGAACAGCTTCTTACACAGTGAGAGAAAGTTGGTTAATGAAATTTTGAGAGTAAATCTTCAGTACATGAAAGATGTTTCTTTCTTATGAAATGAAATTTTATTTACAATGCAGAAGACAGATATTCATTTGTTAGAGCTTTTTCCAGTGCATGTTTAAGTTAGAGCTTCAATGCTCAGAATCAACAGTTTACAACTTCTTAGGACACTAAATGATTTTAATGCTATGTTATTTCAACTAAGCAGATGAAGAGAATTCATGGCCACAGATGCTAAAAAGCTTCCTTCTCAGTGGGAGAACGTTAGTAATGAAATTTTAAGAGTAAAGCTTCAGTACATGAAAGATTTTCCTTTTTCATGAAATGACATGATATTTGCAATGCAGGATACAGACACTCATGCGTTAGAGCTTTTTTGCAGGACAAATTATTTTAGAGATTCAATGCTCAGAATCACTAGTTTAGAGCTTCTAAAAACATTAAATGTTGTGTAAGTGCATCTAAGCAAAGGAAGAGAATTCAAGGCCACAGATGCTGAACAGATTTTTTCACAGTGAGAGAAAGTTGGTTAATGCAATTTTAAGAGTAAAGCTTATATACATGAAAGATGTTTCTTTCTTATGAAATGAAATCTTATTTGCAATGCAGAAGACAGATTTTCATTTGTTAGAGCTTTTTCCAGTGCATCTTTAAGTTAGAGTTTCAATACTCAGAATCAACAATTTAGAACTTCTTAGAACACTGAATGATTTTAATGCTTTGTCAGTGCAACTAAGCAGATGAAGAGAATTCAAGGCCACAGATGCTAAAAAGCTTCCTTCTCAGTGGGAGAAAGTTAGTTAATGAAATTTTAAAAGTAAAGCTTCAGTACATGAAAGATTTTCCTTTTTCATGAAATGAAATGATATTTGCAATGCAGGAGACAGACTTTCATGCGTCAGAGATTTTTTGCAGGACAAATTATTTTAGATCTTCAATGCTCAGAATCATTAGTTTAGAGCTTCTAAGAACACTAAATGTTGTGTAAGTGCATCTAAGCAAATGAAGAGAATTCAAGTCCACAGAAGCTTTTTTCACAGTGAGAGAAAGTTGGTTAATGCAATTTTAAGAGTAAAGCTTATATACATGAAAGATGTTTCTTTCTTATGAAATGAAATCTTATGTGCAATGCAGAAGACAGATTTTCATTTGTTAGAGCTTTTTCCAGTGCATGTTTAAGTTAGAGCTTCAATGCTCAGAATCAACAGTTTAGAACGTCTAAGAACATTAAATGCTTTTTAACGCTATGTCAGTGCAACTAAGCAAATTAAGAGAATTCAAGGCCACAGATGCAGACAAGCTTCCTTCTCAGCGAGAGAAAGTTGGTTAATGCAATTTTAAGAGTAAAGCTTATATACATGAAAGATGTTTCTTTCTTATGAAATGAAATCTTATGTGCAATGCAGAAGACAGATTTTCATTTGTTAGAGCTTTTTTCAAGAGCAAGTTTAAGTTAGAGCTTTAATGCTCAGAATCAACAGTTTAGAGCTTCTAAGAACATTAAAAGCTGCGTAAAGCTGTGTTAGTGCAACTAAGCAAACGAAGAGAATTCAAGGCCACAGATGCTAAAAAACTTCTTTCTCAGTGAGAGAGATATGGTTAATGCAATTTTAAGAGTGAAGCTTATATACATGAAAGATGTTTCTTTCTCATGAAATGAAATCTTATGTGCAATGCAGAAGACAGATTTTCATTTGTTAGAGCTTTTTCCAGTGCATGTTTAAGTTAGAGCTTCAATGCTCAGAATCAACAGTTTAGAACGTCTAAGAACATTAAATGCTTTTTAATGCTATGTCAATGCAACTAAGCAAATTAAGAGAATTCAAGGCCACAGATGCAGACAAGCTTCCTTCTCAGCGAGAGAAAGTTGGTTAATGCAATTTTAAGAGTAAAGCTTATATACATGAAAGATGTTTCTTTCTTATGAAATGAAATCTTATGTGCAATGCAGAAGACAGATTTTCATTTGTTAGAGCTTTTTTCAAGATCAAGTTTAAGTTTGAGCTTCAATACTCAGAATCAACAGTTTAGAGCTTCTAAGAACATTAAAAGCTGTGTAAAGCTGAGTTAGTGCAACTAAGCAAATGAAGAGAATTCAAAGCCACAGATGCTAAAGAGCTTCCTTTTCAGTGAGAGAGAGTTGGTTAATGCAATTTTGAGAGTAAAGCTTCCGTACATGAGACATGTTTCTTTTTCATGAAATGAAATGTTATTTGCAATGCAGATGACAGATTTTCATGTGTTTGAGCTTTTTTGCAGAACCAACTATGTTAGAGCTTTCTATGTTTAGAATTAACAGTTTCGAGCTTAGATAGTTAGAACGTTTTTCCAGTGCAAGTTTATGTTAGAGTTTCAATGCACAGAATCACTAGTTCAGAGCTTCTAAGAACACTAAATGCGGTGTAAGTGCATCTAAGCAAATGAAGAGAATTCAAGGCCACAGCTGCTGAAAAGCTTCTTACACAGTGAGAGAAAGTTGGTTAATGAAATTTTGAGAGTAAATCTTCAGTACATGAAAGATGTTTCTTTCTTATGAAATGAAATTTTATTTACAATGCAGAAGACAGATATTCATTTGTTAGAGCTTTTTCCAGTGCATGTTTAAGTTAGAGCTTCAATGCTCAGAATCAACAGTTTACAACTTCTTAGGACACTAAATGATTTTAATGCTATGTTATTTCAACTAAGCAGATGAAGAGAATTCATGGCCACAGATGCTAAAAAGCTTCCTTCTCAGTGGGAGAACGTTAGTAATGAAATTTTAAGAGTAAAGCTTCAGTACATGAAAGATTTTCCTTTTTCATGAAATGACATGATATTTGCAATGCAGGATACAGACACTCATGCGTTAGAGCTTTTTTGCAGGACAAATTATTTTAGAGATTCAATGCTCAGAATCACTAGTTTAGAGCTTCTAAAAACATTAAATGTTGTGTAAGTGCATCTAAGCAAAGGAAGAGAATTCAAGGCCACAGATGCTGAACAGATTTTTTCACAGTGAGAGAAAGTTGGTTAATGCAATTTTAAGAGTAAAGCTTATATACATGAAAGATGTTTCTTTCTTATGAAATGAAATCTTATTTGCAATGCAGAAGACAGATTTTCATTTGTTAGAGCTTTTTCCAGTGCATCTTTAAGTTAGAGTTTCAATACTCAGAATCAACAATTTAGAACTTCTTAGAACACTGAATGATTTTAATGCTTTGTCAGTGCAACTAAGCAGATGAAGAGAATTCAAGGCCACAAATGCTAAAAAGCTTCCTTCTCAGTGGGAGAAAGTTAGTTAATGAAATATTAAAAGTAAAGCTTCAGTACATGAAAGATTTTCCTTTTTCATGAAATGATATTTGCAATGCAGGAGACAGACTTTCATGCGTCAGAGCTTTTTTGCAGGACAAATTATTTTAGATCTTCAATGCTCAGAATCACTAGTTTAGAGCTTCTAAGAACACTAAATGTTGTGTAAGTGCATCTAAGCAGATGAAGAGAATTCAAGGCCACAGATGCTGAAAAGCTTCTTGATCAGTGAGAGAGAGTTGGTTAATGCAATTTTAAGAGTAAAGCTTATATACATGAAAGATGTCTCTTTCTTATGAAATGAAATGTTATTTGCAATGCAGAAGACAGATTTTGTTGTTTTTGAGCTTTTTTGCAGGACCAACTATGTTAGAGTTTCAATGCTCAGAAGCAACAGTTTAGAGCTTCTAAGATTACTAAATGCTTTGTAATGCTGTGTTAGTGCAACTAAGCAAATGAAGAGAATTCAAGACCACAGATGCTGAAAAGCTTCTTTCTCAGTGAGAGAGAGTTCGTTAATGCAATTTTAAGAGTAAAGCTTATATACATGAAAGATGTTTCTTTCTTATGAAATGAAATCTTATGTGCAATGCAGAAGACAGATTTTCATGTGTTAGAGCTTTTTCCAGTGCATGTTTAAGTTAGAGTTTCAATGCTCAGAATCAACAGTTTAGAACGTCTAAGAACATTAAATGCTTTTTAACGCTATGTCAGTGCAACTAAGCAAATTAAGAGAATTCAAGGCCACAGATGCAGACAAGCTTCCTTCTCAGCGAGAGAAAGTTGGTTAATGCAATTTTAAGAGTAAAGCTTATATACATGAAAGATGTTTCTTTCTTATGAAATGAAATCTTATGTGCAATGCAGAAGACAGATTTTCATTTGTTAGAGCTTTTTTCAAGAGCAAGTTTAAGTTAGAGCTTTAATGCTCAGAATCAACAGTTTAGAGCTTCCAAGAACACTACATGCTTTGTAATGCTATGATAGTGCAACTAAGCAAATGAAGAGAATTCAAGGCCACAGATGCTGAAAAGCTTCTTGATCAGTGAGAGAGAGTTGGTTAATGCAATTTTAAGAGTAAAGCTTATATACATGAAAGATGTCTCTTTCTTATGAAATGAAATGTTATTTGCAATGCAGAAGACAGATTTTGTTGTTTTTGAGCTTTTTTGCAGGACCAACTATGTTAGAGTTTCAATGCTCAGAAGCAAGAGTTTAGAGCTTCTAAGATTACTAAATGCTTTGTAATGCTGTGTTAGTGCAACTAAGCAAATGAAGAGAATTCAAGGCCACAGATGCTGAAAAGCTTCTTTCTCAGTGAGAGAGAGTTGGTTAATGCAATTTTAAGAGTAAAGCTTATATACATGAAAGATGTTTCTTTCTTATGAAATGAAATCTTATGTGCAATGCAGAAGACAGATTTTCATTTGTTAGAGCTTTTTTCAAGATCAAGTTTAAGTTTGAGCTTCAATACTCAGAATCAACAGTTTAGAGCTTCTAAGAACATTAAAAGCTGTGTAAAGCTGAGTTAGTGCAACTAAGCAAATGAAGAGAATTCAAAGCCACAGATGCTAAAGAGCTTCCTTTTCAGTGAGAGAGAGTTGGTTAATGCAATTTTGAGAGTAAAGCTTCCGTACATGAGACATGTTTCTTTTTCATGAAATGAAATGTTATTTGCAATGCAGATGACAGATTTTCATGTGTTTGAGCTTTTTTGCAGAACCAACTATGTTAGAGCTTTCTATGTTTAGAATTAACAGTTTCGAGCTTAGATAGTTAGAACGTTTTTCCAGTGCAAGTTTATGTTAGAGTTTCAATGCACAGAATCACTAGTTCAGAGCTTCTAAGAACACTAAATGCGGTGTAAGTGCATCTAAGCAAATGAAGAGAATTCAAGGCCACAGCTGCTGAACAGCTTCTTACACAGTGAGAGAAAGTTGGTTAATGAAATTTTGAGAGTAAATCTTCAGTACATGAAAGATGTTTCTTTCTTATGAAATGAAATTTTATTTACAATGCAGAAGACAGATATTCATTTGTTAGAGCTTTTTCCAGTGCATGTTTAAGTTAGAGCTTCAATGCTCAGAATCAACAGTTTACAACTTCTTAGGACACTAAATGATTTTAATGCTATGTTATTTCAACTAAGCAGATGAAGAGAATTCATGGCCACAGATGCTAAAAAGCTTCCTTCTCAGTGGGAGAACGTTAGTAATGAAATTTTAAGAGTAAAGCTTCAGTACATGAAAGATTTTCCTTTTTCATGAAATGACATGATATTTGCAATGCAGGATACAGACACTCATGCGTTAGAGCTTTTTTGCAGGACAAATTATTTTAGAGATTCAATGCTCAGAATCACTAGTTTAGAGCTTCTAAAAACATTAAATGTTGTGTAAGTGCATCTAAGCAAAGGAAGAGAATTCAAGGCCACAGATGCTGAACAGATTTTTTCACAGTGAGAGAAAGTTGGTTAATGCAATTTTAAGAGTAAAGCTTATATACATGAAAGATGTTTCTTTCTTATGAAATGAAATCTTATTTGCAATGCAGAAGACAGATTTTCATTTGTTAGAGCTTTTTCCAGTGCATCTTTAAGTTAGAGTTTCAATACTCAGAATCAACAATTTAGAACTTCTTAGAACACTGAATGATTTTAATGCTTTGTCAGTGCAACTAAGCAGATGAAGAGAATTCAAGGCCACAGATGCTAAAAAGCTTCCTTCTCAGTGGGAGAAAGTTAGTTAATGAAATTTTAAAAGTAAAGCTTCAGTACATGAAAGATTTTCCTTTTTCATGAAATGAAATGATATTTGCAATGCAGGAGACAGACTTTCATGCGTCAGAGATTTTTTGCAGGACAAATTATTTTAGATCTTCAATGCTCAGAATCATTAGTTTAGAGCTTCTAAGAACACTAAATGTTGTGTAAGTGCATCTAAGCAAATGAAGAGAATTCAAGTCCACAGAAGCTTTTTTCACAGTGAGAGAAAGTTGGTTAATGCAATTTTAAGAGTAAAGCTTATATACATGAAAGATGTTTCTTTCTTATGAAATGAAATCTTATGTGCAATGCAGAAGACAGATTTTCATTTGTTAGAGCTTTTTCCAGTGCATGTTTAAGTTAGAGCTTCAATGCTCAGAATCAACAGTTTAGAACGTCTAAGAACATTAAATGCTTTTTAACGCTATGTCAGTGCAACTAAGCAAATTAAGAGAATTCAAGGCCACAGATGCAGACAAGCTTCCTTCTCAGCGAGAGAAAGTTGGTTAATGCAATTTTAAGAGTAAAGCTTATATACATGAAAGATGTTTCTTTCTTATGAAATGAAATCTTATGTGCAATGCAGAAGACAGATTTTCATTTGTTAGAGCTTTTTTCAAGAGCAAGTTTAAGTTTGAGCTTCAATACTCAGAATCAACAGTTTAGAGCTTCTAAGAACATTAAAAGCTGTGTAAAGCTGAGTTAGTGCAACTAAGCAAATGAAGAGAATTCAAAGCCACAGATGCTAAAGAGCTTCCTTTTCAGTGAGAGAGAGTTGGTTAATGCAATTTTGAGAGTAAAGCTTCCGTACATGAGACATGTTTCTTTTTCATGAAATGAAATGTTATTTGCAATGCAGATGACAGATTTTCATGTGTTTGAGCTTTTTTGCAGAACCAACTATGTTAGAGCTTTCTATGTTTAGAATTAACAGTTTCGAGCTTAGATAGTTAGAACGTTTTTCCAGTGCAAGTTTATGTTAGAGTTTCAATGCACAGAATCACTAGTTCAGAGCTTCTAAGAACACTAAATGCGGTGTAAGTGCATCTAAGCAAATGAAGAGAATTCAAGGCCACAGCTGCTGAAAAGCTTCTTTCACAGTGAGAGAAAGTTGGTTAATGAAATTTTGAGAGTAAATCTTCAGTACATGAAAGATGTTTCTTTCTTATGAAATGAAATTTTATTTACAATGCAGAAGACAGATATTCATTTGTTAGAGCTTTTTCCAGTGCATGTTTAAGTTAGAGCTTCAATGCTCAGAATCAACAGTTTACAACTTCTTAGGACACTAAATGATTTTAATGCTATGTTATTTCAACTAAGCAGATGAAGAGAATTCATGGCCACAGATGCTAAAAAGCTTCCTTCTCAGTGGGAGAACGTTAGTAATGAAATTTTAAGAGTAAAGCTTCAGTACATGAAAGATTTTCCTTTTTCATGAAATGACATGATATTTGCAATGCAGGATACAGACACTCATGCGTTAGAGCTTTTTTGCAGGACAAATTATTTTAGAGATTCAATGCTCAGAATCACTAGTTTAGAGCTTCTAAAAACATTAAATGTTGTGTAAGTGCATCTAAGCAAAGGAAGAGAATTCAAGGCCACAGATGCTGAACAGATTTTTTCACAGTGAGAGAAAGTTGGTTAATGCAATTTTAAGAGTAAAGCTTATATACATGAAAGATGTTTCTTTCTTATGAAATGAAATCTTATTTGCAATGCAGAAGACAGATTTTCATTTGTTAGAGCTTTTTCCAGTGCATCTTTAAGTTAGAGTTTCAATACTCAGAATCAACAATTTAGAACTTCTTAGAACACTGAATGATTTTAATGCTTTGTCAGTGCAACTAAGCAGATGAAGAGAATTCAAGGCCACAGATGCTAAAAAGCTTCCTTCTCAGTGGGAGAAAGTTAGTTAATGAAATTTTAAAAGTAAAGCTTCAGTACATGAAAGATTTTCCTTTTTCATGAAATGAAATGATATTTGCAATGCAGGAGACAGACTTTCATGCGTCAGAGATTTTTTGCAGGACAAATTATTTTAGATCTTCAATGCTCAGAATCATTAGTTTAGAGCTTCTAAGAACACTAAATGTTGTGTAAGTGCATCTAAGCAAATGAAGAGAATTCAAGTCCACAGAAGCTTTTTTCACAGTGAGAGAAAGTTGGTTAATGCAATTTTGAGAGTAAATCTTCAGTACATGAAAGATGTTTCTTTCTTATGAAATGAAATCTTATGTGCAATGCAGAAGACAGATTTTCATTTGTTAGAGCTTTTTTCAAGAGCAAGTTTAAGTTAGAGCTTTAATGCTCAGAATCAACAGTTTAGAGCTTCTAAGAACATTAAAAGCTGCGTAAAGCTGTGTTAGTGCAACTAAGCAAACGAAGAGAATTCAAGGCCACAGATGCTAAAAAACTTCTTTCTCAGTGAGAGAGATATGGTTAATGCAATTTTAAGAGTGAAGCTTATATACATGAAAGATGTTTCTTTCTCATGAAATGAAATCTTATGTGCAATGCAGAAGACAGATTTTCATTTGTTAGAGCTTTTTCCAGTGCATGTTTAAGTTAGAGCTTCAATGCTCAGAATCAACAGTTTAGAACGTCTAAGAACATTAAATGCTTTTTAATGCTATGTCAATGCAACTAAGCAAATTAAGAGAATTCAAGGCCACAGATGCAGACAAGCTTCCTTCTCAGCGAGAGAAAGTTGGTTAATGCAATTTTAAGAGTAAAGCTTATATACATGAAAGATGTTTCTTTCTTATGAAATGAAATCTTATGTGCAATGCAGAAGACAGATTTTCATTTGTTAGAGCTTTTTTCAAGAGCAAGTTTAAGTTAGAGCTTTAATGCTCAGAATCAACAGTTTAGAGCTTCTAAGAACATTAAAAGCTGCGTAAAGCTGTGGTAGTGCAACTAAGCAAACGAAGAGAATTCAAGGCCACAGATGCTAAAAAACTTCTTTCTCAGTGAGAGAGATTTGGTTAATGCAATTTTAAGAGTGAAAGCTTATATACATGAAAGATGTTTCTTTCTCATGAAATGAAATGTTATTTGCAATGCAGATGACAGATTTTCGTGTGTTAGAGCTTTTTTGCAGGAAAAAACTATGTTAGAGCTTTCTATGCTTAGAATCAACAGTTTAGAGCTTCCAAGAACACTACATGCTTTGTAATGCTATGATAGTGCAACTAAGCAAATGAAGAGAATTCAAGGCCACAGATGCTGCAAAGCTTCTTGATCAGTGAGAGAGAGTTGGTTAATGCAATTTTAAGAGTATAGCTTATATACATGAAAGATGTCTCTTTCTTATGAAATGAAATGTTATTTGCTATGCAGAAGACAGATTTTGTTGTTTTTGAGCTTTTTTGCAGGACCAACTATGTTAGAGTTTCAATGCTCAGAAGCAACAGTTTAGAGCTTCTAAGATTACTAAATGCTTTGTAATGCTGTGTTAGTGCAACTAAGCAAATGAAGAGAATTCAAGGCCACAGATGCTGAAAAGCTTCTTTCTCAGTGAGAGAGAGTTGGTTAATGCAATTTTAAGAGTAAAGCTTATATACATGAAAGATGTTTCTTTCTTATGAAATGAAATCTTATGTGCAATGCAGAAGACAGATTTTCATTTGTTAGAGCTTTTTTCAAGAGCAAGTTTAAGTTAGAGCTTTAATGCTCAGAATCAACAGTTTAGAGCTTCTAAGAACATTAAAAGCTGCGTAAAGCTGTGTTAGTGCAACTAAGCAAACGAAGAGAATTCAAGGCCACAGATGCTAAAAAACTTCTTTCTCAGTGAGAGAGATTTGGTTAATGCAATTTTAAGAGTGAAAGCTTATATACATGAAAGATGTCTCTTTCTTATGAAATGAAATGTTATTTGCAATGCAGAAGACAGATTTTGTTGTTTTTGAGCTTTTTTGCAGGACCAACTATGTTAGAGTTTCAATGCTCAGAAGCAACAGTTTAGAGCTTCTAAGAACATTAAAAGCTGTGTAAAGCTGAGTTAGTGCAACTAAGCAAATGAAGAGAATTCAAAGCCACAGATGCTAAAGAGCTTCCTTTTCAGTGAGAGAGAGTTGGTTAATGCAATTTTGAGAGTAAAGCTTCCGTACATGAGACATGTTTCTTTCTCATGAAATGAAATGTTATTTGCAATGCAGATGACAGATTTTCATGTGTTTGAGCTTTTTTTGCAGAACCAACTATGTTAGAGCTTTCTATGTTTAGAATTAACAGTTTCGAGCTTAGATAGTTAGAACGTTTTTCCAGTGCAAGTTTATGTTAGAGTTTCAATGCACAGAATCACTAGTTCAGAGCTTCTAAGAACACTAAATGCGGTGTAAGTGCATCTAAGCAAATGAAGAGAATTCAAGGCCACAGCTGCTGAAAAGCTTCTTACACAGTGAGAGAAAGTTGATTAATGAAATTTTGAGAGTAAATCTTCAGTACATGAAAGATGTTTCTTTCTTATGAAATGAAATTTTATTTACAATGCAGAAGACAGATATTCATTTGTTAGAGCTTTTTCCAGTGCATGTTTAAGTTAGAGCTTCAATGCTCAGAATCAACAGTTTACAACTTCTTAGAACACTAAATGATTTTAATGCTATGTTATTTCAACTAAGCAGATGAAGAGAATTCATGGCCACAGATGCTAAAAAGCTTCCTTCTCAGTGGGAGAACGTTAGTAATGAAATTTTAAGAGTAAAGCTTCAGTACATGAAAGATTTTCCTTTTTCCTGAAATGACATGATATTTGCAATGCAGGATACAGACACTCATGCGTTAGAGCTTTTTTGCAGGACAAATTATTTTAGAGCTTCAATGCTCAGAATCACTAGTTTAGAGCTTCTAAGAACATTAAATGTTGTATAAGTGCATCTAAGCAAATGAAGAGAATTCAAGTCCACAGAAGCTTTTTTCACAGTGAGAGAAAGTTGGTTAATGCAATTTTAAGAGTAAAGATTATATACATGAAAGATGTTTCTTTCATATGAAATGAAATCTTATGTGCAATGCAGAAGACAGATTTTCATTTGTTAGAGCTTTTTCCAGTGCATGTTTAAGTTAGAGCTTCAATGCTCAGAATCAACAGTTTAGAACGTCTAAGAACATTAAATGCTTTTTAACGCTATGTCAGTGCAACTAAGCAAATTAAGAGAATTCAAGGCCACAGATGCAGACAAGCTTCCTTCTCAGCGAGAGAAAGTTGGTTAATGCAATTTTAAGAGTAAAGCTTATATACATGAAAGATGTTTCTTTCTTATGAAATGAAATCTTATGTGCAATGCAGAAGACAGATTTTCATTTGTTAGAGCTTTTTTCAAGAGCAAGTTAAGTTAGAGCTTTAATGCTCAGAATCAACAGTTTAGAGCTTCAAAGAACATTAAAAGCTGCGTAAAGCTGTGTTAGTGCAACTAAGCAAACGAAGAGAATTCAAGGCCACAGATGCTGAAAAGCTTCTTTCTCAGTGAGAGAGATTTGGTTAATGCAATTTTAAGAGTGAAGCTTATATACATGAAAGATGTTTCTTTCTCATGAAGTAAATTTTATTTGCAATGCAGAAGACAGATTTTGTTGTATTAGAGCTTTTTTGCAGGACCAACTATGTTGGAGCGTCAATGCTCAGAATCAACAGTTTAGAGCTTCTAAGAACATTAAAAGCTGTGTAAAGCTGAGTTATTGCAACTAAGCAAATGAAGAGAATTCAAGGCCACAGATGCTAAAGAGCTTTCTTTTCAGTGAGAGAGAGTTGGTTAATGCAATTTTGAGAGTAAAGCTTCCGTACATGAGACATGTTTCTTTCTCATGAAATGAAATGTTATTTGCAATGCAGATGACAGATTTTCATGTGTTAGAGCTTTTTTGCAGAACCAACTATGTTAGAGCTTTCTATGCTTAGAATTAACAGTTTCGAGCTTAGATAGTTAGAACGTTTTTCCAGTGCAAGTTTATGTTAGAGTTTCAATGCACAGAATCACTAGTTTAGAGCTTCTAAGAACACTAAATGTTGTGTAAGTGCATCTAAGCAAATGAAGAGAATTCAAGTCCACAGAAGCTTTTTTCACAGTGAGAGAAAGTTGGTTAATGCAATTTTAAGAGTAAAGCTTATATACATGAAAGATGTTTCTTTCTTATGAAATGAAATCTTATGTGCAATGCAGAAGACAGATTTTCATTTGTTAGAGCTTTTTCCAGTGCATATTTAAGTTAGAGCTTCAATGCTCAGAATCAACAGTTTAGAACGTCTAAGAACATTAAATGCTTTTTAACGCTATGTCAGTGCAACTAAGCAAATTAAGAGAATTCAAGGCCACAGATGCAGACAAGCCTCCTTCTCAGCGAGAGAAAGTTGGTTAATGCAATTTTAAGAGTAAAGCTTATATACATGAAAGATGTTTCTTTCTTATGAAATGAAATCTTATGTGCAATGCAGAAGACAGATTTTCATTTGTTAGAGCTTTTTTCAAGAGCAAGTTTAAGTTAGAGCTTTAATGCTCAGAATCAACAGTTTAGAGCTTCTAAGAACATTAAAAGCTGCGGAAAGCTGTGTTAGTGCAACTAAGCAAACGAAGAGAATTCAAGGCCACAGATGCTAAAAAACTTCTTTCTCAGTGAGAGAGATTTGGTTAATGCAATTTTAAGAGTGAAGCTTATATACATGAAAGATGTTTCTTTCTCATGAAATGAAATGTTATTTGCAATGCAGATGACACATATTCATGTGTTAGAGCTTTTTTGCAGGAAAAAACTATGTTAGAGCTTTCTATGCTTAGAATCAACAGTTTAGAGCTTCCAAGAACACTACATGCTTTGTAATGCTATGATAGTGCAATTAAGCAAATGAAGAGAATTCAAGGCCACAGATGCTGAAAAGCTTCTTGATCAGTGAGAGAGAGTTGGTTAATGCAATTTTAAGAGTAAAGCTTATATACATGAAAGATGTCTCTTTCTTATGAAATGAAATGTTATTTGCATTGCAGAAGACAGATTTTGTTGTTTTTGAGCTTTTTTGCAGGACCAACTATGTTAGAGTTTCAATGCTCAGAAGCAACAGTTTAGAGCTTCTAAGATTACTAAATGCTTTGTAATGCTGTGTTAGTGCAACTAAGCAAATGAAGAGATTTCAAGGCCACAGATGCTGAAAAGCTTCTTTCTCAGTGAGAGAGATTTGGTTAATGCAATTTTAAGAGTGAAGCTTATATACATGAAAGATGTTTCTTTCTCATGAAGTAAATTTTATTTGCAATGCAGAAGACAGATTTTGTTGTTTTAGAGCTTTTTTGCAGGACCAACTATGTTGGAGCGTCAATGCTCAGAATCAACAGTTTAGAGCTTCTAAGAACATTAAAAGCTGTGTAAAGCTGAGTTATTGCAACTAAGCAAATGAAGAGAATTCAAGGCCACAGATGCTAAAGAGCTTTCTTTTCAGTGAGAGAGAGTTGGTTAATGCAATTTTGAGAGTAAAGCTTCCGTACATGAGACATGTTTCTTTCTCATGAAATGAAATGTTATTTGCAATGCAGATGACAGATTTTCATGTGTTAGAGCTTTTTTGCAGAACCAACTATGTTAGAGCTTTCTATGCTTAGAATTAACAGTTTCGAGCTTAGATAGTTAGAACGTTTTTTCCAGTGCAAGTTTATGTTAGAGTTTCAATGCACAGAATCACTAGTTTAGAGCTTCTAAGAACACTAAATGTTGTGTAAGTGCATCTAAGCAAATGAAGAGAATTCAAGTCCACAGAAGCTTTTTTCACAGTGAGAGAAAGTTGGTTAATGCAATTTTAAGAGTAAAGCTTATATACATGAAAGATGTTTTCTTTCTTATGAAATGAAATCTTATGTGCAATGCAGAAGACAGATTTTCATTTGTTAGAGCTTTTTCCAGTGCATGTTTAAGTTAAAGCTTCAATGCTCAGAATCAACAGTTTAGAACGTCTAAGAACATTAAATGCTTTTTAACGATATGTCAGTGCAACTAAGCAAATTAAGAGAATTCAAGGCCACAGATGCAGACAAGCTTTCTTCTCAGCGAGAGAAAGTTGGTTAATGCAATTTTAAGAGTAAAGCTTATATACATGAAAGATGTTTCTTTCTTATGAAATGAAATCTTATGTGCAATGCAGAAGACAGATTTTCATTTGTTAGAGCTTTTTTCAAGAGCAAGTATAAGTTAGAGCTTTAATGCTCAGAATCAACAGTTTAGAGCTTCCAAGAACACTACATGCTTTGTAATGCTATGATAGTGCAACTAAGCAAATGAAGAGAATTCAAGGCCACAGATGCTGAAAAGCTTCTTGATCAGTGAGAGAGAGTTGGTTAATGCAATTTTAAGAGTAAAGCTTATATACATGAAAGATGTCTCTTTCTTATGAAATGAAATGTTATTTGCAATGCAGAAGACAGATTTTGTTGTTTTTGAGCTTTTTTTGCAGGACCAACTATGTTAGAGTTTCAATGCTCAGAAGCAACAGTTTAGAGCGTCTAAGATTACTAAATGCTTTGTAATGCTGTGTTAGTGCAACTAAGCAAATGAAGAGAATTCAAGGCCACAGATGCTGAAAAGCTTCTTTCTCAGTGAGAGAGAGTTGGTTAATGCAATTTTAAGAGTGAAGCTTATATACATGAAAGATGTTTCTTTCTCATGAAATGAAATGTTATTTGCAATGCAGATGACAGATTTTCATGTGTTAGAGCTTTTTTGCAGGAAAAAACTATGTTAGAGCTTTCTATGCTCAGAATCAACAGTTTAAAGCTTCCAAGAACACTACATGCTTTGTAATGCTATGATAGTGCAACTAAGCAAATGAAGAGAATTGAAGGCCACAGATGCTGAAAAGCTTCTTGATCAGTGAGAGAGAGTTGGTTAATGCAATTTTAAGAGTAAAGCTTATATACATGAAAGATGTCTCTTTCTTATGAAATGAAATGTTATTTGCAATGCAGAAGACAGATTTTGTTGTTTTAGAGCTTTTTTGCAGGACCAACTATGTTAGAGTTTCAATGCTCAGAAGCAACAGTTTAGAGCTTCTAAGATCACTAAATGTGTTGTAATGCTGTGTTAGTGCAACTAAGCAAATGAAGAGAATTCAAGGCCACAGATGCTGAAAAGCTTCTTTCTCCGTGAGAGAGAGTTGGTTAATGCAATTTTAAGAGTAAAGCTTATATACATAAAAGATGTTTCTTTCTTATGAAATGAAATCTTATTTGCAATGCAGAAGACAGATTTTCATTTGTTAGAGCTTTTTCCAGTGCATCTTTAAGTTAGAGTTTCAATACTCAGAATCAACAGTTTAGAACTTCTTAGAACACTGAATGATTTTAATGCTTTGTCAGTGCAACTAAGCAGATGAAGAGAATTCAAGGCCACAGATGCAAAAAAGCTTCCTTCTCAGTGGGAGAAAGTTAGTTAATGAAATTTTAAAAGTAAAGCTTCAGTACATGAAAGATTTTCCTTTTTCATGAAATGAAATGATATTTGCAATGCAGGAGACAGACTTTCATGCGTCAGAGCTTTTTTGCAGGACAAATTGTTTTAGATCTTCAATGCTCAGAATCACTAGTTTAGAGCTTCTAAGAACACTAAATGTTGTGTAAGTGCATCTAAGCAAATGAAGAGAATTCAAGTCCACAGAAGCTTTTTTCACAGTGAGAGAAAGTTGGTTAATGCAATTTTAAGAGTAAAGCTTGTATACATGAAAGATGTTTCTTTCTTATGAAATGAAATCTTATGTGCAATGCAGAAGACAGATTTTCATTTGTTAGAGCTTTTTCCAGTGCATATTTAAGTTAGAGCTTCAATGCTCAGAATCAACAGTTTAGAACGTCTAAGAACATTAAATGCTTTTTAACGCTATGTCAGTGCAACTAAGCAAATTAAGAGAATTCAAGGCCACAGATGCAGACAAGCCTCCTTCTCAGCGAGAGAAAGTTGGTTAATGCAATTTTAAGAGTAAAGCTTATATACATGAAAGATGTTTCTTTCTTATGAAATGAAATCTTATTTGCAATGCAGAAGACAGATTTTCATTTGTTAGAGCTTTTTCCAGTGCATCTTTAAGTTAGAGTTTCAATACTCAGAATCAACAGTTTAGAACTTCTTAGAACACTGAATGATTTTAATGCTTTGTCAGTGCAACTAAGCAGATGAAGAGAATTCCTGGCCACAGATGCTAAAAAGCTTCCTTCTCAGTGGGAGAAAGTTAGTTAATGAAATTTTAAAAGTAAAGCTTCAGTACATGAAAGATTTTCCTTTTTCATGAAATGAAATGATATTTGCAATGCAGGAGACAGACTTTCATGCGTCAGAGCTTTTTTGCAGGACAAATTATTTTAGATCTTCAATGCTCAGAATCACTAGTTTAGAGCTTCTAAGAACACTAAATGTTGTGTAAGTGTATCTAAGCAAATGAAGAGAATTCAAGTCCACAGAAGCTTTTTTCACAGTGAGAGAAAGTTGGTTAATGCAATTTTAAGAGTAAAGCTTATATACATGAAAGATGTTTCTTTCTTATGAAATGAAATCTTATGTGCAATGCAGAAGACAGATTTTCATTTGTTAGAGCTTTTTCCAGTGCATATTTAAGTTAGAGCTTCAATGCTCAGAATCAACAGTTTAGAACGTCTAAGAACATTAAATGCTTTTTAACGCTATGTCAGTGCAACTAAGCAAATTAAGAGAATTCAAGGCCACAGATGCAGACAAGCCTCCTTCTCAGCGAGAGAAAGTTGGTTAATGCAATTTTAAGAGTAAAGCTTATATCCATGAAAGATGTTTCTTTCTTATGAAATGAAATCTTATGTGCAATGCAGAAGACAGATTTTCATTTGTTAGAGCTTTTTTCAAGAGCAAGTTTAAGTTAGAGCTTTAATGCTCAGAATCAACAGTTTAGAGCTTCTAAGAACATTAAAAGCTGCGGAAAGCTGTGTTAGTGCAACTAAGCAAACGAAGAGAATTCAAGGCCACAGATGCTAAAAAACTTCTTTCTCAGTGAGAGAGATTTGGTTAATGCAATTTTAAGAGTGAAGCTTATATACATGAAAGATGTTTCTTTCTCATGAAATGAAATGTTATTTGCAATGCAGATGACAGATATTCATGTGTTAGAGCTTTTTTGCAGGAAAAAACTATGTTAGAGCTTTCTATGCTTATAATCAACAGTTTAGAGCTTCCAAGAACACTACATGCTTTGTAAAGCTATGATAGTGCAACTAAGCAAATGAAGAGAATTCAAGGCCACAGATGCTGAAAAGCTTCTTGATCAGTGAGAGAGAGTTGGTTAATGCAATTTTAAGAGTAAAGCTTATATACATGAAAGATGTCTCTTTCTTATGAAATGAAATGTTATTTGCATTGCAGAAGACAGATTTTGTTGTTTTTGAGCTTTTTTGCAGGACCAACTATGTTAGAGTTTCAATGCTCAGAAGCAACAGTTTAGAGCTTCTAAGATTACTAAATGCTTTGTAATGCTGTGTTAGTGCAACTAAGCAAATGAAGAGATTTCAAGGCCACAGATGCTGAAAAGCTTCTTTCTCCGTGAGAGAGAGTTGGTTAATGCAATTTTAAGAGTAAAGCTTATATACATGAAAGATGTTTCTTTCTTATGAAATGAAATCTTATTTGCAATGCAGAAGACAGATTTTCATGTTTTAGAGCATTTTCCAGTGCATCTTTAAGTTAGAGTTTCAATACTCAGAATCAACAGTTTAGAACTTCTTAGAACACTGAATGATTTTAATGCTTTGTCAGTGCAACTAAGCAGATGAAGAGAATTCAAGGCCACAAATGCTAAAAGCTTCCTTCTCAGTGGGAGAAAGTTAGTTAATGAAATTTTAAAAGTAAAGCTTCAGTACATGAAAGATTTTCCTTTTTCATGAAATGAAATGATATTTGCAATGCAGGAGACAGACTTTCATGCGTCAGAGCTTTTTTGCAGGACAAATTATTTTAGATCTTCAATGCTCAGAATCACTAGTTTAGAGCTTCTAAGAACACTAAATGTTGTGTAAGTGCATCTAAGCAAATGAAGAGAATTCAAGTCCACAGAAGCTTTTTTCACAGTGAGAGAAAGTTGGTTAATGCAATTTTAAGAGTAAAGCTTATATACATGAAAGATGTTTCTTTCTTATGAAATGAAATCTTATGTGCAATGCAGAAGACAGATTTTCATTTGTTAGAGCTTTTTCCAGTGCATGTTTAAGTTAAAGCTTCAATGCTCAGAATCAACAGTTTAGAACGTCTAAGAACATTAAATGCTTTTTAACGCTATGTCAGTGCAACTAAGCAAATTAAGAGAATTCAAGGCCACAGATGCAGACAAGCTTTCTTCTCAGCGAGAGAAAGTTGGTTAATGCAATTTTAAGAGTAAAGCTTATATACATGAAAGATGTTTCTTTCTTATGAAATGAAATCTTATGTGCAATGCAGAAGACAGATTTTCATTTGTTAGAGCTTTTTTCAAGATCAAGTTTAAGTTTGAGCTTTAATGCTCAGAATCAACAGTTTAGAGCTTCTAAGAACATTAAAAGCTGTGTAAAGCTGTGTTAGTGCAACTAAGCAAACGAAGAGAATTCAAGGCCACAGATGCTGAAAAGCTTCTTCTCAGTGAGAGAGATTTGGTTAATGCAATTTTAAAAGAGTGAAGCTTATATACATGAAAGATGTTTCTTTCTCATGAAGTAAATTTTATTTGCAATGCAGAAGACAGATTTTGTTGTTTTAGAGCTTTTTTGCAGGACCAACTATGTTGGAGCGTCAATGCTCAGAATCAACACTTTAGAGCTTCTAAGAACATTAAAAGCTGTGTAAAGCTGAGTTATTGCAACTAAGCAAATGAAGAGAATTCAAGGCCACAGATGCTAAAGAGCTTTCTTTTCAGTGAGAGAGAGTTGGTTAATGCAATTTTGAGAGTAAAGCTTCCGTACATGAGACATGTTTCTTTCTCATGAAATGAAATGTTATTTGCAATGCAGATGACAGATTTTCATGTGTTAGAGCTTTTTTGCAGAACCAACTATGTTAGAGCTTTCTATGCTTAGAATTAACAGTTTCGAGCTTAGATAGTTAGAACGTTTTTCCAGTGCAAGTTTATGTTAGAGTTTCAATGCACAGAATCACTAGTTCAGAGCTTCTAAGAACACTAAATGCGGTGTAAGTGCATCTAAGCAAATGAAGAGAATTCAAGGCCACAGCTGCTGAAAAGCTTCTTACACAGTGAGAGAAAGTTGGTTAATGAAATTTTGAGAGTAAATCTTCAGTACATGAAAGATGTTTCTTTCTTATGAAATGAAATCTTATTTGCAATGCAGAAGACAGATTTTCATTTGTTAGAGCTTTTTCCAGTGCATGTTTAAGTTAGAGCTTCAATGCTCAGAATCAACAGTTTAGAACTTCTTAGAACACTAAATGATTTTAATGCTATGTTATTTCAACTAAGCAGATGAAGAGAATTCATGGCCACAGATGCTAAAAAGCTTCCTTCTCAGTGGGAGAACGTTAGTAATGAAATTTTAAGAGTAAAGCTTCAGTACATGAAAGATTTTCCTTTTTCATAAAATGACATGATATTTGCAATGCAGGATACAGACACTCATGCGTTAGAGCTTTTTTGCAGGACAAATTATTTTAGAGCTTCAATGCTCAGAATCACTAGTATAGAGCTTCTAAGAACATTAAATGTTGTGTAAGTGCATCTAAGCAAAGGAAGAGAATTCAAGGCCACAGATGCTGAACAGATTTTTTCACAGTGAGAGAAAGTTGTTTAATCCAATTTTAAGAGTAAAGCTTAAATACATGAAAGATGTTTCTTTCTCATGAAATGAAATGTTATTTGCAATGCAGAAGACAGATTTTGTTGTTTTAGAGCTTTTTTGCAGGACCAACTATGTTAGAGTTTCAATGCTCAGAAGCAACAGTTTAGAGCTTCTAAGATCACTAAATGTGTTGTAATGCTGTGTTAGTGCAACTAAGCAAATGAAGAGAATTCAAGGCCACAGATGCTGAAAAGCTTCTTTCTCCGTGAGAGAGAGTTGGTTAATGCAATTTTAAGAGTAAAGCTTATATACATGAAAGATGTTTCTTTCTTATGAAATGAAATCTTATTTGCAATGCAGAAGACAGATTTTCATTTGTTAGAGCTTTTTCCAGTGCATCTTTAAGTTAGAGTTTCAATACTCAGAATCAACAGTTTAGAACTTCTTAGAACACTGAATGATTTTAATGCTTTGTCAGTGCAACTAAGCAGATGAAGAGAATTCAAGGCCACAAATGCTAAAAAGCTTCCTTCTCAGTGGGAGAAAGTTAGTTAATGAAATTTTAAAAGTAAAGCTTCAGTACATGAAAGATTTTCCTTTTTCATGAAATGAAATGATATTTGCAATGCAGGAGACAGACTTTCATGCGTCAGAGCTTTTTTGCAGGACAAATTATTTTAGATCTTCAATGCTCAGAATCACTAGTTTAGAGCTTCTAAGAACACTAAATGTTGTGTAAGTGCATCTAAGCAAATGAAGAGAATTCAAGTCCACAGAAGCTTTTTTCACAGTGAGAGAAAGTTGGTTAATGCAATTTTAAGAGTAAAGCTTATATACATGAAAGATGTTTCTTTCTTATGAAATGAAATCTTATGTGCAATGCAGAAGACAGATTTTCATTTGTTAGAGCTTTTTTCAAGATCAAGTTTAAGTTTGAGCTTCAATACTCAGAATCAACAGTTTAGAGCTTCTAAGAACATTAAAAGCTGTGTAAAGCTGAGTTAGTGCAACTAAGCAAATGAAGAGAATTCAAAGCCACAGATGCTAAAGAGCTTCCTTTTCAGTGAGAGAGAGTTGGTTAATGCAATTTTGAGAGTAAAGCTTCCGTACATGAGACATGTTTCTTTTTCATGAAATGAAATGTTATTTGCAATGCAGATGACAGATTTTCATGTGTTTGAGCTTTTTTGCAGAACCAACTATGTTAGAGCTTTCTATGTTTAGAATTAACAGTTTCGAGCTTAGATAGTTAGAACGTTTTTCCAGTGCAAGTTTATGTTAGAGTTTCAATGCACAGAATCACTAGTTCAGAGCTTCTAAGAACACTAAATGCGGTGTAAGTGCATCTAAGCAAATGAAGAGAATTCAAGGCCACAGCTGCTGAACAGCTTCTTACACAGTGAGAGAAAGTTGGTTAATGAAATTTTGAGAGTAAATCTTCAGTACATGAAAGATGTTTCTTTCTTATGAAATGAAATTTTATTTACAATGCAGAAGACAGATATTCATTTGTTAGAGCTTTTTCCAGTGCATGTTTAAGTTAGAGCTTCAATGCTCAGAATCAACAGTTTACAACTTCTTAGGACACTAAATGATTTTAATGCTATGTTATTTCAACTAAGCAGATGAAGAGAATTCATGGCCACAGATGCTAAAAAGCTTCCTTCTCAGTGGGAGAACGTTAGTAATGAAATTTTAAGAGTAAAGCTTCAGTACATGAAAGATTTTCCTTTTTCATGAAATGACATGATATTTGCAATGCAGGATACAGACACTCATGCGTTAGAGCTTTTTTGCAGGACAAATTATTTTAGAGATTCAATGCTCAGAATCACTAGTTTAGAGCTTCTAAAAACATTAAATGTTGTGTAAGTGCATCTAAGCAAAGGAAGAGAATTCAAGGCCACAGATGCTGAACAGATTTTTTCACAGTGAGAGAAAGTTGGTTAATGCAATTTTAAGAGTAAAGCTTATATACATGAAAGATGTTTCTTTCTTATGAAATGAAATCTTATTTGCAATGCAGAAGACAGATTTTCATTTGTTAGAGCTTTTTCCAGTGCATCTTTAAGTTAGAGTTTCAATACTCAGAATCAACAATTTAGAACTTCTTAGAACACTGAATGATTTTAATGCTTTGTCAGTGCAACTAAGCAGATGAAGAGAATTCAAGGCCACAGATGCTAAAAAGCTTCCTTCTCAGTGGGAGAAAGTTAGTTAATGAAATTTTAAAAGTAAAGCTTCAGTACATGAAAGATTTTCCTTTTTCATGAAATGAAATGATATTTGCAATGCAGGAGACAGACTTTCATGCGTCAGAGATTTTTTGCAGGACAAATTATTTTAGATCTTCAATGCTCAGAATCATTAGTTTAGAGCTTCTAAGAACACTAAATGTTGTGTAAGTGCATCTAAGCAAATGAAGAGAATTCAAGTCCACAGAAGCTTTTTTCACAGTGAGAGAAAGTTGGTTAATGCAATTTTAAGAGTAAAGCTTATATACATGAAAGATGTTTCTTTCTTATGAAATGAAATCTTATGTGCAATGCAGAAGACAGATTTTCATTTGTTAGAGCTTTTTCCAGTGCATGTTTAAGTTAGAGCTTCAATGCTCAGAATCAACAGTTTAGAACGTCTAAGAACATTAAATGCTTTTTAACGCTATGTCAGTGCAACTAAGCAAATTAAGAGAATTCAAGGCCACAGATGCAGACAAGCTTCCTTCTCAGCGAGAGAAAGTTGGTTAATGCAATTTTAAGAGTAAAGCTTATATACATGAAAGATGTTTCTTTCTTATGAAATGAAATCTTATGTGCAATGCAGAAGACAGATTTTCATTTGTTAGAGCTTTTTTCAAGAGCAAGTTTAAGTTTGAGCTTCAATACTCAGAATCAACAGTTTAGAGCTTCTAAGAACATTAAAAGCTGTGTAAAGCTGAGTTAGTGCAACTAAGCAAATGAAGAGAATTCAAAGCCACAGATGCTAAAGAGCTTCCTTTTCAGTGAGAGAGAGTTGGTTAATGCAATTTTGAGAGTAAAGCTTCCGTACATGAGACATGTTTCTTTTTCATGAAATGAAATGTTATTTGCAATGCAGATGACAGATTTTCATGTGTTTGAGCTTTTTTGCAGAACCAACTATGTTAGAGCTTTCTATGTTTAGAATTAACAGTTTCGAGCTTAGATAGTTAGAACGTTTTTCCAGTGCAAGTTTATGTTAGAGTTTCAATGCACAGAATCACTAGTTCAGAGCTTCTAAGAACACTAAATGCGGTGTAAGTGCATCTAAGCAAATGAAGAGAATTCAAGGCCACAGCTGCTGAAAAGCTTCTTTCACAGTGAGAGAAAGTTGGTTAATGAAATTTTGAGAGTAAATCTTCAGTACATGAAAGATGTTTCTTTCTTATGAAATGAAATTTTATTTACAATGCAGAAGACAGATATTCATTTGTTAGAGCTTTTTCCAGTGCATGTTTAAGTTAGAGCTTCAATGCTCAGAATCAACAGTTTAGAACTTCTTAGAACACTAAATGATTTTAATGCTATGTTATTTCAACTAAGCAGATGAAGAGAATTCATGGCCACAGATGCTAAAAAGCTTCCTTCTCAGTGGGAGAACGTTAGTAATGAAATTTTAAGAGTAAAGCTTCAGTACATGAAAGATTTTCCTTTTTCATAAAATGACATGATATTTGCAATGCAGGATACAGACACTCATGCGTTAGAGCTTTTTTGCAGGACAAATTATTTTAGAGCTTCAATGCTCAGAATCACTAGTATAGAGCTTCTAAGAACATTAAATGTTGTGTAAGTGCATCTAAGCAAAGGAAGAGAATTCAAGGCCACAGATGCTGAACAGATTTTTTCACAGTGAGAGAAAGTTGTTTAATCCAATTTTAAGAGTAAAGCTTAAATACATGAAAGATGTTTCTTTCTCATGAAATGAAATGTTATTTGCAATGCAGAAGACAGATTTTGTTGTTTTAGAGCTTTTTTGCAGGACCAACTATGTTAGAGTTTCAATGCTCAGAAGCAACAGTTTAGAGCTTCTAAGATCACTAAATGTGTTGTAATGCTGTGTTAGTGCAACTAAGCAAATGAAGAGAATTCAAGGCCACAGATGCTGAAAAGCTTCTTTCTCCGTGAGAGAGAGTTGGTTAATGCAATTTTAAGAGTAAAGCTTATATACATGAAAGATGTTTCTTTCTTATGAAATGAAATCTTATTTGCAATGCAGAAGACAGATTTTCATTTGTTAGAGCTTTTTCCAGTGCATCTTTAAGTTAGAGTTTCAATACTCAGAATCAACAGTTTAGAACTTCTTAGAACACTGAATGATTTTAATGCTTTGTCAGTGCAACTAAGCAGATGAAGAGAATTCAAGGCCACAAATGCTAAAAAGCTTCCTTCTCAGTGGGAGAAAGTTAGTTAATGAAATTTTAAAAGTAAAGCTTCAGTACATGAAAGATTTTCCTTTTTCATGAAATGAAATGATATTTGCAATGCAGGAGACAGACTTTCATGCGTCAGAGCTTTTTTGCAGGACAAATTATTTTAGATCTTCAATGCTCAGAATCACTAGTTTAGAGCTTCTAAGAACACTAAATGTTGTGTAAGTGCATCTAAGCAAATGAAGAGAATTCAAGTCCACAGAAGCTTTTTTCACAGTGAGAGAAAGTTGGTTAATGCAATTTTAAGAGTAAAGCTTATATACATGAAAGATGTTTCTTTCTTATGAAATGAAATCTTATGTGCAATGCAGAAGACAGATTTTCATTTGTTAGAGCTTTTTTCAAGATCAAGTTTAAGTTTGAGCTTCAATACTCAGAATCAACAGTTTAGAGCTTCTAAGAACATTAAAAGCTGTGTAAAGCTGAGTTAGTGCAACTAAGCAAATGAAGAGAATTCAAAGCCACAGATGCTAAAGAGCTTCCTTTTCAGTGAGAGAGAGTTGGTTAATGCAATTTTGAGAGTAAAGCTTCCGTACATGAGACATGTTTCTTTTTCATGAAATGAAATGTTATTTGCAATGCAGATGACAGATTTTCATGTGTTTGAGCTTTTTTGCAGAACCAACTATGTTAGAGCTTTCTATGTTTAGAATTAACAGTTTCGAGCTTAGATAGTTAGAACGTTTTTCCAGTGCAAGTTTATGTTAGAGTTTCAATGCACAGAATCACTAGTTCAGAGCTTCTAAGAACACTAAATGCGGTGTAAGTGCATCTAAGCAAATGAAGAGAATTCAAGGCCACAGCTGCTGAACAGCTTCTTACACAGTGAGAGAAAGTTGGTTAATGAAATTTTGAGAGTAAATCTTCAGTACATGAAAGATGTTTCTTTCTTATGAAATGAAATTTTATTTACAATGCAGAAGACAGATATTCATTTGTTAGAGCTTTTTCCAGTGCATGTTTAAGTTAGAGCTTCAATGCTCAGAATCAACAGTTTACAACTTCTTAGGACACTAAATGATTTTAATGCTATGTTATTTCAACTAAGCAGATGAAGAGAATTCATGGCCACAGATGCTAAAAAGCTTCCTTCTCAGTGGGAGAACGTTAGTAATGAAATTTTAAGAGTAAAGCTTCAGTACATGAAAGATTTTCCTTTTTCATGAAATGACATGATATTTGCAATGCAGGATACAGACACTCATGCGTTAGAGCTTTTTTGCAGGACAAATTATTTTAGAGATTCAATGCTCAGAATCACTAGTTTAGAGCTTCTAAAAACATTAAATGTTGTGTAAGTGCATCTAAGCAAAGGAAGAGAATTCAAGGCCACAGATGCTGAACAGATTTTTTCACAGTGAGAGAAAGTTGGTTAATGCAATTTTAAGAGTAAAGCTTATATACATGAAAGATGTTTCTTTCTTATGAAATGAAATCTTATTTGCAATGCAGAAGACAGATTTTCATTTGTTAGAGCTTTTTCCAGTGCATCTTTAAGTTAGAGTTTCAATACTCAGAATCAACAATTTAGAACTTCTTAGAACACTGAATGATTTTAATGCTTTGTCAGTGCAACTAAGCAGATGAAGAGAATTCAAGGCCACAGATGCTAAAAAGCTTCCTTCTCAGTGGGAGAAAGTTAGTTAATGAAATTTTAAAAGTAAAGCTTCAGTACATGAAAGATTTTCCTTTTTCATGAAATGAAATGATATTTGCAATGCAGGAGACAGACTTTCATGCGTCAGAGATTTTTTGCAGGACAAATTATTTTAGATCTTCAATGCTCAGAATCATTAGTTTAGAGCTTCTAAGAACACTAAATGTTGTGTAAGTGCATCTAAGCAAATGAAGAGAATTCAAGTCCACAGAAGCTTTTTTCACAGTGAGAGAAAGTTGGTTAATGCAATTTTAAGAGTAAAGCTTATATACATGAAAGATGTTTCTTTCTTATGAAATGAAATCTTATGTGCAATGCAGAAGACAGATTTTCATTTGTTAGAGCTTTTTCCAGTGCATGTTTAAGTTAGAGCTTCAATGCTCAGAATCAACAGTTTAGAACGTCTAAGAACATTAAATGCTTTTTAACGCTATGTCAGTGCAACTAAGCAAATTAAGAGAATTCAAGGCCACAGATGCAGACAAGCTTCCTTCTCAGCGAGAGAAAGTTGGTTAATGCAATTTTAAGAGTAAAGCTTATATACATGAAAGATGTTTCTTTCTTATGAAATGAAATCTTATGTGCAATGCAGAAGACAGATTTTCATTTGTTAGAGCTTTTTTCAAGAGCAAGTTTAAGTTTGAGCTTCAATACTCAGAATCAACAGTTTAGAGCTTCTAAGAACATTAAAAGCTGTGTAAAGCTGAGTTAGTGCAACTAAGCAAATGAAGAGAATTCAAAGCCACAGATGCTAAAGAGCTTCCTTTTCAGTGAGAGAGAGTTGGTTAATGCAATTTTGAGAGTAAAGCTTCCGTACATGAGACATGTTTCTTTTTCATGAAATGAAATGTTATTTGCAATGCAGATGACAGATTTTCATGTGTTTGAGCTTTTTTGCAGAACCAACTATGTTAGAGCTTTCTATGTTTAGAATTAACAGTTTCGAGCTTAGATAGTTAGAACGTTTTTCCAGTGCAAGTTTATGTTAGAGTTTCAATGCACAGAATCACTAGTTCAGAGCTTCTAAGAACACTAAATGCGGTGTAAGTGCATCTAAGCAAATGAAGAGAATTCAAGGCCACAGCTGCTGAAAAGCTTCTTTCACAGTGAGAGAAAGTTGGTTAATGAAATTTTGAGAGTAAATCTTCAGTACATGAAAGATGTTTCTTTCTTATGAAATGAAATTTTATTTACAATGCAGAAGACAGATATTCATTTGTTAGAGCTTTTTCCAGTGCATGTTTAAGTTAGAGCTTCAATGCTCAGAATCAACAGTTTACAACTTCTTAGGACACTAAATGATTTTAATGCTATGTTATTTCAACTAAGCAGATGAAGAGAATTCATGGCCACAGATGCTAAAAAGCTTCCTTCTCAGTGGGAGAACGTTAGTAATGAAATTTTAAGAGTAAAGCTTCAGTACATGAAAGATTTTCCTTTTTCATGAAATGACATGATATTTGCAATGCAGGATACAGACACTCATGCGTTAGAGCTTTTTTGCAGGACAAATTATTTTAGAGATTCAATGCTCAGAATCACTAGTTTAGAGCTTCTAAAAACATTAAATGTTGTGTAAGTGCATCTAAGCAAAGGAAGAGAATTCAAGGCCACAGATGCTGAACAGATTTTTTCACAGTGAGAGAAAGTTGGTTAATGCAATTTTAAGAGTAAAGCTTATATACATGAAAGATGTTTCTTTCTTATGAAATGAAATCTTATTTGCAATGCAGAAGACAGATTTTCATTTGTTAGAGCTTTTTCCAGTGCATCTTTAAGTTAGAGTTTCAATACTCAGAATCAACAATTTAGAACTTCTTAGAACACTGAATGATTTTAATGCTTTGTCAGTGCAACTAAGCAGATGAAGAGAATTCAAGGCCACAGATGCTAAAAAGCTTCCTTCTCAGTGGGAGAAAGTTAGTTAATGAAATTTTAAAAGTAAAGCTTCAGTACATGAAAGATTTTCCTTTTTCATGAAATGAAATGATATTTGCAATGCAGGAGACAGACTTTCATGCGTCAGAGATTTTTTGCAGGACAAATTATTTTAGATCTTCAATGCTCAGAATCATTAGTTTAGAGCTTCTAAGAACACTAAATGTTGTGTAAGTGCATCTAAGCAAATGAAGAGAATTCAAGTCCACAGAAGCTTTTTTCACAGTGAGAGAAAGTTGGTTAATGCAATTTTGAGAGTAAATCTTCAGTACATGAAAGATGTTTCTTTCTTATGAAATGAAATCTTATGTGCAATGCAGAAGACAGATTTTCATTTGTTAGAGCTTTTTTCAAGAGCAAGTTTAAGTTAGAGCTTTAATGCTCAGAATCAACAGTTTAGAGCTTCTAAGAACATTAAAAGCTGCGTAAAGCTGTGTTAGTGCAACTAAGCAAACGAAGAGAATTCAAGGCCACAGATGCTAAAAAACTTCTTTCTCAGTGAGAGAGATATGGTTAATGCAATTTTAAGAGTGAAGCTTATATACATGAAAGATGTTTCTTTCTCATGAAATGAAATCTTATGTGCAATGCAGAAGACAGATTTTCATTTGTTAGAGCTTTTTCCAGTGCATGTTTAAGTTAGAGCTTCAATGCTCAGAATCAACAGTTTAGAACGTCTAAGAACATTAAATGCTTTTTAATGCTATGTCAATGCAACTAAGCAAATTAAGAGAATTCAAGGCCACAGATGCAGACAAGCTTCCTTCTCAGCGAGAGAAAGTTGGTTAATGCAATTTTAAGAGTAAAGCTTATATACATGAAAGATGTTTCTTTCTTATGAAATGAAATCTTATGTGCAATGCAGAAGACAGATTTTCATTTGTTAGAGCTTTTTTCAAGAGCAAGTTTAAGTTAGAGCTTTAATGCTCAGAATCAACAGTTTAGAGCTTCTAAGAACATTAAAAGCTGCGTAAAGCTGTGGTAGTGCAACTAAGCAAACGAAGAGAATTCAAGGCCACAGATGCTAAAAAACTTCTTTCTCAGTGAGAGAGATTTGGTTAATGCAATTTTAAGAGTGAAAGCTTATATACATGAAAGATGTTTCTTTCTCATGAAATGAAATGTTATTTGCAATGCAGATGACAGATTTTCGTGTGTTAGAGCTTTTTTGCAGGAAAAAACTATGTTAGAGCTTTCTATGCTTAGAATCAACAGTTTAGAGCTTCCAAGAACACTACATGCTTTGTAATGCTATGATAGTGCAACTAAGCAAATGAAGAGAATTCAAGGCCACAGATGCTGCAAAGCTTCTTGATCAGTGAGAGAGAGTTGGTTAATGCAATTTTAAGAGTATAGCTTATATACATGAAAGATGTCTCTTTCTTATGAAATGAAATGTTATTTGCTATGCAGAAGACAGATTTTGTTGTTTTTGAGCTTTTTTGCAGGACCAACTATGTTAGAGTTTCAATGCTCAGAAGCAACAGTTTAGAGCTTCTAAGATTACTAAATGCTTTGTAATGCTGTGTTAGTGCAACTAAGCAAATGAAGAGAATTCAAGGCCACAGATGCTGAAAAGCTTCTTTCTCAGTGAGAGAGAGTTGGTTAATGCAATTTTAAGAGTAAAGCTTATATACATGAAAGATGTTTCTTTCTTATGAAATGAAATCTTATGTGCAATGCAGAAGACAGATTTTCATTTGTTAGAGCTTTTTTCAAGAGCAAGTTTAAGTTAGAGCTTTAATGCTCAGAATCAACAGTTTAGAGCTTCTAAGAACATTAAAAGCTGCGTAAAGCTGTGTTAGTGCAACTAAGCAAACGAAGAGAATTCAAGGCCACAGATGCTAAAAAACTTCTTTCTCAGTGAGAGAGATTTGGTTAATGCAATTTTAAGAGTGAAAGCTTATATACATGAAAGATGTCTCTTTCTTATGAAATGAAATGTTATTTGCAATGCAGAAGACAGATTTTGTTGTTTTTGAGCTTTTTTGCAGGACCAACTATGTTAGAGTTTCAATGCTCAGAAGCAACAGTTTAGAGCTTCTAAGAACATTAAAAGCTGTGTAAAGCTGAGTTAGTGCAACTAAGCAAATGAAGAGAATTCAAAGCCACAGATGCTAAAGAGCTTCCTTTTCAGTGAGAGAGAGTTGGTTAATGCAATTTTGAGAGTAAAGCTTCCGTACATGAGACATGTTTCTTTCTCATGAAATGAAATGTTATTTGCAATGCAGATGACAGATTTTCATGTGTTTGAGCTTTTTTGCAGAACCAACTATGTTAGAGCTTTCTATGTTTAGAATTAACAGTTTCGAGCTTAGATAGTTAGAACGTTTTTCCAGTGCAAGTTTATGTTAGAGTTTCAATGCACAGAATCACTAGTTCAGAGCTTCTAAGAACACTAAATGCGGTGTAAGTGCATCTAAGCAAATGAAGAGAATTCAAGGCCACAGCTGCTGAAAAGCTTCTTACACAGTGAGAGAAAGTTGATTAATGAAATTTTGAGAGTAAATCTTCAGTACATGAAAGATGTTTCTTTCTTATGAAATGAAATTTTATTTACAATGCAGAAGACAGATATTCATTTGTTAGAGCTTTTTCCAGTGCATGTTTAAGTTAGAGCTTCAATGCTCAGAATCAACAGTTTACAACTTCTTAGAACACTAAATGATTTTAATGCTATGTTATTTCAACTAAGCAGATGAAGAGAATTCATGGCCACAGATGCTAAAAAGCTTCCTTCTCAGTGGGAGAACGTTAGTAATGAAATTTTAAGAGTAAAGCTTCAGTACATGAAAGATTTTCCTTTTTCCTGAAATGACATGATATTTGCAATGCAGGATACAGACACTCATGCGTTAGAGCTTTTTTGCAGGACAAATTATTTTAGAGCTTCAATGCTCAGAATCACTAGTTTAGAGCTTCTAAGAACATTAAATGTTGTATAAGTGCATCTAAGCAAATGAAGAGAATTCAAGTCCACAGAAGCTTTTTTCACAGTGAGAGAAAGTTGGTTAATGCAATTTTAAGAGTAAAGATTATATACATGAAAGATGTTTCTTTCATATGAAATGAAATCTTATGTGCAATGCAGAAGACAGATTTTCATTTGTTAGAGCTTTTTCCAGTGCATGTTTAAGTTAGAGCTTCAATGCTCAGAATCAACAGTTTAGAACGTCTAAGAACATTAAATGCTTTTTAACGCTATGTCAGTGCAACTAAGCAAATTAAGAGAATTCAAGGCCACAGATGCAGACAAGCTTCCTTCTCAGCGAGAGAAAGTTGGTTAATGCAATTTTAAGAGTAAAGCTTATATACATGAAAGATGTTTCTTTCTTATGAAATGAAATCTTATGTGCAATGCAGAAGACAGATTTTCATTTGTTAGAGCTTTTTTCAAGAGCAAGTTTAAGTTAGAGCTTTAATGCTCAGAATCAACAGTTTAGAGCTTCAAAGAACATTAAAAGCTGCGTAAAGCTGTGTTAGTGCAACTAAGCAAACGAAGAGAATTCAAGGCCACAGATGCTGAAAAGCTTCTTTCTCAGTGAGAGAGATTTGGTTAATGCAATTTTAAGAGTGAAGCTTATATACATGAAAGATGTTTCTTTCTCATGAAGTAAATTTTATTTGCAATGCAGAAGACAGATTTTGTTGTATTAGAGCTTTTTTGCAGGACCAACTATGTTGGAGCGTCAATGCTCAGAATCAACAGTTTAGAGCTTCTAAGAACATTAAAAGCTGTGTAAAGCTGAGTTATTGCAACTAAGCAAATGAAGAGAATTCAAGGCCACAGATGCTAAAGAGCTTTCTTTTCAGTGAGAGAGAGTTGGTTAATGCAATTTTGAGAGTAAAGCTTCCGTACATGAGACATGTTTCTTTCTCATGAAATGAAATGTTATTTGCAATGCAGATGACAGATTTTCATGTGTTAGAGCTTTTTTGCAGAACCAACTATGTTAGAGCTTTCTATGCTTAGAATTAACAGTTTCGAGCTTAGATAGTTAGAACGTTTTTCCAGTGCAAGTTTATGTTAGAGTTTCAATGCACAGAATCACTAGTTTAGAGCTTCTAAGAACACTAAATGTTGTGTAAGTGCATCTAAGCAAATGAAGAGAATTCAAGTCCACAGAAGCTTTTTTCACAGTGAGAGAAAGTTGGTTAATGCAATTTTAAGAGTAAAGCTTATATACATGAAAGATGTTTCTTTCTTATGAAATGAAATCTTATGTGCAATGCAGAAGACAGATTTTCATTTGTTAGAGCTTTTTCCAGTGCATATTTAAGTTAGAGCTTCAATGCTCAGAATCAACAGTTTAGAACGTCTAAGAACATTAAATGCTTTTTAACGCTATGTCAGTGCAACTAAGCAAATTAAGAGAATTCAAGGCCACAGATGCAGACAAGCCTCCTTCTCAGCGAGAGAAAGTTGGTTAATGCAATTTTAAGAGTAAAGCTTATATACATGAAAGATGTTTCTTTCTTATGAAATGAAATCTTATGTGCAATGCAGAAGACAGATTTTCATTTGTTAGAGCTTTTTTCAAGAGCAAGTTTAAGTTAGAGCTTTAATGCTCAGAATCAACAGTTTAGAGCTTCTAAGAACATTAAAAGCTGCGGAAAGCTGTGTTAGTGCAACTAAGCAAACGAAGAGAATTCAAGGCCACAGATGCTAAAAAACTTCTTTCTCAGTGAGAGAGATTTGGTTAATGCAATTTTAAGAGTGAAGCTTATATACATGAAAGATGTTTCTTTCTCATGAAATGAAATGTTATTTGCAATGCAGATGACACATATTCATGTGTTAGAGCTTTTTTGCAGGAAAAAACTATGTTAGAGCTTTCTATGCTTAGAATCAACAGTTTAGAGCTTCCAAGAACACTACATGCTTTGTAATGCTATGATAGTGCAATTAAGCAAATGAAGAGAATTCAAGGCCACAGATGCTGAAAAGCTTCTTGATCAGTGAGAGAGAGTTGGTTAATGCAATTTTAAGAGTAAAGCTTATATACATGAAAGATGTCTCTTTCTTATGAAATGAAATGTTATTTGCATTGCAGAAGACAGATTTTGTTGTTTTTGAGCTTTTTTGCAGGACCAACTATGTTAGAGTTTCAATGCTCAGAAGCAACAGTTTAGAGCTTCTAAGATTACTAAATGCTTTGTAATGCTGTGTTAGTGCAACTAAGCAAATGAAGAGATTTCAAGGCCACAGATGCTGAAAAGCTTCTTTCTCAGTGAGAGAGATTTGGTTAATGCAATTTTAAGAGTGAAGCTTATATACATGAAAGATGTTTCTTTCTCATGAAGTAAATTTTATTTGCAATGCAGAAGACAGATTTTGTTGTTTTAGAGCTTTTTTGCAGGACCAACTATGTTGGAGCGTCAATGCTCAGAATCAACAGTTTAGAGCTTCTAAGAACATTAAAAGCTGTGTAAAGCTGAGTTATTGCAACTAAGCAAATGAAGAGAATTCAAGGCCACAGATGCTAAAGAGCTTTCTTTTCAGTGAGAGAGAGTTGGTTAATGCAATTTTGAGAGTAAAGCTTCCGTACATGAGACATGTTTCTTTCTCATGAAATGAAATGTTATTTGCAATGCAGATGACAGATTTTCATGTGTTAGAGCTTTTTTGCAGAACCAACTATGTTAGAGCTTTCTATGCTTAGAATTAACAGTTTCGAGCTTAGATAGTTAGAACGTTTTTCCAGTGCAAGTTTATGTTAGAGTTTCAATGCACAGAATCACTAGTTTAGAGCTTCTAAGAACACTAAATGTTGTGTAAGTGCATCTAAGCAAATGAAGAGAATTCAAGTCCACAGAAGCTTTTTTCACAGTGAGAGAAAGTTGGTTAATGCAATTTTAAGAGTAAAGCTTATATACATGAAAGATGTTTCTTTCTTATGAAATGAAATCTTATGTGCAATGCAGAAGACAGATTTTCATTTGTTAGAGCTTTTTCCAGTGCATGTTTAAGTTAAAGCTTCAATGCTCAGAATCAACAGTTTAGAACGTCTAAGAACATTAAATGCTTTTTAACGATATGTCAGTGCAACTAAGCAAATTAAGAGAATTCAAGGCCACAGATGCAGACAAGCTTTCTTCTCAGCGAGAGAAAGTTGGTTAATGCAATTTTAAGAGTAAAGCTTATATACATGAAAGATGTTTCTTTCTTATGAAATGAAATCTTATGTGCAATGCAGAAGACAGATTTTCATTTGTTAGAGCTTTTTTCAAGAGCAAGTATAAGTTAGAGCTTTAATGCTCAGAATCAACAGTTTAGAGCTTCCAAGAACACTACATGCTTTGTAATGCTATGATAGTGCAACTAAGCAAATGAAGAGAATTCAAGGCCACAGATGCTGAAAAGCTTCTTGATCAGTGAGAGAGAGTTGGTTAATGCAATTTTAAGAGTAAAGCTTATATACATGAAAGATGTCTCTTTCTTATGAAATGAAATGTTATTTGCAATGCAGAAGACAGATTTTGTTGTTTTTGAGCTTTTTTGCAGGACCAACTATGTTAGAGTTTCAATGCTCAGAAGCAACAGTTTAGAGCGTCTAAGATTACTAAATGCTTTGTAATGCTGTGTTAGTGCAACTAAGCAAATGAAGAGAATTCAAGGCCACAGATGCTGAAAAGCTTCTTTCTCAGTGAGAGAGAGTTGGTTAATGCAATTTTAAGAGTGAAGCTTATATACATGAAAGATGTTTCTTTCTCATGAAATGAAATGTTATTTGCAATGCAGATGACAGATTTTCATGTGTTAGAGCTTTTTTGCAGGAAAAAACTATGTTAGAGCTTTCTATGCTCAGAATCAACAGTTTAAAGCTTCCAAGAACACTACATGCTTTGTAATGCTATGATAGTGCAACTAAGCAAATGAAGAGAATTGAAGGCCACAGATGCTGAAAAGCTTCTTGATCAGTGAGAGAGAGTTGGTTAATGCAATTTTAAGAGTAAAGCTTATATACATGAAAGATGTCTCTTTCTTATGAAATGAAATGTTATTTGCAATGCAGAAGACAGATTTTGTTGTTTTAGAGCTTTTTTGCAGGACCAACTATGTTAGAGTTTCAATGCTCAGAAGCAACAGTTTAGAGCTTCTAAGATCACTAAATGTGTTGTAATGCTGTGTTAGTGCAACTAAGCAAATGAAGAGAATTCAAGGCCACAGATGCTGAAAAGCTTCTTTCTCCGTGAGAGAGAGTTGGTTAATGCAATTTTAAGAGTAAAGCTTATATACATAAAAGATGTTTCTTTCTTATGAAATGAAATCTTATTTGCAATGCAGAAGACAGATTTTCATTTGTTAGAGCTTTTTCCAGTGCATCTTTAAGTTAGAGTTTCAATACTCAGAATCAACAGTTTAGAACTTCTTAGAACACTGAATGATTTTAATGCTTTGTCAGTGCAACTAAGCAGATGAAGAGAATTCAAGGCCACAGATGCAAAAAAGCTTCCTTCTCAGTGGGAGAAAGTTAGTTAATGAAATTTTAAAAGTAAAGCTTCAGTACATGAAAGATTTTCCTTTTTCATGAAATGAAATGATATTTGCAATGCAGGAGACAGACTTTCATGCGTCAGAGCTTTTTTGCAGGACAAATTGTTTTAGATCTTCAATGCTCAGAATCACTAGTTTAGAGCTTCTAAGAACACTAAATGTTGTGTAAGTGCATCTAAGCAAATGAAGAGAATTCAAGTCCACAGAAGCTTTTTTCACAGTGAGAGAAAGTTGGTTAATGCAATTTTAAGAGTAAAGCTTGTATACATGAAAGATGTTTCTTTCTTATGAAATGAAATCTTATGTGCAATGCAGAAGACAGATTTTCATTTGTTAGAGCTTTTTCCAGTGCATATTTAAGTTAGAGCTTCAATGCTCAGAATCAACAGTTTAGAACGTCTAAGAACATTAAATGCTTTTTAACGCTATGTCAGTGCAACTAAGCAAATTAAGAGAATTCAAGGCCACAGATGCAGACAAGCCTCCTTCTCAGCGAGAGAAAGTTGGTTAATGCAATTTTAAGAGTAAAGCTTATATACATGAAAGATGTTTCTTTCTTATGAAATGAAATCTTATTTGCAATGCAGAAGACAGATTTTCATTTGTTAGAGCTTTTTCCAGTGCATCTTTAAGTTAGAGTTTCAATACTCAGAATCAACAGTTTAGAACTTCTTAGAACACTGAATGATTTTAATGCTTTGTCAGTGCAACTAAGCAGATGAAGAGAATTCCTGGCCACAGATGCTAAAAAGCTTCCTTCTCAGTGGGAGAAAGTTAGTTAATGAAATTTTAAAAGTAAAGCTTCAGTACATGAAAGATTTTCCTTTTTCATGAAATGAAATGATATTTGCAATGCAGGAGACAGACTTTCATGCGTCAGAGCTTTTTTGCAGGACAAATTATTTTAGATCTTCAATGCTCAGAATCACTAGTTTAGAGCTTCTAAGAACACTAAATGTTGTGTAAGTGTATCTAAGCAAATGAAGAGAATTCAAGTCCACAGAAGCTTTTTTCACAGTGAGAGAAAGTTGGTTAATGCAATTTTAAGAGTAAAGCTTATATACATGAAAGATGTTTCTTTCTTATGAAATGAAATCTTATGTGCAATGCAGAAGACAGATTTTCATTTGTTAGAGCTTTTTCCAGTGCATATTTAAGTTAGAGCTTCAATGCTCAGAATCAACAGTTTAGAATGTCTAAGAACATTAAATGCTTTTTAACGCTATGTCAGTGCAACTAAGCAAATTAAGAGAATTCAAGGCCACAGATGCAGACAAGCCTCCTTCTCAGCGAGAGAAAGTTGGTTAATGCAATTTTAAGAGTAAAGCTTATATCCATGAAAGATGTTTCTTTCTTATGAAATGAAATCTTATGTGCAATGCAGAAGACAGATTTTCATTTGTTAGAGCTTTTTTCAAGAGCAAGTTTAAGTTAGAGCTTTAATGCTCAGAATCAACAGTTTAGAGCTTCTAAGAACATTAAAAGCTGCGGAAAGCTGTGTTAGTGCAACTAAGCAAACGAAGAGAATTCAAGGCCACAGATGCTAAAAAACTTCTTTCTCAGTGAGAGAGATTTGGTTAATGCAATTTTAAGAGTGAAGCTTATATACATGAAAGATGTTTCTTTCTCATGAAATGAAATGTTATTTGCAATGCAGATGACAGATATTCATGTGTTAGAGCTTTTTTGCAGGAAAAAACTATGTTAGAGCTTTCTATGCTTATAATCAACAGTTTAGAGCTTCCAAGAACACTACATGCTTTGTAAAGCTATGATAGTGCAACTAAGCAAATGAAGAGAATTCAAGGCCACAGATGCTGAAAAGCTTCTTGATCAGTGAGAGAGAGTTGGTTAATGCAATTTTAAGAGTAAAGCTTATATACATGAAAGATGTCTCTTTCTTATGAAATGAAATGTTATTTGCATTGCAGAAGACAGATTTTGTTGTTTTTGAGCTTTTTTGCAGGACCAACTATGTTAGAGTTTCAATGCTCAGAAGCAACAGTTTAGAGCTTCTAAGATTACTAAATGCTTTGTAATGCTGTGTTAGTGCAACTAAGCAAATGAAGAGATTTCAAGGCCACAGATGCTGAAAAGCTTCTTTCTCCGTGAGAGAGAGTTGGTTAATGCAATTTTAAGAGTAAAGCTTATATACATGAAAGATGTTTCTTTCTTATGAAATGAAATCTTATTTGCAATGCAGAAGACAGATTTTCATGTTTTAGAGCATTTTCCAGTGCATCTTTAAGTTAGAGTTTCAATACTCAGAATCAACAGTTTAGAACTTCTTAGAACACTGAATGATTTTAATGCTTTGTCAGTGCAACTAAGCAGATGAAGAGAATTCAAGGCCACAAATGCTAAAAAGCTTCCTTCTCAGTGGGAGAAAGTTAGTTAATGAAATTTTAAAAGTAAAGCTTCAGTACATGAAAGATTTTCCTTTTTCATGAAATGAAATGATATTTGCAATGCAGGAGACAGACTTTCATGCGTCAGAGCTTTTTTGCAGGACAAATTATTTTAGATCTTCAATGCTCAGAATCACTAGTTTAGAGCTTCTAAGAACACTAAATGTTGTGTAAGTGCATCTAAGCAAATGAAGAGAATTCAAGTCCACAGAAGCTTTTTTCACAGTGAGAGAAAGTTGGTTAATGCAATTTTAAGAGTAAAGCTTATATACATGAAAGATGTTTCTTTCTTATGAAATGAAATCTTATGTGCAATGCAGAAGACAGATTTTCATTTGTTAGAGCTTTTTCCAGTGCATGTTTAAGTTAAAGCTTCAATGCTCAGAATCAACAGTTTAGAACGTCTAAGAACATTAAATGCTTTTTAACGCTATGTCAGTGCAACTAAGCAAATTAAGAGAATTCAAGGCCACAGATGCAGACAAGCTTTCTTCTCAGCGAGAGAAAGTTGGTTAATGCAATTTTAAGAGTAAAGCTTATATACATGAAAGATGTTTCTTTCTTATGAAATGAAATCTTATGTGCAATGCAGAAGACAGATTTTCATTTGTTAGAGCTTTTTTCAAGATCAAGTTTAAGTTTGAGCTTTAATGCTCAGAATCAACAGTTTAGAGCTTCTAAGAACATTAAAAGCTGTGTAAAGCTGTGTTAGTGCAACTAAGCAAACGAAGAGAATTCAAGGCCACAGATGCTGAAAAGCTTCTTTCTCAGTGAGAGAGATTTGGTTAATGCAATTTTAAGAGTGAAGCTTATATACATGAAAGATGTTTCTTTCTCATGAAGTAAATTTTATTTGCAATGCAGAAGACAGATTTTGTTGTTTTAGAGCTTTTTTGCAGGACCAACTATGTTGGAGCGTCAATGCTCAGAATCAACACTTTAGAGCTTCTAAGAACATTAAAAGCTGTGTAAAGCTGAGTTATTGCAACTAAGCAAATGAAGAGAATTCAAGGCCACAGATGCTAAAGAGCTTTCTTTTCAGTGAGAGAGAGTTGGTTAATGCAATTTTGAGAGTAAAGCTTCCGTACATGAGACATGTTTCTTTCTCATGAAATGAAATGTTATTTGCAATGCAGATGACAGATTTTCATGTGTTAGAGCTTTTTTGCAGAACCAACTATGTTAGAGCTTTCTATGCTTAGAATTAACAGTTTCGAGCTTAGATAGTTAGAACGTTTTTCCAGTGCAAGTTTATGTTAGAGTTTCAATGCACAGAATCACTAGTTCAGAGCTTCTAAGAACACTAAATGCGGTGTAAGTGCATCTAAGCAAATGAAGAGAATTCAAGGCCACAGCTGCTGAAAAGCTTCTTACACAGTGAGAGAAAGTTGGTTAATGAAATTTTGAGAGTAAATCTTCAGTACATGAAAGATGTTTCTTTCTTATGAAATGAAATCTTATTTGCAATGCAGAAGACAGATTTTCATTTGTTAGAGCTTTTTCCAGTGCATGTTTAAGTTAGAGCTTCAATGCTCAGAATCAACAGTTTAGAACTTCTTAGAACACTAAATGATTTTAATGCTATGTTATTTCAACTAAGCAGATGAAGAGAATTCATGGCCACAGATGCTAAAAAGCTTCCTTCTCAGTGGGAGAACGTTAGTAATGAAATTTTAAGAGTAAAGCTTCAGTACATGAAAGATTTTCCTTTTTCATAAAATGACATGATATTTGCAATGCAGGATACAGACACTCATGCGTTAGAGCTTTTTTGCAGGACAAATTATTTTAGAGCTTCAATGCTCAGAATCACTAGTATAGAGCTTCTAAGAACATTAAATGTTGTGTAAGTGCATCTAAGCAAAGGAAGAGAATTCAAGGCCACAGATGCTGAACAGATTTTTTCACAGTGAGAGAAAGTTGTTTAATCCAATTTTAAGAGTAAAGCTTAAATACATGAAAGATGTTTCTTTCTCATGAAATGAAATGTTATTTGCAATGCAGAAGACAGATTTTGTTGTTTTAGAGCTTTTTTGCAGGACCAACTATGTTAGAGTTTCAATGCTCAGAAGCAACAGTTTAGAGCTTCTAAGATCACTAAATGTGTTGTAATGCTGTGTTAGTGCAACTAAGCAAATGAAGAGAATTCAAGGCCACAGATGCTGAAAAGCTTCTTTCTCCGTGAGAGAGAGTTGGTTAATGCAATTTTAAGAGTAAAGCTTATATACATGAAAGATGTTTCTTTCTTATGAAATGAAATCTTATTTGCAATGCAGAAGACAGATTTTCATTTGTTAGAGCTTTTTCCAGTGCATCTTTAAGTTAGAGTTTCAATACTCAGAATCAACAGTTTAGAACTTCTTAGAACACTGAATGATTTTAATGCTTTGTCAGTGCAACTAAGCAGATGAAGAGAATTCAAGGCCACAAATGCTAAAAAGCTTCCTTCTCAGTGGGAGAAAGTTAGTTAATGAAATTTTAAAAGTAAAGCTTCAGTACATGAAAGATTTTCCTTTTTCATGAAATGAAATGATATTTGCAATGCAGGAGACAGACTTTCATGCGTCAGAGCTTTTTTGCAGGACAAATTATTTTAGATCTTCAATGCTCAGAATCACTAGTTTAGAGCTTCTAAGAACACTAAATGTTGTGTAAGTGCATCTAAGCAAATGAAGAGAATTCAAGTCCACAGAAGCTTTTTTCACAGTGAGAGAAAGTTGGTTAATGCAATTTTAAGAGTAAAGCTTATATACATGAAAGATGTTTCTTTCTTATGAAATGAAATCTTATGTGCAATGCAGAAGACAGATTTTCATTTGTTAGAGCTTTTTTCAAGAGCAAGTTTAAGTTAGAGCTTTAATGCTCAGAATCAACAGTTTAGAGCTTCTAAGAACATTAAAAGCTGCGTAAAGCTGTGTTAGTGCAACTAAGCAAACGAAGAGAATTCAAGGCCACAGATGCTAAAAAACTTCTTTCTCAGTGAGAGAGATTTGGTTAATGCAATTTTAAGAGTGAAAGCTTATATACATGAAAGATGTCTCTTTCTTATGAAATGAAATGTTATTTGCAATGCAGAAGACAGATTTTGTTGTTTTTGAGCTTTTTTGCAGGACCAACTATGTTAGAGTTTCAATGCTCAGAAGCAACAGTTTAGAGCTTCTAAGAACATTAAAAGCTGTGTAAAGCTGAGTTAGTGCAACTAAGCAAATGAAGAGAATTCAAAGCCACAGATGCTAAAGAGCTTCCTTTTCAGTGAGAGAGAGTTGGTTAATGCAATTTTGAGAGTAAAGCTTCCGTACATGAGACATGTTTCTTTCTCATGAAATGAAATGTTATTTGCAATGCAGATGACAGATTTTCATGTGTTTGAGCTTTTTTGCAGAACCAACTATGTTAGAGCTTTCTATGTTTAGAATTAACAGTTTCGAGCTTAGATAGTTAGAACGTTTTTCCAGTGCAAGTTTATGTTAGAGTTTCAATGCACAGAATCACTAGTTCAGAGCTTCTAAGAACACTAAATGCGGTGTAAGTGCATCTAAGCAAATGAAGAGAATTCAAGGCCACAGCTGCTGAAAAGCTTCTTACACAGTGAGAGAAAGTTGATTAATGAAATTTTGAGAGTAAATCTTCAGTACATGAAAGATGTTTCTTTCTTATGAAATGAAATTTTATTTACAATGCAGAAGACAGATTTTCATTTGTTAGAGCTTTTTCCAGTGCATGTTTAAGTTAGAGCTTCAATGCTCAGAATCAACAGTTTAGAACGTCTAAGAACATTAAATGCTTTTTAACGCTATGTCAGTGCAACTAAGCAAATTAAGAGAATTCAAGGCCACAGATGCAGACAAGCTTCCTTCTCAGCGAGAGAAAGTTGGTTAATGCAATTTTAAGAGTAAAGCTTATATACATGAAAGATGTTTCTTTCTTATGAAATGAAATCTTATGTGCAATGCAGAAGACAGATTTTCATTTGTTAGAGCTTTTTTCAAGAGCAAGTTTAAGTTAGAGCTTTAATGCTCAGAATCAACAGTTTAGAGCTTCAAAGAACATTAAAAGCTGCGTAAAGCTGTGTTAGTGCAACTAAGCAAACGAAGAGAATTCAAGGCCACAGATGCTAAAAAACTTCTTTCTCAGTGAGAGAGATATGGTTAATGCAATTTTAAGAGTGAAGCTTATATACATGAAAGATGTTTCTTTCTTATGAAATGAAATCTTATTTGCAATGCAGAAGACAGATTTTCATGTTTTAGAGCATTTTCCAGTGCATCTTTAAGTTAGAGTTTCAATACTCAGAATCAACAGTTTAGAACTTCTTAGAACACTGAATGATTTTAATGCTTTGTCAGTGCAACTAAGCAGATGAAGAGGATTCAAGGCCACAAATGCTAAAAAGCTTCCTTCTCAGTGGGAGAAAGTTAGTTAATGAAATTTTAAAAGTAAAGCTTCAGTACATGAAAGATTTTCCTTTTTCATGAAATGATATTTGCAATGCAGGAGACAGACTTTCATGCGTCAGAGCTTTTTTGCAGGACAAATTATTTTAGATCTTCAATGCTCAGAATCACTAGTTTAGAGCTTCTAAGAACACTAAATGTTGTGTAAGTGCATCTAAGCAAATGAAGAGAATCCAAGGCCACAGATGCTGAAAAGCTTCTTTCTCAGTGAGAGAGAGTTCGTTAATGCAATTTTAAGAGTAAAGCTTATATACATGAAAGATGTTTCTTTCTTATGAAATGAAATCTTATGTGCAATGCAGAAGACAGATTTTCATTTGTTAGAGCTTTTTTCAAGATCAAGTTTAAGATTGAGCTTTAATGCTCAGAATCAACAGTTTAGAGCTTCTAAGAACATTAAAAGCTGTGTAAAGCTGTGTTAGTGCAACTAAGCAAACGAAGAGAATTCAAGGCCACAGATGCTGAAAAGCTTCTTTCTCAGTGAGAGAGATTTGGTTAATGCAATTTTAAGAGTAAAGCTTATATACATGAAAGATGTTTCTTTCTTATGAAATGAAATCTTATGTGCAATGCAGAAGACAGATTTTCATTTGTTAGAGCTTTTTTCAAGAGCAAGTATAAGTTAGAGCTTTAATGCTCAGAATCAACAGTTTAGAGCTTCCAAGAACACTACATGCTTTGTAATGCTATGATAGTGCAACTAAGCAAATGAAGAGAATTCAAGGCCACAGATGCTGAAAAGCTTCTTGATCAGTGAGAGAGAGTTGGTTAATGCAATTTTAAGAGTAAAGCTTATATACATGAAAGATGTCTCTTTCTTATGAAATGAAATGTTATTTGCAATGCAGAAGACAGATTTTGTTGTTTTTGAGCTTTTTTGCAGGACCAACTATGTTAGAGTTTCAATGCTCAGAAGCAACAGTTTAGAGCGTCTAAGATTACTAAATGCTTTGTAATGCTGTGTTAGTGCAACTAAGCAAACGAAGAGAATTCAAGGCCACAGATGCTGAAAAGCTTCTTTCTCAGTGAGAGAGAGTTGGTTAATGCAATTTTAAGAGTGAAGCTTATATACATGAAAGATGTTTCTTTCTCATGAAATGAAATGTTATTTGCAATGCAGATGACAGATTTTCATGTGTTAGAGCTTTTTTGCAGGAAAAAACTATGTTAGAGCTTTCTATGCTCAGAATCAACAGTTTAAAGCTTCCAAGAACACTACATGCTTTGTAATGCTATGATAGTGCAACTAAGCAAATGAAGAGAATTGAAGGCCACAGATGCTGAAAAGCTTCTTGATCAGTGAGAGAGAGTTGGTTAATGCAATTTTAAGAGTAAAGCTTATATACATGAAAGATGTCTCTTTCTTATGAAATGAAATGTTATTTGCAATGCAGAAGACAGATTTTGTTGTTTTAGAGCTTTTTTGCAGGACCAACTATGTTAGAGTTTCAATGCTCAGAAGCAACAGTTTAGAGCTTCTAAGATCACTAAATGTGTTGTAATGCTGTGTTAGTGCAACTAAGCAAATGAAGAGAATTCAAGGCCACAGATGCTGAAAAGCTTCTTTCTCCGTGAGAGAGAGTTGGTTAATGCAATTTTAAGAGTAAAGCTTATATACATAAAAGATGTTTCTTTCTTATGAAATGAAATCTTATTTGCAATGCAGAAGACAGATTTTCATTTGTTAGAGCTTTTTCCAGTGCATCTTTAAGTTAGAGTTTCAATACTCAGAATCAACAGTTTAGAACTTCTTAGAACACTGAATGATTTTAATGCTTTGTCAGTGCAACTAAGCAGATGAAGAGAATTCAAGGCCACAGATGCAAAAAAGCTTCCTTCTCAGTGGGAGAAAGTTAGTTAATGAAATTTTAAAAGTAAAGCTTCAGTACATGAAAGATTTTCCTTTTTCATGAAATGAAATGATATTTGCAATGCAGGAGACAGACTTTCATGCGTCAGAGCTTTTTTGCAGGACAAATTATTTTAGATCTTCAATGCTCAGAATCACTAGTTTAGAGCTTCTAAGAACACTAAATGTTGTGTAAGTGCATCTAAGCAAATGAAGAGAATTCAAGTCCACAGAAGCTTTTTTCACAGTGAGAGAAAGTTGGTTAATGCAATTTTAAGAGTAAAGCTTATATACATGAAAGATGTTTCTTTCTTATGAAATGAAATCTTATGTGCAATGCAGAAGACAGATTTTCATTTGTTAGAGCTTTTTCCAGTGCATGTTTAAGTTAAAGCTTCAATGCTCAGAATCAACAGTTTAGAACGTCTAAGAACATTAAATGCTTTTTAACGCTATGTCAGTGCAACTAAGCAAATTAAGAGAATTCAAGGCCACAGATGCAGACAAGCTTTCTTCTCAGCGAGAGAAAGTTGGTTAATGCAATTTTAAGAGTAAAGCTTATATACATGAAAGATGTTTCTTTCTTATGAAATGAAATCTTATGTGCAATGCAGAAGACAGATTTTCATTTGTTAGAGCTTTTTTCAAGATCAAGTTTAAGTTTGAGCTTTAATGCTCAGAATCAACAGTTTAGAGCTTCTAAGAACATTAAAAGCTGTGTAAAGCTGTGTTAGTGCAACTAAGCAAACGAAGAGAATTCAAGGCCACAGATGCTGAAAAGCTTCTTTCTCAGTGAGAGAGATTTGGTTAATGCAATTTTAAGAGTGAAGCTTATATACATGAAAGATGTTTCTTTCTCATGAAGTAAATTTTATTTGCAATGCAGAAGACAGATTTTGTTGTTTTAGAGCTTTTTTGCAGGACCAACTATGTTGGAGCGTCAATGCTCAGAATCAACACTTTAGAGCTTCTAAGAACATTAAAAGCTGTGTAAAGCTGAGTTATTGCAACTAAGCAAATGAAGAGAATTCAAGGCCACAGATGCTAAAGAGCTTTCTTTTCAGTGAGAGAGAGTTGGTTAATGCAATTTTGAGAGTAAAGCTTCCGTACATGAGACATGTTTCTTTCTCATGAAATGAAATGTTATTTGCAATGCAGATGACAGATTTTCATGTGTTAGAGCTTTTTTGCAGAACCAACTATGTTAGAGCTTTCTATGCTTAGAATTAACAGTTTCGAGCTTAGATAGTTAGAACGTTTTTCCAGTGCAAGTTTATGTTAGAGTTTCAATGCACAGAATCACTAGTTCAGAGCTTCTAAGAACACTAAATGCGGTGTAAGTGCATCTAAGCAAATGAAGAGAATTCAAGGCCACAGCTGCTGAAAAGCTTCTTACACAGTGAGAGAAAGTTGGTTAATGAAATTTTGAGAGTAAATCTTCAGTACATGAAAGATGTTTCTTTCTTATGAAATGAAATCTTATTTGCAATGCAGAAGACAGATTTTCATTTGTTAGAGCTTTTTCCAGTGCATGTTTAAGTTAGAGCTTCAATGCTCAGAATCAACAGTTTAGAACTTCTTAGAACACTAAATGATTTTAATGCTATGTTATTTCAACTAAGCAGATGAAGAGAATTCATGGCCACAGATGCTAAAAAGCTTCCTTCTCAGTGGGAGAACGTTAGTAATGAAATTTTAAGAGTAAAGCTTCAGTACATGAAAGATTTTCCTTTTTCATAAAATGACATGATATTTGCAATGCAGGATACAGACACTCATGCGTTAGAGCTTTTTTGCAGGACAAATTATTTTAGAGCTTCAATGCTCAGAATCACTAGTATAGAGCTTCTAAGAACATTAAATGTTGTGTAAGTGCATCTAAGCAAAGGAAGAGAATTCAAGGCCACAGATGCTGAACAGATTTTTTCACAGTGAGAGAAAGTTGTTTAATCCAATTTTAAGAGTAAAGCTTAAATACATGAAAGATGTTTCTTTCTCATGAAATGAAATGTTATTTGCAATGCAGAAGACAGATTTTGTTGTTTTAGAGCTTTTTTGCAGGACCAACTATGTTAGAGTTTCAATGCTCAGAAGCAACAGTTTAGAGCTTCTAAGATCACTAAATGTGTTGTAATGCTGTGTTAGTGCAACTAAGCAAATGAAGAGAATTCAAGGCCACAGATGCTGAAAAGCTTCTTTCTCCGTGAGAGAGAGTTGGTTAATGCAATTTTAAGAGTAAAGCTTATATACATGAAAGATGTTTCTTTCTTATGAAATGAAATCTTATTTGCAATGCAGAAGACAGATTTTCATTTGTTAGAGCTTTTTCCAGTGCATCTTTAAGTTAGAGTTTCAATACTCAGAATCAACAGTTTAGAACTTCTTAGAACACTGAATGATTTTAATGCTTTGTCAGTGCAACTAAGCAGATGAAGAGAATTCAAGGCCACAGATGCTAAAAAGCTTCCTTCTCAGTGGGAGAAAGTTAGTTAATGAAATTTTAAAAGTAAAGCTTCAGTACATGAAAGATTTTCCTTTTTCATGAAATGAAATGATATTTGCAATGCAGGAGACAGACTTTCATGCGTCAGAGCTTTTTTGCAGGACAAATTATTTTAGATCTTCAATGCTCAGAATCACTAGTTTAGAGCTTCTAAGAACACTAAATGTTGTGTAAGTGCATCTAAGCAAATGAAGAGAATTCAAGTCCACAGAAGCTTTTTTCACAGTGAGAGAAAGTTGGTTAATGCAATTTTAAGAGTAAAGCTTATATACATGAAAGATGTTTCTTTCTTATGAAATGAAATCTTATGTGCAATGCAGAAGACAGATTTTCATTTGTTAGAGCTTTTTCCAGTGCATATTTAAGTTAGAGCTTCAATGCTCAGAATCAACAGTTTAGAACGTCTAAGAACATTAAATGCTTTTTAACGCTATGTCAGTGCAACTAAGCAAATTAAGAGAATTCAAGGCCACAGATGCAGACAAGCCTCCTTCTCAGCGAGAGAAAGTTGGTTAATGCAATTTTAAGAGTAAAGCTTATATACATGAAAGATGTTTCTTTCTTATGAAATGAAATCTTATGTGCAATGCAGAAGACAGATTTTCATTTGTTAGAGCTTTTTTCAAGAGCAAGTTTAAGTTAGAGCTTTAATGCTCAGAATCAACAGTTTAGAGCTTCTAAGAACATTAAAAGCTGCGGAAAGCTGTGTTAGTGCAACTAAGCAAACGAAGAGAATTCAAGGCCACAGATGCTAAAAAACTTCTTTCTCAGTGAGAGAGATTTGGTTAATGCAATTTTAAGAGTGAAGCTTATATACATGAAAGATGTTTCTTTCTCATGAAATGAAATGTTATTTGCAATGCAGATGACAGATATTCATGTGTTAGAGCTTTTTTGCAGGAAAAAACTATGTTAGAGCTTTCTATGCTTAGAATCAACAGTTTAGAGCTTCCAAGAACACTACATGCTTTGTAATGCTATGATAGTGCAACTAAGCAAATGAAGAGAATTCAAGGCCACAGATGCTGAAAAGCTTCTTGATCAGTGAGAGAGAGTTGGTTAATGCAATTTTAAGAGTAAAGCTTATATACATGAAAGATGTCTCTTTCTTATGAAATGAAATGTTATTTGCATTGCAGAAGACAGATTTTGTTGTTTTTGAGCTTTTTTGCAGGACCAACTATGTTAGAGTTTCAATGCTCAGAAGCAACAGTTTAGAGCTTCTAAGATTACTAAATGCTTTGTAATGCTGTGTTAGTGCAACTAAGCAAATGAAGAGATTTCAAGGCCACAGATGCTGAAAAGCTTCTTTCTCCGTGAGAGAGTTGGTTAATGCAATTTTAAGAGTAAAGCTTATATACATGAAAGATGTTTCTTTCTTATGAAATGAAATCTTATTTGCAATGCAGAAGACAGATTTTCATGTTTTAGAGCATTTTCCAGTGCATCTTTAAGTTAGAGTTTCAATACTCAGAATCAACAGTTTAGAACTTCTTAGAACACTGAATGATTTTAATGCTTTGTCAGTGCAACTAAGCAGATGAAGAGAATTCAAGGCCACAAATGCTAAAAAGCTTCCTTCTCAGTGGGAGAAAGTTAGATAATGAAATTTTAAAAGTAAAGCTTCAGTACATGAAAGATTTTCCTTTTTCATGAAATGAAATGATATTTGCAATGCAGGAGACAGACTTTCATGCGTCAGAGCTTTTTTGCAGGACAAATTATTTTAGATCTTCAATGCTCAGAATCACTAGTTTAGAGCTTCCAAGAACACTAAATGTTGTGTAAGTGCTTCTAAGCAAATGAAGAGAATTCAAGTCCACAGAAGCTTTTTTCACAGTGAGAGAAAGTTGGTTAATGCAATTTTAAGAGTAAAGCTTATATACATGAAAGATGTTTCTTTCTTATGAAATGAAATCTTATGTGCAATGCAGAAGACAGATTTTCATTTGTTAGAGCTTTTTCCAGTGCATATTTAAGTTAGAGCTTCAATGCTCAGAATCAACAGTTTAGAACGTCTAAGAACATTAAATGCTTTTTAACGCTATGTCAGTGCAACTAAGCAAATTAAGAGAATTCAAGGCCACAGATGCAGACAAGCCTCCTTCTCAGCGAGAGAAAGTTGGTTAATGCAATTTTAAGAGTAAAGCTTATATACATGAAAGATGTTTCTTTCTTATGAAATGAAATCTTATGTGCAATGCAGAAGACAGATTTTCATTTGTTAGAGCTTTTTTCAAGAGCAAGTTTAAGTTAGAGCTTTAATGCTCAGAATCAACAGTTTAGAGCTTCTAAGAACATTAAAAGCTGCGGAAAGCTGTGTTAGTGCAACTAAGCAAACGAAGAGAATTCAAGGCCACAGATGCTAAAAAACTTCTTTCTCAGTGAGAGAGATTTGGTTAATGCAATTTTAAGAGTGAAGCTTATATACATGAAAGATGTTTCTTTCTCATGAAATGAAATGTTATTTGCAATGCAGATGACAGATATTCATGTGTTAGAGCTTTTTTGCAGGAAAAAACTATGTTAGAGCTTTCTATGCTTAGAATCAACAGTTTAGAGCTTCCAAGAACACTACATGCTTTGTAATGCTATGATAGTGCAATTAAGCAAATGAAGAGAATTCAAGGCCACAGATGCTGAAAAGCTTCTTGATCAGTGAGAGAGAGTTGGTTAATGCAATTTTAAGAGTAAAGCTTATATACATGAAAGATGTCTCTTTCTTATGAAATGAAATGTTATTTGCATTGCAGAAGACAGATTTTGTTGTTTTTGAGCTTTTTTGCAGGACCAACTATGTTAGAGTTTCAATGCTCAGAAGCAACAGTTTAGAGCTTCTAAGATTACTAAATGTGTTGTAATGCTGTGTTAGTGCAACTAAGCAAATGAAGAGAATTCAAGGCCACAGATGCTGAAAAGCTTCTTTCTCCGTGAGAGAGAGTTGGTTAATGCAATTTTAAGAGTAAAGCTTATATACATGAAAGATGTTTCTTTCTTATGAAATGAAATCTTATTTGCAATGCAGAAGACAGATTTTCATGTTTTAGAGCATTTTCCAGTGCATCTTTAAGTTAGAGTTTCAATACTCAGAATCAACAGTTTAGAACTTCTTAGAACACTGAATGATTTTAATGCTTTGTCAGTGCAACTAAGCAGATGAAGAGAATTCAAGGCCACAAATGCTAAAAAGCTTCCTTCTCAGTGGGAGAAAGTTAGTTAATGAAATTTTAAAAGTAAAGCTTCAGTACATGAAAGATTTTCCTTTTTCATGAAATGAAATGATATTTGCAATGCAGGAGACAGACTTTCATGCGTCAGAGCTTTTTTGCAGGACAAATTATTTTAGATCTTCAATGCTCAGAATCACTAGTTTAGAGCTTCTAAGAACACTAAATGTTGTGTAAGTGCATCTAAGCAAATGAAGAGAATTCAAGTCCACAGAAGCTTTTTTCACAGTGAGAGAAAGTTGGTTAATGCAATTTTAAGAGTAAAGCTTATATACATGAAAGATGTTTCTTTCTTATGAAATGAAATCTTATGTGCAATGCAGAAGACAGATTTTCATTTATTAGAGCTTTTTCCAGTGCATGTTTAAGTTAAAGCTTCAATGCTCAGAATCAACAGTTTAGAACGTCTAAGAACATTAAATGCTTTTTAACGCTATGTCAGTGCAACTAAGCAAATTAAGAGAATTCAAGGCCACAGATGCAGACAAGCTTTCTTCTCAGCGAGAGAAAGTTGGTTAATGCAATTTTAAGAGTAAAGCTTATATACATGAAAGATGTTTCTTTCTTATGAAATGAAATCTTATGTGCAATGCAGAAGACAGATTTTCATTTGTTAGAGCTTTTTTCAAGATCAAGTTTAAGTTTGAGCTTTAATGCTCAGAATCAACAGTTTAGAGCTTCTAAGAACATTAAAAGCTGTGTAAAGCTGTGTTAGTGCAACTAAGCAAACGAAGAGAATTCAAGGCCACAGATGCTGAAAAGCTTCTTTCTCAGTGAGAGAGATTTGGTTAATGCAATTTTAAGAGTGAAGCTTATATACATGAAAGATGTTTCTTTCTCATGAAGTAAATTTTATTTGCAATGCAGAAGACAGATTTTGTTGTTTTAGAGCTTTTTTGCAGGACCAACTATGTTGGAGCGTCAATGCTCAGAATCAACAGTTTAGAGCTTCTAAGAACATTAAAAGCTGTGTAAAGCTGAGTTATTGCAACTAATCAAATGAAGAGAATTCAAGGCCACAGATGCTAAAGAGCTTTCTTTTCAGTGAGAGAGAGTTGGTTAATGCAATTTTGAGAGTAAAGCTTCCGTACATGAGACATGTTTCTGTCTCATGAAATGAAATGTTATTTGCAATGCAGATGACAGATTTTCATGTGTTAGAGCTTTTTTGCAGAACCAACTATGTTAGAGCTTTCTATGCTTAGAATTAACAGTTTCGAGCTTAGATAGTTAGAACGTTTTTCCAGTGCAAGTTTATGTTAGAGTTTCAATGCACAGAATCACTAGTTTAGAGCTTCTAAGAACACTAAATGTTGTGTAAGTGCATCTAAGCAAATGAAGAGAATTCAAGTCCACAGAAGCTTTTTTCACAGTGAGAGAAAGTTGGTTAATGCAATTTTAAGAGTAAAGCTTATATACATGAAAGATGTTTCTTTCTTATGAAATGAAATCTTATGTGCAATGCAGAAGACAGATTTTCATTTGTTAGAGCTTTTTCCAGTGCATATTTAAGTTAGAGCTTCAATGCTCAGAATCAACAGTTTAGAACGTCTAAGAACATTAAATGCTTTTTAACGCTATGTCAGTGCAACTAAGCAAATTAAGAGAATTCAAGGCCACAGATGCAGACAAGCCTCCTTCTCAGCGAGAGAAAGTTGGTTAATGCAATTTTAAGAGTAAAGCTTATATACATGAAAGATGTTTCTTTCTTATGAAATGAAATCTTATGTGCAATGCAGAAGACAGATTTTCATTTGTTAGAGCTTTTTTCAAGAGCAAGTTTAAGTTAGAGCTTTAATGCTCAGAATCAACAGTTTAGAGCTTCTAAGAACATTAAAAGCTGCGGAAAGCTGTGTTAGTGCAACTAAGCAAACGAAGAGAATTCAAGGCCACAGATGCTAAAAAACTTCTTTCTCAGTGAGAGAGATTTGGTTAATGCAATTTTAAGAGTGAAGCTTATATACATGAAAGATGTTTCTTTCTCATGAAATGAAATGTTATTTGCAATGCAGATGACAGATATTCATGTGTTAGAGCTTTTTTGCAGGAAAAAACTATGTTAGAGCTTTCTATGCTTAGAATCAACAGTTTAGAGCTTCCAAGAACACTACATGCTTTGTAATGCTATGATAGTGCAATTAAGCAAATGAAGAGAATTCAAGGCCACAGATGCTGAAAAGCTTCTTGATCAGTGAGAGAGAGTTGGTTAATGCAATTTTAAGAGTAAAGCTTATATACATGAAAGATGTCTCTTTCTTATGAAATGAAATGTTATTTGCATTGCAGAAGACAGATTTTGTTGTTTTTGAGCTTTTTTGCAGGACCAACTATGTTAGAGTTTCAATGCTCAGAAGCAACAGTTTAGAGCTTCTAAGATTACTAAATGCTTTGTAATGCTGTGTTAGTGCAACTAAGCAAATGAAGAGATTTCAAGGCCACAGATGCTGAAAAGCTTCTTTCTCCGTGAGAGAGAGTTGGTTAATGCAATTTTAAGAGTAAAGCTTATATACATGAAAGATGTTTCTTTCTTATGAAATGAAATCATATTTGCAATGCAGAAGACAGATTTTCATGTTTTAGAGCATTTTCCAGTGCATCTTTAAGTTAGAGTTTCAATACTCAGAATCAACAGTTTAGAACTTCTTAGAACACTGAATGATTTTAATGCTTTGTCAGTGCAACTAAGCAGATGAAGAGAATTCAAGGCCACAAATGCTAAAAAGCTTCCTTCTCAGTGGGAGAAAGTTAGTTAATGAAATTTTAAAAGTAAAGCTTCAGTACATGAAAGATTTTCCTTTTTCATGAAATGAAATGATATTTGCAATGCAGGAGACAGACTTTCATGCGTCAGAGCTTTTTTGCAGGACAAATTATTTTAGATCTTCAATGCTCAGAATCACTAGTTTAGAGCTTCTAAGAACACTAAATGTTGTGTAAGTGCATCTAAGCAAATGAAGAGAATTCAAGTCCACAGAAGCTTTTTTCACAGTGAGAGAAAGTTGGTTAATGCAATTTTAAGAGTAAAGCTTATATACATGAAAGATGTTTCTTTCTTATGAAATGAAATCTTATGTGCAATGCAGAAGACAGATTTTCATTTGTTAGAGCTTTTTCCAGTGCATGTTTAAGTTAAAGCTTCAATGCTCAGAATCAACAGTTTAGAACGTCTAAGAACATTAAATGCTTTTTAACGCTATGTCAGTGCAACTAAGCAAATTAAGAGAATTCAAGGCCACAGATGCAGACAAGCTTTCTTCTCAGCGAGAGAAAGTTGGTTAATGCAATTTTAAGAGTAAAGCTTATATACATGAAAGATGTTTCTTTCTTATGAAATGAAATCTTATGTGCAATGCAGAAGACAGATTTTCATTTGTTAGAGCTTTTTTCAAGATCAAGTTTAAGTTTGAGCTTTAATGCTCAGAATCAACAGTTTAGAGCTTCTAAGAACATTAAAAGCTGTGTAAAGCTGTGTTAGTGCAACTAAGCAAACGAAGAGAATTCAAGCCACAGATGCTGAAAAGCTTCTTTCTCAGTGAGAGAGATTTGGTTAATGCAATTTTAAGAGTGAAGCTTATATACATGAAAGATGTTTCTTTCTCATGAAGTAAATTTTATTTGCAATGCAGAAGACAGATTTGTTGTTTTAGAGCTTTTTTGCAGGACCAACTATGTTGGAGCGTCAATGCTCAGAATCAACACTTTAGAGCTTCTAAGAACATTAAAAGCTGTGTAAAGCTGAGTTATTGCAACTAAGCAAATGAAGAGAATTCAAGGCCACAGATGCTAAAGAGCTTTCTTTTCAGTGAGAGAGAGTTGGTTAATGCAATTTTGAGAGTAAAGCTTCCGTACATGAGACATGTTTCTTTCTCATGAAATGAAATGTTATTTGCAATGCAGATGACAGATTTTCATGTGTTAGAGCTTTTTTGCAGAACCAACTATGTTAGAGCTTTCTATGCTTAGAATTAACAGTTTCGAGCTTAGATAGTTAGAACGTTTTTCCAGTGCAAGTTTATGTTAGAGTTTCAATGCACAGAATCACTAGTTCAGAGCTTCTAAGAACACTAAATGCGGTGTAAGTGCATCTAAGCAAATGAAGAGAATTCAAGGCCACAGCTGCTGAAAAGCTTCTTACACAGTGAGAGAAAGTTGGTTAATGAAATTTTGAGAGTAAATCTTCAGTACATGAAAGATGTTTCTTTCTTATGAAATGAAATCTTATTTGCAATGCAGAAGACAGATTTTCATTTGTTAGAGCTTTTTCCAGTGCATGTTTAAGTTAGAGCTTCAATGCTCAGAATCAACAGTTTAGAACTTCTTAGAACACTAAATGATTTTAATGCTATGTTATTTCAACTAAGCAGATGAAGAGAATTCATGGCCACAGATGCTAAAAAGCTTCCTTCTCAGTGGGAGAACGTTAGTAATGAAATTTTAAGAGTAAAGCTTCAGTACATGAAAGATTTTCCTTTTTCATAAAATGACATGATATTTGCAATGCAGGATACAGACACTCATGCGTTAGAGCTTTTTTGCAGGACAAATTATTTTAGAGCTTCAATGCTCAGAATCACTAGTATAGAGCTTCTAAGAACATTAAATGTTGTGTAAGTGCATCTAAGCAAAGGAAGAGAATTCAAGGCCACAGATGCTGAACAGATTTTTTCACAGTGAGAGAAAGTTGTTTAATCCAATTTTAAGAGTAAAGCTTAAATACATGAAAGATGTTTCTTTCTCATGAAATGAAATGTTATTTGCAATGCAGAAGACAGATTTTGTTGTTTTAGAGCTTTTTTGCAGGACCAACTATGTTAGAGTTTCAATGCTCAGAAGCAACAGTTTAGAGCTTCTAAGATCACTAAATGTGTTGTAATGCTGTGTTAGTGCAACTAAGCAAATGAAGAGAATTCAAGGCCACAGATGCTGAAAAGCTTCTTTCTCCGTGAGAGAGAGTTGGTTAATGCAATTTTAAGAGTAAAGCTTATATACATGAAAGATGTTTCTTTCTTATGAAATGAAATCTTATTTGCAATGCAGAAGACAGATTTTCATTTGTTAGAGCTTTTTCCAGTGCATCTTTAAGTTAGAGTTTCAATACTCAGAATCAACAGTTTAGAACTTCTTAGAACACTGAATGATTTTAATGCTTTGTCAGTGCAACTAAGCAGATGAAGAGAATTCAAGGCCACAAATGCTAAAAAGCTTCCTTCTCAGTGGGAGAAAGTTAGTTAATGAAATTTTAAAAGTAAAGCTTCAGTACATGAAAGATTTTCCTTTTTCATGAAATGAAATGATATTTGCAATGCAGGAGACAGACTTTCATGCGTCAGAGCTTTTTTGCAGGACAAATTATTTTAGATCTTCAATGCTCAGAATCACTAGTTTAGAGCTTCTAAGAACACTAAATGTTGTGTAAGTGCATCTAAGCAAATGAGAGAATTCAAGTCCACAGAAGCTTTTTTCACAGTGAGAGAAAGTTGGTTAATGCAATTTTAAGAGTAAAGCTTATATACATGAAAGATGTTTCTTTCTTATGAAATGAAATCTTATGTGCAATGCAGAAGACAGATTTTCATTTGTTAGAGCTTTTTTCAAGAGCAAGTTTAAGTTAGAGCTTTAATGCTCAGAATCAACAGTTTAGAGCTTCTAAGAACATTAAAAGCTGCGTAAAGCTGTGTTAGTGCAACTAAGCAAACGAAGAGAATTCAAGGCCACAGATGCTAAAAAACTTCTTTCTCAGTGAGAGAGATTTGGTTAATGCAATTTTAAGAGTGAAAGCTTATATACATGAAAGATGTCTCTTTCTTATGAAATGAAATGTTATTTGCAATGCAGAAGACAGATTTTGTTGTTTTTGAGCTTTTTTGCAGGACCAACTATGTTAGAGTTTCAATGCTCAGAAGCAACAGTTTAGAGCTTCTAAGAACATTAAAAGCTGTGTAAAGCTGAGTTAGTGCAACTAAGCAAATGAAGAGAATTCAAAGCCACAGATGCTAAAGAGCTTCCTTTTCAGTGAGAGAGAGTTGGTTAATGCAATTTTGAGAGTAAAGCTTCCGTACATGAGACATGTTTCTTTCTCATGAAATGAAATGTTATTTGCAATGCAGATGACAGATTTTCATGTGTTTGAGCTTTTTTGCAGAACCAACTATGTTAGAGCTTTCTATGTTTAGAATTAACAGTTTCGAGCTTAGATAGTTAGAACGTTTTTTCAGTGCAAGTTTATGTTAGAGTTTCAATGCACAGAATCACTAGTTCAGAGCTTCTAAGAACACTAAATGCGGTGTAAGTGCATCTAAGCAAATGAAGAGAATTCAAGGCCACAGCTGCTGAAAAGCTTCTTACACAGTGAGAGAAAGTTGATTAATGAAATTTTGAGAGTAAATCTTCAGTACATGAAAGATGTTTCTTTCTTATGAAATGAAATTTTATTTACAATGCAGAAGACAGATTTTCATTTGTTAGAGCTTTTTCCAGTGCATGTTTAAGTTAGAGCTTCAATGCTCAGAATCAACAGTTTAGAACGTCTAAGAACATTAAATGCTTTTTAACGCTATGTCAGTGCAACTAAGCAAATTAAGAGAATTCAAGGCCACAGATGCAGACAAGCTTCCTTCTCAGCGAGAGAAAGTTGGTTAATGCAATTTTAAGAGTAAAGCTTATATACATGAAAGATGTTTCTTTCTTATGAAATGAAATCTTATGTGCAATGCAGAAGACAGATTTTCATTTGTTAGAGCTTTTTTCAAGAGCAAGTTTAAGTTAGAGCTTTAATGCTCAGAATCAACAGTTTAGAGCTTCAAAGAACATTAAAAGCTGCGTAAAGCTGTGTTAGTGCAACTAAGCAAACGAAGAGAATTCAAGGCCACAGATGCTAAAAAACTTCTTTCTCAGTGAGAGAGATATGGTTAATGCAATTTTAAGAGTGAAGCTTATATACATGAAAGATGTTTCTTTCTTATGAAATGAAATCTTATTTGCAATGCAGAAGACAGATTTTCATGTTTTAGAGCATTTTCCAGTGCATCTTTAAGTTAGAGTTTCAATACTCAGAATCAACAGTTTAGAACTTCTTAGAACACTGAATGATTTTAATGCTTTGTCAGTGCAACTAAGCAGATGAAGAGGATTCAAGGCCACAAATGCTAAAAAGCTTCCTTCTCAGTGGGAGAAAGTTAGTTAATGAAATTTTAAAAGTAAAGCTTCAGTACATGAAAGATTTTCCTTTTTCATGAAATGATATTTGCAATGCAGGAGACAGACTTTCATGCGTCAGAGCTTTTTTGCAGGACAAATTATTTTAGATCTTCAATGCTCAGAATCACTAGTTTAGAGCTTCTAAGAACACTAAATGTTGTGTAAGTGCATCTAAGCAAATGAAGAGAATCCAAGGCCACAGATGCTGAAAAGCTTCTTTCTCAGTGAGAGAGAGTTCGTTAATGCAATTTTAAGAGTAAAGCTTATATACATGAAAGATGTTTCTTTCTTATGAAATGAAATCTTATGTGCAATGCAGAAGACAGATTTTCATTTGTTAGAGCTTTTTTCAAGATCAAGTTTAAGATTGAGCTTTAATGCTCAGAATCAACAGTTTAGAGCTTCTAAGAACATTAAAAGCTGTGTAAAGCTGTGTTAGTGCAACTAAGCAAACGAAGAGAATTCAAGGCCACAGATGCTGAAAAGCTTCTTTCTCAGTGAGAGAGATTTGGTTAATGCAATTTTAAGAGTAAAGCTTATATACATGAAAGATGTTTCTTTCTTATGAAATGAAATCTTATGTGCAATGCAGAAGACAGATTTTCATTTGTTAGAGCTTTTTTCAAGAGCAAGTATAAGTTAGAGCTTTAATGCTCAGAATCAACAGTTTAGAGCTTCCAAGAACACTACATGCTTTTGTATGCTATGATAGTGCAACTAAGCAAATGAAGAGAATTCAAGGCCACAGATGCTGAAAAGCTTCTTGATCAGTGAGAGAGAGTTGGTTAATGCAATTTTAAGAGTAAAGCTTATATACATGAAAGATGTCTCTTTCTTATGAAATGAAATGTTATTTGCAATGCAGAAGACAGATTTTGTTGTTTTTGAGCTTTTTTGCAGGACCAACTATGTTAGAGTTTCAATGCTCAGAAGCAACAGTTTAGAGCGTCTAAGATTACTAAATGCTTTGTAATGCTGTGTTAGTGCAACTAAGCAAACGAAGAGAATTCAAGGCCACAGATGCTGAAAAGCTTCTTTCTCAGTGAGAGAGAGTTGGTTAATGCAATTTTAAGAGTGAAGCTTATATACATGAAAGATGTTTCTTTCTCATGAAATGAAATGTTATTTGCAATGCAGATGACAGATTTTCATGTGTTAGAGCTTTTTTGCAGAAAAAACTATGTTAGAGCTTTCTATGCTCAGAATCAACAGTTTAAAGCTTCAAGAACACTACATGCTTTGTACTGCTATGATAGTGCAACTAAGCAAATGAAGAGAATTGAAGGCCACAGATGCTGAAAAGCTTCTTGATCAGTGAGAGAGAGTTGGGTTAATGCAATTTTAAGAGTAAAGCTTATATACATGAAAGATGTCTCTTTCTTATGAAATGAAATGTTATTTGCAATGCAGAAGACAGATTTTGTTGTTTTAGAGCTTTTTGCAGACCAACTATGTTAGAGTTTCAATGCTCAGAAGCAACAGTTTAGAGCTTCTAAGATCACTAAATGTGTTGTAATGCTGTGTTAGTGCAACTAAGCAAATGAAGAGAATTCAAGGCCACAGATGCTGAAAGCTTCTTTCTCCGTGAGAGAGAGTTGGTTAATGCAATTTTAAGAGTAAAGCTTATATACATAAAAGATGTTTCTTTCTTATGAAATGAAATCTTATTTGCAATGCAGAAGACAGATTTTCATTTGTTAGAGCTTTTTTCCAGTGCATCTTTAAGTTAGAGTTTCAATACTCAGAATCAACAGTTTAGAACTTCTTAGAACACTGAATGATTTTAATGCTTTGTCAGTGCAACTAAGCAGATGAAGAGAATTCAAGGCCACAGATGCAAAAAAGCTTCCTTCTCAGTGGGAGAAAGTTAGGTTAATGAAATTTTAAAAGTAAAGCTTCAGTACATGAAAGATTTTCCTTTTTCATGAAATGAAATGATATTTGCAATGCAGGAGACAGACTTTCATGCGTCAGAGCTTTTTTGCAGGACAAATTATTTTAGATCTTCAATGCTCAGAATCACTAGTTTAGAGCTTCTAAGAACACTAAATGTTGTGTAAGTGCATCTAAGCAAATGAAGAGAATTCAAGTCCACAGAAGCTTTTTTCACAGTGAGAGAAAGTTGGTTAATGCAATTTTAAGAGTAAAGCTTATATACATGAAAGATGTTTCTTTCTTATGAAATGAAATCTTATGTGCAATGCAGAAGACAGATTTTCATTTGTTAGAGCTTTTTCCAGTGCATGTTTAAGTTAAAGCTTCAATGCTCAGAATCAACAGTTTAGAACGTCTAAGAACATTAAATGCTTTTTAACGCTATGTCAGTGCAACTAAGCAAATTAAGAGAATTCAAGGCCACAGATGCAGACAAGCTTTCTTCTCAGCGAGAGAAAGTTGGTTAATGCAATTTTAAGAGTAAAGCTTATATACATGAAAGATGTTTCTTTCTTATGAAATGAAATCTTATGTGCAATGCAGAAGACAGATTTTCATTTGTTAGAGCTTTTTTCAAGATCAAGTTTAAGTTTGAGCTTTAATGCTCAGAATCAACAGTTTAGAGCTTCTAAGAACATTAAAAGCTGTGTAAAGCTGTGTTAGTGCAACTAAGCAAACGAAGAGAATTCAGGCCACAGATGCTGAAAAGCTTCTTTCTCAGTGAGAGAGATTTGGTTAATGCAATTTTAAGAGTGAAGCTTATATACATGAAAGATGTTTCTTTCTCATGAAGTAAATTTTATTTGCAATGCAGAAGACAGATTTTGTTGTTTTAGAGCTTTTTGCAGGACCAACTATGTTGGAGCGTCAATGCTCAGAATCAACACTTTAGAGCTTCTAAGAACATTAAAAGCTGTGTAAAGCTGAGTTATTGCAACTAAGCAAATGAAGAGAATTCAAGGCCACAGATGCTAAAGAGCTTTCTTTTCAGTGAGAGAGAGTTGGTTAATGCAATTTTGAGAGTAAAGCTTCCGTACATGATACATGTTCTTTCTCATGAAATGAAATGTTATTTGCAATGCAGATGACAGATTTTCATGTGTTAGAGCTTTTTTGCAGAACCAACTATGTTAGAGCTTTCTATGCTTAGAATTAACAGTTTCGAGCTTAGATAGTTAGAACGTTTTTCCAGTGCAAGTTTATGTTAGAGTTTCAATGCACAGAATCACTAGTTCAGAGCTTCTAAGAACACTAAATGCGGTGTAAGTGCATCTAAGCAAATGAAGAGAATTCAAGGCCACAGCTGCTGAATAGCTTCTTACACAGTGAGAGAAAGTTGGTTAATGAAATTTTGAGAGTAAATCTTCAGTACATGAAAGATGTTTCTTTCTTATGAAATGAAATCTTATTTGCAATGCAGAAGACAGATTTTCATTTGTTAGAGCTTTTTCCAGTGCATGTTTAAGTTAGAGCTTCAATGCTCAGAATCAACAGTTTAGAACTTCTTAGAACACTAAATGATTTTAATGCTATGTTATTTCAACTAAGCAGATGAAGAGAATTCATGGCCACAGATGCTAAAAAGCTTCCTTCTCAGTGGGAGAACGTTAGTAATGAAATTTTAAGAGTAAAGCTTCAGTACATGAAAGATTTTCCTTTTTCATAAAATGACATGATATTTGCAATGCAGGATACAGACACTCATGCGTTAGAGCTTTTTTGCAGGACAAATTATTTTAGAGCTTCAATGCTCAGAATCACTAGTATAGAGCTTCTAAGAACATTAAATGTTGTGTAAGTGCATCTAAGCAAAGGAAGAGAATTCAAGGCCACAGATGCTGAACAGATTTTTTCACAGTGAGAGAAAGTTGTTTAATCCAATTTTAAGAGTAAAGCTTAAATACATGAAAGATGTTTCTTTCTCATGAAATGAAATGTTATTTGCAATGCAGAAGACAGATTTTGTTGTTTTAGAGCTTTTTTTGCAGGACCAACTATGTTAGAGTTTCAATGCTCAGAAGCAACAGTTTAGAGCTTCTAAGATCACTAAATGTGTTGTAATGCTGTGTTAGTGCAACTAAGCAATGAAGAGAATTCAAGGCCACAGATGCTGAAAAGCTTCTTTCTCCGTGAGAGAGAGTTGGTTAATGCAATTTTAAGAGTAAAGCTTATATACATGAAAGATGTTTCTTTCTTATGAAATGAAATCTTATTTGCAATGCAGGAAGACAGATTTTCATTTGTTAGAGCTTTTTCCAGTGCATCTTTAAGTTAGAGTTTCAATACTCAGAATCAACAGTTTAGAACTTCTTAGAACACTGAATGATTTTAATGCTTTGTCAGTGCAACTAAGCAGATGAAGAGAATTCAAGGCCACAGATGCTAAAAAGCTTCCTTCTCAGTGGGAGAAAGTTAGTTAATGAAATTTTAAAAGTAAAGCTTCAGTACATGAAAGATTTTCCTTTTCATGAAATGAAATGATATTTGCAATGCAGGAGACAGACTTTCATGCGTCAGAGCTTTTTTGCAGGACAAATTATTTTAGATCTTCAATGCTCAGAATCACTAGTTTAGAGCTTCTAAGAACACTAAATGTTGTGTAAGTGCATCTAAGCAAATGAAGAGAATTCAAGTCCACAGAAGCTTTTTTCACAGTGAGAGAAAGGTTGGTTAATGCAATTTTAAGAGTAAAGCTTATATACATGAAAGATGTTTCTTTCTTATGAAATGAAATCTTATGTGCAATGCAGAAGACAGATTTTCATTTGTTAGAGCTTTTTCCAGTGCATATTTAAGTTAGAGCTTCAATGCTCAGAATCAACAGTTTAGAACGTCTAAGAACATTAAATGCTTTTTAACGCTATGTCAGTGCAACTAAGCAAATTAAGAGAATTCAAGGCCACAGATGCAGACAAGCCTCCTTCTCAGCGAGAGAAAGTTGGTTAATGCAATTTTAAGAGTAAAGCTTATATACATGAAAGATGTTTCTTCTATGAAATGAAATCTTATGTGCAATGCAGAAGACAGATTTTCATTTGTTAGAGCTTTTTTCAAGAGCAAGTTTAAGTTAGAGCTTTAATGCTCAAATCAACAGTTTAGAGCTTCTAAGAACATAAAAGCTGCGGAAAGCTGTGTTAGTGCAACTAAGCAAACGAAGAGAATTCAAGGCCACAGATGCTAAAAAAACTTCTTCTCAGTGAGAGAGATTTGGTTAATGCAATTTTAAGAGTGAAGCTTATATACATGAAAGATGTTTCTTTCTCATGAAATGAAATGTTATTTGCAATGCAGATGACAGATATTCATGTGTTAGAGCTTTTTTGCAGGAAAAAACTATGTTAGAGCTTTCTATGCTTAGAATCAACAGTTTAGAGCTTCCAAGAACACTACATGCTTTGTAAGCTATGATAGTGCAATAAGCAAATGAAGAGAATTCAAGGCCACAGATGCTGAAAAGCTTCTTGATCAGTGAGAGAGAGTTGGTTAATGCAATTTTAAGAGTAAAGCTTATATACATGAAAGATGTCTCTTTCTTATGAAATGAAATGTTATTTGCATTGCAGAAGACAGATTTTGTTGTTTTTGATTTTGAGCTTTTTTGCAGGACCAACTATGTTAGAGTTTCAATGCTCAGAAGCAACAGTTTAGAGCTTCTAAGATTACTAAATGCTTTGTAATGCTGTGTTAGTGCAACTAAGCAAATGAAGAGATTTCAAGGCCACAGATGCTGAAAAGCTTCTTTCTCCGTGAGAGAGAGTTGGTTAATGCAATTTTAAGAGTAAAGCTTATATACATGAAAGATGTTTCTTTCTTATGAAATGAAATCTTATTTGCAATGCAGAAGACAGATTTTCATGTTTTAGAGCATTTTCCAGTGCATCTTTAAGTTAGAGTTTCAATACTCAGAATCAACAGTTTAGAACTTCTTAGAACACTGAATGATTTTAATGCTTTGTCAGTGCAACTAAGCAGATGAAGAGAATTCAAGGCCACAAATGCTAAAAAGCTTCCTTCTCAGTGGGAGAAAGTTAGTTAATGAAATTTTAAAAGTAAAGCTTCAGTACATGAAAGATTTTCCTTTTTCATGAAATGAAATGATATTTGCAATGCAGGAGACAGACTTTCATGCGTCAGAGCTTTTTTGCAGGACAAATTATTTTAGATCTTCAATGCTCAGAATCACTAGTTTAGAGCTTCTAAGAACACTAAATGTTGTGTAAGTGCATCTAAGCAAATGAAGAGAATTCAAGTCCACAGAAGCTTTTTTCACAGTGAGAGAAAGTTGGTTAATGCAATTTTAAGAGTAAAGCTTATATACATGAAAGATGTTTCTTTCTTATGAAATGAAATCTTATGTGCAATGCAGAAGACAGATTTTCATTTATTAGAGCTTTTTCCAGTGCATGTTTAAGTTAAAGCTTCAATGCTCAGAATCAACAGTTTAGAACGTCTAAGAACATTAAATGCTTTTTAACGCTATGTCAGTGCAACTAAGCAAATTAAGAGAATTCAAGGCCACAGATGCAGACAAGCTTTCTTCTCAGCGAGAGAAAGTTGGTTAATGCAATTTTAAGAGTAAAGCTTATATACATGAAAGATGTTTCTTTCTTATGAAATGAAATCTTATGTGCAATGCAGAAGACAGATTTTCATTTGTTAGAGCTTTTTTCAAGATCAAGTTTAAGTTTGAGCTTTAATGCTCAGAATCAACAGTTTAGAGCTTCTAAGAACATTAAAAGCTGTGTAAAGCTGTGTTAGTGCAACTAAGCAAACGAAGAGAATTCAAGGCCACAGATGCTGAAAAGCTTCTTTCTCAGTGAGAGAGATTTGGTTAATGCAATTTTAAGAGTGAAGCTTATATACATGAAAGATGTTTCTTTCTCATGAAGTAAATTTTATTTGCAATGCAGAAGACAGATTTTGTTGTTTTAGAGCTTTTTTGCAGGACCAACTATGTTGGAGCGTCAATGCTCAGAATCAACAGTTTAGAGCTTCTAAGAACATTAAAAGCTGTGTAAAGCTGAGTTATTGCAACTAATCAAATGAAGAGAATTCAAGGCCACAGATGCTAAAGAGCTTTCTTTTCAGTGAGAGAGAGTTGGTTAATGCAATTTTGAGAGTAAAGCTTCCGTACATGAGACATGTTTCTGTCTCATGAAATGAAATGTTATTTGCAATGCAGATGACAGATTTTCATGTGTTAGAGCTTTTTTGCAGAACCAACTATGTTAGAGCTTTCTATGCTTAGAATTAACAGTTTCGAGCTTAGATAGTTAGAACGTTTTTCCAGTGCAAGTTTATGTTAGAGTTTCAATGCACAGAATCACTAGTTTAGAGCTTCTAAGAACACTAAATGTTGTGTAAGTGCATCTAAGCAAATGAAGAGAATTCAAGTCCACAGAAGCTTTTTTCACAGTGAGAGAAAGTTGGTTAATGCAATTTTAAGAGTAAAGCTTATATACATGAAAGATGTTTCTTTCTTATGAAATGAAATCTTATGTGCAATGCAGAAGACAGATTTTCATTTGTTAGAGCTTTTTCCAGTGCATATTTAAGTTAGAGCTTCAATGCTCAGAATCAACAGTTTAGAACGTCTAAGAACATTAAATGCTTTTTAACGCTATGTCAGTGCAACTAAGCAAATTAAGAGAATTCAAGGCCACAGATGCAGACAAGCCTCCTTCTCAGCGAGAGAAAGTTGGTTAATGCAATTTTAAGAGTAAAGCTTATATACATGAAAGATGTTTCTTTCTTATGAAATGAAATCTTATGTGCAATGCAGAAGACAGATTTTCATTTGTTAGAGCTTTTTCAAGAGCAAGTTTAAGTTAGAGCTTTAATGCTCAGAATCAACAGTTTAGAGCTTCTAAGAACATTAAAAGCTGCGGAAAGCTGTGTTAGTGCAACTAAGCAAACGAAGAGAATTCAAGGCCACAGATGCTAAAAAACTTCTTTCTCAGTGAGAGAGATTTGGTTAATGCAATTTTAAGAGTGAAGCTTATATACATGAAAGATGTTTCTTTCTCATGAAATGAAATGTTATTTGCAATGCAGATGACAGATATTCATGTGTTAGAGCTTTTTTGCAGGAAAAAACTATGTTAGAGCTTTCTATGCTTAGAATCAACAGTTTAGAGCTTCCAAGAACACTACATGCTTTGTAATGCTATGATAGTGCAATTAAGCAAATGAAGAGAATTCAAGGCCACAGATGCTGAAAAGCTTCTTGATCAGTGAGAGAGAGTTGGTTAATGCAATTTTAAGAGTAAAGCTTATATACATGAAAGATGTCTCTTTCTTATGAAATGAAATGTTATTTGCATTGCAGAAGACAGATTTTGTTGTTTTTGAGCTTTTTTGCAGGACCAACTATGTTAGAGTTTCAATGCTCAGAAGCAACAGTTTAGAGCTTCTAAGATTACTAAATGCTTTGTAATGCTGTGTTAGTGCAACTAAGCAAATGAAGAGATTTCAAGGCCACAGATGCTGAAAAGCTTCTTTCTCCGTGAGAGAGAGTTGGTTAATGCAATTTTAAGAGTAAAGCTTATATACATGAAAGATGTTTCTTTCTTATGAAATGAAATCTTATTTGCAATGCAGAAGACAGATTTTCATGTTTTAGAGCATTTTCCAGTGCATCTTTAAGTTAGAGTTTCAATACTCAGAATCAACAGTTTAGAACTTCTTAGAACACTGAATGATTTTAATGCTTTGTCAGTGCAACTAAGCAGATGAAGAGAATTCAAGGCCACAAATGCTAAAAAGCTTCCTTCTCAGTGGGAGAAAGTTAGTTAATGAAATTTTAAAAGTAAAGCTTCAGTACATGAAAGATTTTCCTTTTTCATGAAATGAAATGATATTTGCAATGCAGGAGACAGACTTTCATGCGTCAGAGCTTTTTTGCAGGACAAATTATTTTAGATCTTCAATGCTCAGAATCACTAGTTTAGAGCTTCTAAGAACACTAAATGTTGTGTAAGTGCATCTAAGCAAATGAAGAGAATTCAAGTCCACAGAAGCTTTTTTCACAGTGAGAGAAAGTTGGTTAATGCAATTTTAAGAGTAAAGCTTATATACATGAAAGATGTTTCTTTCTTATGAAATGAAATCTTATGTGCAATGCAGAAGACAGATTTTCATTTGTTAGAGCTTTTTCCAGTGCATGTTTAAGTTAAAGCTTCAATGCTCAGAATCAACAGTTTAGAACGTCTAAGAACATTAAATGCTTTTTAACGCTATGTCAGTGCAACTAAGCAAATTAAGAGAATTCAAGGCCACAGATGCAGACAAGCTTTCTTCTCAGCGAGAGAAAGTTGGTTAATGCAATTTTAAGAGTAAAGCTTATATACATGAAAGATGTTTCTTTCTTATGAAATGAAATCTTATGTGCAATGCAGAAGACAGATTTTCATTTGTTAGAGCTTTTTTCAAGATCAAGTTTAAGTTTGAGCTTTAATGCTCAGAATCAACAGTTTAGAGCTTCTAAGAACATTAAAAGCTGTGTAAAGCTGTGTTAGTGCAACTAAGCAAACGAAGAGAATTCAAGGCCACAGATGCTGAAAAGCTTCTTTCTCAGTGAGAGAGATTTGGTTAATGCAATTTTAAGAGTGAAGCTTATATACATGAAAGATGTTTCTTTCTCATGAAGTAAATTTTATTTGCAATGCAGAAGACAGATTTTGTTGTTTTAGAGCTTTTTTGCAGGACCAACTATGTTGGAGCGTCAATGCTCAGAATCAACAGTTTAGAGCTTCTAAGAACATTAAAAGCTGTGTAAAGCTGAGTTATTGCAACTAAACAAATGAAGAGAATTCAAGGCCACAGATGCTAAAGAGCTTTCTTTTCAGTGAGAGAGAGTTGGTTAATGCAATTTTGAGAGTAAAGCTTCCGTACATGAGACATGTTTCTGTCTCATGAAATGAAATGTTATTTGCAATGCAGATGACAGATTTTCATGTGTTAGAGCTTTTTTGCAGAACCAACTATGTTAGAGCTTTCTATGCTTAGAATTAACAGTTTCGAGCTTAGATAGTTAGAACGTTTTTCCAGTGCAAGTTTATGTTAGAGTTTCAATGCACAGAATCACTAGTTTAGAGCTTCTAAGAACACTAAATGTTGTGTAAGTGCATCTAAGCAAATGAAGAGAATTCAAGTCCACAGAAGCTTTTTTCACAGTGAGAGAAAGTTGGTTAATGCAATTTTAAGAGTAAAGCTTATATACATGAAAGATGTTTCTTTCTTATGAAATGAAATCTTATGTGCAATGCAGAAGACAGATTTTCATTTGTTAGAGCTTTTTCCAGTGCATATTTAAGTTAGAGCTTCAATGCTCAGAATCAACAGTTTAGAACGTCTAAGAACATTAAATGCTTTTTAACGCTATGTCAGTGCAACTAAGCAAATTAAGAGAATTCAAGGCCACAGATGCAGACAAGCCTCCTTCTCAGCGAGAGAAAGTTGGTTAATGCAATTTTAAGAGTAAAGCTTATATACATGAAAGATGTTTCTTTCTTATGAAATGAAATCTTATGTGCAATGCAGAAGACAGATTTCATTTGTTAGAGCTTTTTTCAAGAGCAAGTTTAAGTTAGAGCTTTAATGCTCAGAATCAACAGTTTAGAGCTTCTAAGAACATTAAAAGCTGCGGAAAGCTGTGTTAGTGCAACTAAGCAAACGAAGAGAATTCAAGGCCACAGATGCTAAAAAACTTCTTTCTCAGTGAGAGAGATTTGGTTAATGCAATTTTAAGAGTGAAGCTTATATACATGAAAGATGTTTCTTTCTCATGAAATGAAATGTTATTTGCAATGCAGATGACATATATTCATGTGTTAGAGCTTTTTTGCAGGAAAAAACTATGTTAGAGCTTTCTATGCTTAGAATCAACAGTTTAGAGCTTCCAAGAACACTACATGCTTTGTAATGCTATGATAGTGCAATTAAGCAAATGAAGAGAATTCAAGGCCACAGATGCTGAAAAGCTTCTTGATCAGTGAGAGAGAGTTGGTTAATGCAATTTTAAGAGTAAAGCTTATATACATGAAAGATGTCTCTTTCTTATGAAATGAAATGTTATTTGCATTGCAGAAGACAGATTTTGTTGTTTTTGAGCTTTTTTGCAGGACCAACTATGTTAGAGTTTCAATGCTCAGAAGCAACAGTTTAGAGCTTCTAAGATTACTAAATGCTTTGTAATGCTGTGTTAGTGCAACTAAGCAAATGAAGAGATTTCAAGGCCACAGATGCTGAAAAGCTTCTTTCTCCGTGAGAGAGAGTTGGTTAATGCAATTTTAAGAGTAAAGCTTATATACATGAAAGATGTTTCTTTCTTATGAAATGAAATCTTATTTGCAATGCAGAAGACAGTTTTCATGTTTTAGAGCATTTTCCAGTGCATCTTTAAGTTAGAGTTTCAATACTCAGAATCAACAGTTTAGAACTTCTTAGAACACTGAATGATTTTAATGCTTTGTCAGTGCAACTAAGCAGATGAAGAGAATTCAAGGCCACAAATGCTAAAAAGCTTCCTTCTCAGTGGGAGAAAGTTAGTTAATGAAATTTTAAAAGTAAAGCTTCAGTACATGAAAGATTTTCCTTTTTCATGAAATGAAATGATATTTGCAATGCAGGAGACAGACTTTCATGCGTCAGAGCTTTTTTGCAGGACAAATTATTTTAGATCTTCAATGCTCAGAATCACTAGTTTAGAGCTTCTAAGAACACTAAATGTTGTGTAAGTGCATCTAAGCAAATGAAGAGAATTCAAGTCCACAGAAGCTTTTTTCACAGTGAGAGAAAGTTGGTTAATGCAATTTTAAGAGTAAAGCTTATATACATGAAAGATGTTTCTTTCTTATGAAATGAAATCTTATGTGCAATGCAGAAGACAGATTTTCATTTATTAGAGCTTTTTCCAGTGCATGTTTAAGTTAAAGCTTCAATGCTCAGAATCAACAGTTTAGAACGTCTAAGAACATTAAATGCTTTTTAACGCTATGTCAGTGCAACTAAGCAAATTAAGAGAATTCAAAGGCCACAGATGCAGACAAGCTTTCTTCTCAGCGAGAGAAAGTTGGTTAATGCAATTTTAAGAGTAAAGCTTATATACATGAAAGATGTTTCTTTCTTATGAAATGAAATCTTATGTGCAATGCAGAAGACAGATTTTCATTTGTTAGAGCTTTTTTCAAGATCAAGTTTAAGTTTGAGCTTTAATGCTCAGAATCAACAGTTTAGAGCTTCTAAGAACATTAAAAGCTGTGTAAAGCTGTGTTAGTGCAACTAAGCAAACGAAGAGAATTCAAGGCCACAGATGCTGAAAAGCTTCTTTCTCAGTGAGAGAGATTTGGTTAATGCAATTTTAAGAGTGAAGCTTATATACATGAAAGATGTTTCTTTCTCATGAAGTAAATTTTATTTGCAATGCAGAAGACAGATTTTGTTGTTTTAGAGCTTTTTTGCAGGACCAACTATGTTGGAGCGTCAATGCTCAGAATCAACAGTTTAGAGCTTCTAAGAACATTAAAAGCTGTGTAAAGCTGAGTTATTGCAACTAATCAAATGAAGAGAATTCAAGGCCACAGATGCTAAAGAGCTTTCTTTTCAGTGAGAGAGAGTTGGTTAATGCAATTTTGAGAGTAAAGCTTCCGTACATGAGACATGTTTCTGTCTCATGAAATGAAATGTTATTTGCAATGCAGATGACAGATTTTCATGTGTTAGAGCTTTTTTGCAGAACCAACTATGTTAGAGCTTTCTATGCTTAGAATTAACAGTTTCGAGCTTAGATAGTTAGAACGTTTTTCCAGTGCAAGTTTATGTTAGAGTTTCAATGCACAGAATCACTAGTTTAGAGCTTCTAAGAACACTAAATGTTGTGTAAGTGCATCTAAGCAAATGAAGAGAATTCAAGTCCACAGAAGCTTTTTTCACAGTGAGAGAAAGTTGGTTAATGCAATTTTAAGAGTAAAGCTTATATACATGAAAGATGTTTCTTTCTTATGAAATGAAATCTTATGTGCAATGCAGAAGACAGATTTTCATTTGTTAGAGCTTTTTCCAGTGCATATTTAAGTTAGAGCTTCAATGCTCAGAATCAACAGTTTAGAACGTCTAAGAACATTAAATGCTTTTTAACGCTATGTCAGTGCAACTAAGCAAATAAGAGAATTCAAGGCCACAGATGCAGACAAGCCTCCTTCTCAGCGAGAGAAAGTTGGTTAATGCAATTTTAAGAGTAAAGCTTATATACATGAAAGATGTTTCTTTCTTATGAAATGAAATCTTATGTGCAATGCAGAAGACAGATTTTCATTTGTTAGAGCTTTTTTCAAGAGCAAGTTTAAGTTAGAGCTTTAATGCTCAGAATCAACAGTTTAGAGCTTCTAAGAACATTAAAAGCTGCGGAAAGCTGTGTTAGTGCAACTAAGCAAACGAAGAGAATTCAAGGCCACAGATGCTAAAAAACTTCTTTCTCAGTGAGAGAGATTTGGTTAATGCAATTTTAAGAGTGAAGCTTATATACATGAAAGATGTTTCTTTCTCATGAAATGAAATGTTATTTGCAATGCAGATGACAGATATTCATGTGTTAGAGCTTTTTTGCAGGAAAAAACTATGTTAGAGCTTTCTATGCTTAGAATCAACAGTTTAGAGCTTCCAAGAACACTACATGCTTTGTAATGCTATGATAGTGCAATTAAGCAAATGAAGAGATTTCAAGGCCACAGATGCTGAAAAGCTTCTTGATCAGTGAGAGAGAGTTGGTTAATGCAATTTTAAGAGTAAAGCTTATATACATGAAAGATGTCTCTTTCTTATGAAATGAAATGTTATTTGCATTGCAGAAGACAGATTTTGTTGTTTTTGAGCTTTTTTGCAGGACCAACTATGTTAGAGTTTCAATGCTCAGAAGCAACAGTTTAGAGCTTCTAAGATTACTAAATGCTTTGTAATGCTGTGTTAGTGCAACTAAGCAAATGAAGAGATTTCAAGGCCACAGATGCTGAAAAGCTTCTTTCTCCGTGAGAGAGAGTTGGTTAATGCAATTTTAAGAGTAAAGCTTATATACATGAAAGATGTTTCTTTCTTATGAAATGAAATCTTATTTGCAATGCAGAAGACAGATTTTCATGTTTTAGAGCATTTTCCAGTGCATCTTTAAGTTAGAGTTTCAATACTCAGAATCAACAGTTTAGAACTTCTTAGAACACTGAATGATTTTAATGCTTTGTCAGTGCAACTAAGCAGATGAAGAGAATTCAAGGCCACAAATGCTAAAAAGCTTCCTTCTCAGTGGGAGAAAGTTAGTTAATGAAATTTTAAAAGTAAAGCTTCAGTACATGAAAGATTTTCCTTTTTCATGAAATGAAATGATATTTGCAATGCAGGAGACAGACTTTCATGCGTCAGAGCTTTTTTGCAGGACAAATTATTTTAGATCTTCAATGCTCAGAATCACTAGTTTAGAGCTTCTAAGAACACTAAATGTTGTGTAAGTGCATCTAAGCAAATGAAGAGAATTCAAGTCCACAGAAGCTTTTTTCACAGTGAGAGAAAGTTGGTTAATGCAATTTTAAGAGTAAAGCTTATATACATGAAAGATGTTTCTTTCTTATGAAATGAAATCTTATGTGCAATGCAGAAGACAGATTTTCATTTGTTAGAGCTTTTTCCAGTGCATGTTTAAGTTAAAGCTTCAATGCTCAGAATCAACAGTTTAGAACGTCTAAGAACATTAAATGCTTTTTAACGCTATGTCAGTGCAACTAAGCAAATTAAGAGAATTCAAGGCCACAGATGCAGACAAGCTTTCTTCTCAGCGAGAGAAAGTTGGTTAATGCAATTTTAAGAGTAAAGCTTATATACATGAAAGATGTTTCTTTCTTATGAAATGAAATCTTATGTGCAATGCAGAAGACAGATTTTCATTTGTTAGAGCTTTTTCAAGATCAAGTTTAAGTTTGAGCTTTAATGCTCAGAATCAACAGTTTAGAGCTTCTAAGAACATTAAAAGCTGTGTAAAGCTGTGTTAGTGCAACTAAGCAAACGAAGAGAATTCAAGGCCACAGATGCTGAAAAGCTTCTTTCTCAGTGAGAGAGATTTGGTTAATGCAATTTTAAGAGTGAAGCTTATATACATGAAAGATGTTTCTTTCTCATGAAGTAAATTTTATTTGCAATGCAGAAGACAGATTTTGTTGTTTTAGAGCTTTTTTGCAGGACCAACTATGTTGGAGCGTCAATGCTCAGAATCAACAGTTTAGAGCTTCTAAGAACATTAAAAGCTGTGTAAAGCTGAGTTATTGCAACTAAACAAATGAAGAGAATTCAAGGCCACAGATGCTAAAGAGCTTTCTTTTCAGTGAGAGAGAGTTGGTTAATGCAATTTTGAGAGTAAAGCTTCCGTACATGAGACATGTTTCTGTCTCATGAAATGAAATGTTATTTGCAATGCAGATGACAGATTTTCATGTGTTAGAGCTTTTTTGCAGAACCAACTATGTTAGAGCTTTCTATGCTTAGAATTAACAGTTTCGAGCTTAGATAGTTAGAACGTTTTTCCAGTGCAAGTTTATGTTAGAGTTTCAATGCACAGAATCACTAGTTTAGAGCTTCTAAGAACACTAAATGTTGTGTAAGTGCATCTAAGCAAATGAAGAGAATTCAAGTCCACAGAAGCTTTTTTCACAGTGAGAGAAAGTTGGTTAATGCAATTTTAAGAGTAAAGCTTATATACATGAAAGATGTTTCTTTCTTATGAAATGAAATCTTATGTGCAATGCAGAAGACAGATTTTCATTTGTTAGAGCTTTTTCCAGTGCATATTTAAGTTAGAGCTTCAATGCTCAGAATCAACAGTTTAGAACGTCTAAGAACATTAAATGCTTTTTAACGCTATGTCAGTGCAACTAAGCAAATTAAGAGAATTCAAGGCCACAGATGCAGACAAGCCTCCTTCTCAGCGAGAGAAAGTTGGTTAATGCAATTTTAAGAGTAAAGCTTATATACATGAAAGATGTTTCTTTCTTATGAAATGAAATCTTATGTGCAATGCAGAAGACAGATTTTCATTTGTTAGAGCTTTTTTCAAGAGCAAGTTTAAGTTAGAGCTTTAATGCTCAGAATCAACAGTTTAGAGCTTCTAAGAACATTAAAAGCTGCGGAAAGCTGTGTTAGTGCAACTAAGCAAACGAAGAGAATTCAAGGCCACAGATGCTAAAAAACTTCTTTCTCAGTGAGAGAGATTTGGTTAATGCAATTTTAAGAGTGAAGCTTATATACATGAAAGATGTTTCTTTCTCATGAAATGAAATGTTATTTGCAATGCAGATGACAGATATTCATGTGTTAGAGCTTTTTTGCAGGAAAAAACTATGTTAGAGCTTTCTATGCTTAGAATCAACAGTTTAGAGCTTCCAAGAACACTACATGCTTTGTAATGCTATGATAGTGCAATTAAGCAAATGAAGAGAATTCAAGGCCACAGATGCTGAAAAGCTTCTTGATCAGTGAGAGAGAGTTGGTTAATGCAATTTTAAGAGTAAAGCTTATATACATGAAAGATGTCTCTTTCTTATGAAATGAAATGTTATTTGCATTGCAGAAGACAGATTTTGTTGTTTTTGAGCTTTTTTGCAGGACCAACTATGTTAGAGTTTCAATGCTCAGAAGCAACAGTTTAGAGCTTCTAAGATTACTAAATGCTTTGTAATGCTGTGTTAGTGCAACTAAGCAAATGAAGAGATTTCAAGGCCACAGATGCTGAAAAGCTTCTTTTCTCCGTGAGAGAGAGTTGGTTAATGCAATTTTAAGAGTAAAGCTTATATACATGAAAGATGTTTCTTTCTTATGAAATGAAATCTTATTTGCAATGCAGAAGACAGATTTTCATGTTTTAGAGCATTTTCCAGTGCATCTTTAAGTTAGAGTTTCAATACTCAGAATCAACAGTTTAGAACTTCTTAGAACACTGAATGATTTTAATGCTTTGTCAGTGCAACTAAGCAGATGAAGAGAATTCAAGGCCACAAATGCTAAAAAGCTTCCTTCTCAGTGGGAGAAAGTTAGTTAATGAAATTTTAAAAGTAAAGCTTCAGTACATGAAAGATTTTCCTTTTTCATGAAATGAAATGATATTTGCAATGCAGGAGACAGACTTTCATGCGTCAGAGCTTTTTTGCAGGACAAATTATTTTAGATCTTCAATGCTCAGAATCACTAGTTTAGAGCTTCTAAGAACACTAAATGTTGTGTAAGTGCATCTAAGCAAATGAAGAGAATTCAAGTCCACAGAAGCTTTTTTCACAGTGAGAGAAAGTTGGTTAATGCAATTTTAAGAGTAAAGCTTATATACATGAAAGATGTTTCTTTCTTATGAAATGAAATCTTATGTGCAATGCAGAAGACAGATTTTCATTTGTTAGAGCTTTTTCCAGTGCATGTTTAAGTTAAAGCTTCAATGCTCAGAATCAACAGTTTAGAACGTCTAAGAACATTAAATGCTTTTTAACGCTATGTCAGTGCAACTAAGCAAATTAGAGAATTCAAGGCCACAGATGCAGACAAGCTTTCTTCTCAGCGAGAGAAAGTTGGTTAATGCAATTTTAAGAGTAAAGCTTATATACATGAAAGATGTTTCTTTCTTATGAAATGAAATCTTATGTGCAATGCAGAAGACAGATTTTCATTTGTTAGAGCTTTTTTCAAGATCAAGTTTAAGTTTGAGCTTTAATGCTCAGAATCAACAGTTTAGAGCTTCTAAGAACATTAAAAGCTGTGTAAAGCTGTGTTAGTGCAACTAAGCAAACGAAGAGAATTCAAGGCCACAGATGCTGAAAAGCTTCTTTCTCAGTGAGAGAGATTTGGTTAATGCAATTTTAAGAGTGAAGCTTATATACATGAAAGATGTTTCTTTCTCATGAAGTAAATTTTATTTGCAATGCAGAAGACAGATTTTGTTGTTTTAGAGCTTTTTTGCAGGACCAACTATGTTGGAGCGTCAATGCTCAGAATCAACAGTTTAGAGCTTCTAAGAACATTAAAAAGCTGTGTAAAGCTGAGTTATTGCAACTAAACAAATGAAGAGAATTCAAGGCCACAGATGCTAAAGAGCTTTCTTTTCAGTGAGAGAGAGTTGGTTAATGCAATTTTGAGAGTAAAGCTTCCGTACATGAGACATGTTTCTGTCTCATGAAATGAAATGTTATTTGCAATGCAGATGACAGATTTTCATGTGTTAGAGCTTTTTTGCAGAACCAACTATGTTAGAGCTTTCTATGCTTAGAATTAACAGTTTCGAGCTTAGATAGTTAGAACGTTTTTCCAGTGCAAGTTTATGTTAGAGTTTCAATGCACAGAATCACTAGTTTAGAGCTTCTAAGAACACTAAATGTTGTGTAAGTGCATCTAAGCAAATGAAGAGAATTCAAGTCCACAGAAGCTTTTTTCACAGTGAGAGAAAGTTGGTTAATGCAATTTTAAGAGTAAAGCTTATATACATGAAAGATGTTTCTTTCTTATGAAATGAAATCTTATGTGCAATGCAGAAGACAGATTTTCATTTGTTAGAGCTTTTTCCAGTGCATATTTAAGTTAGAGCTTCAATGCTCAGAATCAACAGTTTAGAACGTCTAAGAACATTAAATGCTTTTTAACGCTATGTCAGTGCAACTAAGCAAATTAAGAGAATTCAAGGCCACAGATGCAGACAAGCCTCCTTCTCAGCGAGAGAAAGTTGGTTAATGCAATTTTAAGAGTAAAGCTTATATACATGAAAGATGTTTCTTTCTTATGAAATGAAATCTTATGTGCAATGCAGAAGACAGATTTTCATTTGTTAGAGCTTTTTTCAAGAGCAAGTTTAAGTTAGAGCTTTAATGCTCAGAATCAACAGTTTAGAGCTTCTAAGAACATTAAAAGCTGCGGAAAGCTGTGTTAGTGCAACTAAGCAAACGAAGAGAATTCAAGGCCACAGATGCTAAAAACTTCTTTCTCAGTGAGAGAGATTTGGTTAATGCAATTTTAAGAGTGAAGCTTATATACATGAAAGATGTTTCTTTCTCATGAAATGAAATGTTATTTGCAATGCAGATGACAGATATTCATGTGTTAGAGCTTTTTTGCAGGAAAAAACTATGTTAGAGCTTTCTATGCTTAGAATCAACAGTTTAGAGCTTCCAAGAACACTACATGCTTTGTAATGCTATGATAGTGCAATTAAGCAAATGAAGAGAATTCAAGGCCACAGATGCTGAAAAGCTTCTTGATCAGTGAGAGAGAGTTGGTTAATGCAATTTTAAGAGTAAAGCTTATATACATGAAAGATGTCTCTTTCTTATGAAATGAAATGTTATTTGCATTGCAGAAGACAGATTTTGTTGTTTTTGAGCTTTTTTGCAGGACCAACTATGTTAGAGTTTCAATGCTCAGAAGCAACAGTTTAGAGCTTCTAAGATTACTAAATGCTTTGTAATGCTGTGTTAGTGCAACTAAGCAAATGAAGAGATTTCAAGGCCACAGATGCTGAAAAGCTTCTTTCTCCGTGAGAGAGAGTTGGTTAATGCAATTTTAAGAGTAAAGCTTATATACATGAAAGATGTTTCTTTCTTATGAAATGAAATCTTATTTGCAATGCAGAAGACAGATTTTCATGTTTTAGAGCATTTTCCAGTGCATCTTTAAGTTAGAGTTTCAATACTCAGAATCAACAGTTTAGAACTTCTTAGAACACTGAATGATTTTAATGCTTTGTCAGTGCAACTAAGCAGATGAAGAGAATTCAAGGCCACAAATGCTAAAAAGCTTCCTTCTCAGTGGGAGAAAGTTAGTTAATGAAATTTTAAAAGTAAAGCTTCAGTACATGAAAGATTTTCCTTTTTCATGAAATGAAATGATATTTGCAATGCAGGAGACAGACTTTCATGCGTCAGAGCTTTTTTGCAGGACAAATTATTTTAGATCTTCAATGCTCAGAATCACTAGTTTAGAGCTTCTAAGAACACTAAATGTTGTGTAAGTGCATCTAAGCAAATGAAGAGAATTCAAGTCCACAGAAGCTTTTTTCACAGTGAGAGAAAGTTGGTTAATGCAATTTTAAGAGTAAAGCTTATATACATGAAAGATGTTTCTTTCTTATGAAATGAAATCTTATGTGCAATGCAGAAGACAGATTTTCATTTATTAGAGCTTTTTCCAGTGCATGTTTAAGTTAAAGCTTCAATGCTCAGAATCAACAGTTTAGAACGTCTAAGAACATTAAATGCTTTTTAACGCTATGTCAGTGCAACTAAGCAAATTAAGAGAATTCAAGGCCACAGATGCAGACAAGCTTTCTTCTCAGCGAGAGAAAGTTGGTTAATGCAATTTTAAGAGTAAAGCTTATATACATGAAAGATGTTTCTTTCTTATGAAATGAAATCTTATGTGCAATGCAGAAGACAGATTTTCATTTGTTAGAGCTTTTTTCAAGATCAAGTTTAAGTTTGAGCTTTAATGCTCAGAATCAACAGTTTAGAGCTTCTAAGAACATTAAAAGCTGTGTAAAGCTGTGTTAGTGCAACTAAGCAAACGAAGAGAATTCAAGGCCACAGATGCTGAAAAGCTTCTTTCTCAGTGAGAGAGATTTGGTTAATGCAATTTTAAGAGTGAAGCTTATATACATGAAAGATGTTTCTTTCTCATGAAGTAAATTTTATTTGCAATGCAGAAGACAGATTTTGTTGTTTTAGAGCTTTTTTGCAGGACCAACTATGTTGGAGCGTCAATGCTCAGAATCAACAGTTTAGAGCTTCTAAGAACATTAAAAGCTGTGTAAAGCTGAGTTATTGCAACTAAGCAAATGAAGAGAATTCAAGGCCACAGATGCTAAAGAGCTTTCTTTTCAGTGAGAGAGAGTTGGTTAATGCAATTTTGAGAGTAAAGCTTCCGTACATGAGACATGTTTCTGTCTCATGAAATGAAATGTTATTTGCAATGCAGATGACAGATTTTCATGTGTTAGAGCTTTTTTGCAGAACCAACTATGTTAGAGCTTTCTATGCTTAGAATTAACAGTTTCGAGCTTAGATAGTTAGAACGTTTTTCCAGTGCAAGTTTATGTTAGAGTTTCAATGCACAGAATCACTAGTTTAGAGCTTCTAAGAACACTAAATGTTGTGTAAGTGCATCTAAGCAAATGAAGAGAATTCAAGTCCACAGAAGCTTTTTTCACAGTGAGAGAAAGTTGGTTAATGCAATTTTAAGAGTAAAGCTTATATACATGAAAGATGTTTCTTTCTTATGAAATGAAATCTTATGTGCAATGCAGAAGACAGATTTTCATTTGTTAGAGCTTTTTCCAGTGCATATTTAAGTTAGAGCTTCAATGCTCAGAATCAACAGTTTAGAACGTCTAAGAACATTAAATGCTTTTTAACGCTATGTCAGTGCAACTAAGCAAATTAAGAGAATTCAAGGCCACAGATGCAGACAAGCCTCCTTCTCAGCGAGAGAAAGTTGGTTAATGCAATTTTAAGAGTAAAGCTTATATACATGAAAGATGTTTCTTTCTTATGAAATGAAATCTTATGTGCAATGCAGAAGACAGATTTTCATTTGTTAGAGCTTTTTTCAAGAGCAAGTTTAAGTTAGAGCTTTAATGCTCAGAATCAACAGTTTAGAGCTTCTAAGAACATTAAAAGCTGCGGAAAGCTGTGTTAGTGCAACTAAGCAAACGAAGAGAATTCAAGGCCACAGATGCTAAAAAACTTCTTTCTCAGTGAGAGAGATTTGGTTAATGCAATTTTAAGAGTGAAGCTTATATACATGAAAGATGTTTCTTTCTCATGAAATGAAATGTTATTTGCAATGCAGATGACAGATATTCATGTGTTAGAGCTTTTTTGCAGGAAAAAACTATGTTAGAGCTTTCTATGCTTAGAATCAACAGTTTAGAGCTTCCAAGAACACTACATGCTTTGTAATGCTATGATAGTGCAATTAAGCAAATGAAGAGAATTCAAGGCCACAGATGCTGAAAAGCTTCTTGATCAGTGAGAGAGAGTTGGTTAATGCAATTTTAAGAGTAAAGCTTATATACATGAAAGATGTTTCTTTCTTATGAAATGAAATCTTATTTGCAATGCAGAAGACAGATTTTCATGTTTTAGAGCATTTTCCAGTGCATCTTTAAGTTAGAGTTTCAATACTCAGAATCAACAGTTTAGAACTTCTTAGAACACTGAATGATTTTAATGCTTTGTCAGTGCAACTAAGCAGATGAAGAGAATTCAAGGCCACAAATGCTAAAAAGCTTCCTTCTCAGTGGGAGAAAGTTAGTTAATGAAATTTTAAAAGTAAAGCTTCAGTACATGAAAGATTTTCCTTTTTCATGAAATGAAATGATATTTGCAATGCAGGAGACAGACTTTCATGCGTCAGAGCTTTTTTGCAGGACAAATTATTTTAGATCTTCAATGCTCAGAATCACTAGTTTAGAGCTTCTAAGAACACTAAATGTTGTGTAAGTGCATCTAAGCAAATGAAGAGAATTCAAGTCCACAGAAGCTTTTTTCACAGTGAGAGAAAGTTGGTTAATGCAATTTTAAGAGTAAAGCTTATATACATGAAAGATGTTTCTTTCTTATGAAATGAAATCTTATGTGCAATGCAGAAGACAGATTTTCATTTGTTAGAGCTTTTTCCAGTGCATGTTTAAGTTAAAGCTTCAATGCTCAGAATCAACAGTTTAGAACGTCTAAGAACATTAAATGCTTTTTAACGCTATGTCAGTGCAACTAAGCAAATTAAGAGAATTCAAGGCCACAGATGCAGACAAGCTTTCTTCTCAGCGAGAGAAAGTTGGTTAATGCAATTTTAAGAGTAAAGCTTATATACATGAAAGATGTTTCTTTCTTATGAAATGAAATCTTATGTGCAATGCAGAAGACAGATTTTCATTTGTTAGAGCTTTTTTCAAGATCAAGTTTAAGTTTGAGCTTTAATGCTCAGAATCAACAGTTTAGAGCTTCTAAGAACATTAAAAGCTGTGTAAAGCTGTGTTAGTGCAACTAAGCAAACGAAGAGAATTCAAGGCCACAGATGCTGAAAAGCTTCTTTCTCAGTGAGAGAGATTTGGTTAATGCAATTTTAAGAGTGAAGCTTATATACATGAAAGATGTTTCTTTCTCATGAAGTAAATTTTATTTGCAATGCAGAAGACAGATTTTGTTGTTTTAGAGCTTTTTTGCAGGACCAACTATGTTGGAGCGTCAATGCTCAGAATCAACAGTTTAGAGCTTCTAAGAACATTAAAAGCTGTGTAAAGCTGAGTTATTGCAACTAAACAAATGAAGAGAATTCAAGGCCACAGATGCTAAAGAGCTTTCTTTTCAGTGAGAGAGAGTTGGTTAATGCAATTTTGAGAGTAAAGCTTCCGTACATGAGACATGTTTCTGTCTCATGAAATGAAATGTTATTTGCAAAGCAGATGACAGATTTTCATGTGTTAGAGCTTTTTTGCAGAACCAACTATGTTAGAGCTTTCTATGCTTAGAATTAACAGTTTCGAGCTTAGATAGTTAGAACGTTTTTCCAGTGCAAGTTTATGTTAGAGTTTCAATGCACAGAATCACTAGTTTAGAGCTTCTAAGAACACTAAATGTTGTGTAAGTGCATCTAAGCAAATGAAGAGAATTCAAGTCCACAGAAGCTTTTTTCACAGTGAGAGAAAGTTGGTTAATGCAATTTTAAGAGTAAAGCTTATATACATGAAAGATGTTTCTTTCTTATGAAATGAAATCTTATGTGCAATGCAGAAGACAGATTTTCATTTGTTAGAGCTTTTTCCAGTGCATATTTAAGTTAGAGCTTCAATGCTCAGAATCAACAGTTTAGAACGTCTAAGAACATTAAATGCTTTTTAACGCTATGTCAGTGCAACTAAGCAAATTAAGAGAATTCAAGGCCACAGATGCAGACAAGCCTCCTTCTCAGCGAGAGAAAGTTGGTTAATGCAATTTTAAGAGTAAAGCTTATATACATGAAAGATGTTTCTTTCTTATGAAATGAAATCTTATGTGCAATGCAGAAGACAGATTTTCATTTGTTAGAGCTTTTTTCAAGAGCAAGTTTAAGTTAGAGCTTTAATGCTCAGAATCAACAGTTTAGAGCTTCTAAGAACATTAAAAGCTGCGGAAAGCTGTGTTAGTGCAACTAAGCAAACGAAGAGAATTCAAGGCCACAGATGCTAAAAAACTTCTTTCTCAGTGAGAGAGATTTGGTTAATGCAATTTTAAGAGTGAAGCTTATATACATGAAAGATGTTTCTTTCTCATGAAATGAAATGTTATTTGCAATGCAGATGACATATATTCATGTGTTAGAGCTTTTTTGCAGGAAAAAACTATGTTAGAGCTTTCTATGCTTAGAATCAACAGTTTAGAGCTTCCAAGAACACTACATGCTTTGTAATGCTATGATAGTGCAATTAAGCAAATGAAGAGAATTCAAGGCCACAGATACTGAAAAGCTTCTTGATCAGTGAGAGAGAGTTGGTTAATGCAATTTTAAGAGTAAAGCTTATATACATGAAAGATGTCTCTTTCTTATGAAATGAAATGTTATTTGCATTGCAGAAGACAGATTTTGTTGTTTTTGAGCTTTTTTGCAGGACCAACTATGTTAGAGTTTCAATGCTCAGAAGCAACAGTTTAGAGCTTCTAAGATTACTAAATGCTTTGTAATGCTGTGTTAGTGCAACTAAGCAAATGAAGAGATTTCAAGGCCACAGATGCTGAAAAGCTTCTTTCTCCGTGAGAGAGAGTTGGTTAATGCAATTTTAAGAGTAAAGCTTATATACATGAAAGATGTTTCTTTCTTATGAAATGAAATCTTATTTGCAATGCAGAAGACAGATTTTCATGTTTTAGAGCATTTTCCAGTGCATCTTTAAGTTAGAGTTTCAATACTCAGAATCAACAGTTTAGAACTTCTTAGAACACTGAATGATTTTAATGCTTTGTCAGTGCAACTAAGCAGATGAAGAGAATTCAAGGCCACAAATGCTAAAAAGCTTCCTTCTCAGTGGGAGAAAGTTAGTTAATGAAATTTTAAAAGTAAAGCTTCAGTACATGAAAGATTTTCCTTTTTCATGAAATGAAATGATATTTGCAATGCAGGAGACAGACTTTCATGCGTCAGAGCTTTTTTGCAGGACAAATTATTTTAGATCTTCAATGCTCAGAATCACTAGTTTAGAGCTTCTAAGAACACTAAATGTTGTGTAAGTGCATCTAAGCAAATGAAGAGAATTCAAGTCCACAGAAGCTTTTTTCACAGTGAGAGAAAGTTGGTTAATGCAATTTTAAGAGTAAAGCTTATATACATGAAAGATGTTTCTTTCTTATGAAATGAAATCTTATGTGCAATGCAGAAGACAGATTTTCATTTGTTAGAGCTTTTTCCAGTGCATGTTTAAGTTAAAGCTTCAATGCTCAGAATCAACAGTTTAGAACGTCTAAGAACATTAAATGCTTTTTAACGATATGTCAGTGCAACTAAGCAAATTAAGAGAATTCAAGGCCACAGATGCA
>JBCAMP010000315.1:0-28433 GCA_039654775.1 Spinibarbus caldwelli | reverse complement strand
AGAGCTTTTTTCCAGTACAAGTTATGTTAGAGCTTCAATGCTCAGAATCACTAGTTTAGAGCTTCTAAGAACACTATATGCTGTGTAATGCTGTGTTAGTGCAACTAAGCAAATGAAGAGAATTCAAGGCCACAGATGCTGAAAAGCTTCTTTCTCAGGGAGAGAAAGTTGGTTAATGCAATTTTATGAGTAAAGCTCAAGTGCATGAAAGATGTTTAGTTCTCATGAAATGAAATGTTATTTGCAATGCAGAAGACAGACTTTCATGTGTTAGAGCGTTTTACTAGTGCAAGTTATGTTAGAGCTTTATTGCTCAGAATCACTAGTGTAGAGCGTCTAAGGACACTTACATACTGTGTTAGTGCAAATGAAGAGAATTCAAGGCCACAGATGCTGAAAAGCTTCTTTCTCAGCGAAAGAAATTTGGTTAATGCAATTTTATGAGTAAAACTCAAGTGCATGAAAGATGTTTCTTTCTCATGAAATGAAATGTTATTTGCAATGCAGAAGACAGATTATCATGTGTTAGAGCTTTTTTCATATGCAAGTTATGTTAGAGCTTCAATGCTCAGAATCATTAGTTTAGAGCTTCTAAGAACACTAAATGCTGTGTAATATTGTGTTAGTGCAACTAAGCAAATGAAGTGAATTCAAGGCCACAGATTCTGAAAATATTCTTTCTCAGTGAGAGAAAGTTGGTTAATGCAATTTTATGAGTAAAACTCAAGAGCATGAAAGATGTTTCTTTCTCATGAAATGAAATGTTATTTGCAATGCAGAAGACAGATTATCATGTGTCAGAGCTTTTTTCATATGCAAGTTATGTTAGAGCTTCAATGCTCAGAATCATTAGTTTAGAGCTTCTAAGAACACTATATGCTGTGTAATGCTGTGTTAGTGCAACTAAGCAAATGAAGAGAATTCAAGGCCACATATTCTGAAAATGTTCTTTCTCAGAGAGAGAAAGTTGGTTAATGCAATTTTATGAGTAAAGCTCAAGTGCATGAAAGATGTTTCTTTCTCATGAAATGAAATGTTATTTGCAATGCAGAAGACAGATTATCATGTGTTAGAGCTTTTTTCATATGCAACTTATGTTAGAGCTTCATTGCTCAGAATCATTAGTTTAGAGCTTCTAAGAACACTATATGCTGTGTAATGCTGTGTTAGTGCAACTAAGCAAATGAAGTGAATTCAAGGCCACATATTCTGAAAAATGTTCTTTCTAAGTGAGAGAAAGTTGGTTAATGCAATTTTATGAGTAAAACTCAAGTGCATGAAAGATGTTTCTTTCTCATGAAATGAAATGTTATTTGCAATGCAGAAGACAGATTATCATGTGTTAGAGCTTTTTTCATATGCAAGTTATGTTAGAGCTTCATAGCTCAGAATCATTAGTTTAGAGCTTCTAAGAACACTATATGCTGTGTAATGCTGTGTTAGTGCAACTAAGCAAATGAAGTGAATTCAAGGCCACAGATTCTGAAAATGTTCTTTCTCAGTGAGAGAAAGTTGGTTAATGCAATTTTATGAGTAAAACTCAAGTGCATGAAAGATGTTTCTTTCTCATGAAATTAAATGTTATTTGCAATGAAGAAGACAGATTATCATGTGTCAGAGCTTTTTTCATATGCAAGTTATGTTAGAGCTTCAATGCTCAGAATCATTAGTTTAGAGCTTCTAAGAACACTATATGCTGTGTAATGCTGTGTTAGTGCAACTAAGCAAATGAAGAGAATTCAAGGCCACAGATTCTGAAAATGTTCTTTCTCAGTGAGAGAAAGTTGGTTAATGCAATTTTATGAGTAAAGCTCAAGTGCATGAAAGATGTTTCTTTCTCATGAAATGAAATGTTATTTGCAATGCAGAAGACAGATTATCATGTGTTAGAGCTTTTTTCATATGCAAGTTATGTTAGAGCTTCAATGCTCAGAATCACTAGTTTAGAGCTTCTAAGAACACTATATGCTGTGTAATGCTGTGTTAGTGCAACTAAGCAAATGAAGAGAATTCAAGGCCACAGATACTGAAAGGCTTCTTTCTCAGTGAGAGAAGGTTGGTTAATGCAATTTTATGAGTAAAGCTCAGGTGCATGAAAGATGTTTCTTTCTCATGAAATGAAATGTTATTTACAATGCAGAAGACAGATTTTCATGTGTTAGAGCTTTTTTCCAGTACAAGTTATGTTAGAGCTTCAATGCTCAGAATCATTAGTTTAGAGCTTCTAAGAACACTAAATGCTGTGTTAGTGCAACGAAGCAAATGAAGAGAATTAAATGCCACAGATGCTGAAAAGCTTCTTTCTCAGTGAGAGAAAGTTGTTTAAAGCAATTTTATGAGTAAAACTCAAGTGCATGAAAGATGTTTCTTTCTCATGAAATGAAATGTAATTTGCAATGCAGAAGACAGATTATCATGTGTTAGAGCTTTTTTCATATGCAAGTTATGTTAGAGCTTCAATGCTCAGAATCATTAGTTTAGAGCTTCTAAGAACACTATATGCTGTGTAATGCTGTGTTAGTGCAACTAAGCAAATGAAGAGAATTCAAGGCCACAGATGCTGAAATTGTTCATTCTCAGTTAGAGAAAGTTGGTTAATGCAATTTTATGAGTAAAACTCAAGTGCATGAAAGATGTGTCTTTCTCATGAAATGAAATGTTATTTGCAACGCAGAATATAGATTTTCATGTGTTAGAGCTTTTTTCCAGTACAAGTTATGTTAGAGCTTTAATGCTCAGAATCATTAGTTTAGAGCTTCTAAGAACACTAAATGCTGTGTTAGTACAACTAAGCAAATGAAGAGAATTCAAGGCCACAGATATTGAAAAGCTTCTTTCTCAGTGAGAGAAAGTTGGTTAATGCAATTTTATGATTAAAGCTCAAGTGCATGAAAGATGTTTCTTTCTCATGAAATGAAACTTTATTTGCAATGCAGAAGACAGATTATCATGTGTTAGAGCTTTTTTCATATGCAAATTATGTTAGAGCTTCAATGCTCAGAATCACTAGTTTAGAGCTTCTAAGAACACTATATGCTGTGTAATGCTGTGTTAGTGCAACTAAGCAAATGAAGAGAATTCAAGGCCACAGATGCTGAAAAGCTTCTTTCCCTTTGAGAGAAAGTTAGTTAATGCAATTTTATGAGATAAGCTAAAGTACATGAAAGTTGTATCTTTCTCATGAAATGAAATGTTATTTGCAGTGCAGAAGACAGACTTTCATGTGTTAGAGCGTTTTACTAGTGCAAGTTATGTTAGAGCTTTATTGCTCAGAATCACTAGTGTAGAGCGTCTAAGAACACTACATGCTGTGTTAGTGCAAATGAAGAGAATTCAAGGCCACAGATGCTGAAAAGCTTCTTTCTCAGCGAGAGAAAGTTGGTTAATGCAATTTTATGAGTAAAACTCGTGCATGAAAGATGTTTCTTTCTCATGAAATGAAATGTTATTTGCAATGCAGAAGACATATTATCATGTGTTAGAGCTTTTTTCATATGCAAGTTATGTTAGAGCTTCATAGCTCAGAATCATTAGTTTAGAGCTTCTAAGAACACTATATGCTGTGTAATGCTGTGTTAGTGCAACTAAGCAAATGAAGTGAATTCAAGGCCACAGATTCTGAAAATATTCTTTCTCAGTGAGAGAAAGTTGGTTAATGCAATTTTATGAGTAAAACTCAAGTGCATGAATGATGTTTTTTTCTCATGAAATGAAATGTTATTTGCAATGCAGAAGACAGATTATCATGTGTCAGAGCTTTTTTCATATGCAAGTTATGTTAGAGCTTCAATGCTCAGAATCATTAGTTTAGAGCTTCTAAGAACACTATATGCTGTGTAATGCTGTGTTAGTGCAACTAAGCAAATGAAGAGAATTCAAGGCCACATATTCTGAAAATGTTCTTTCTCAGAGAGAGAAAGTTGGTTAATGCAATTTTATGAGTAAAGCTCAAGTGCATGAAAGATGTTTCTTTCTCATGAAATGAAATGTTATTTGCAATGCAGAAGACAGATTATCATGTGTTAGAGCTTTTTTCATATGCAAGTTATGTTAGAGCTTCATTGCTCAGAATCATTAGTTTAGAGCTTCTAAGAACACTATATGCTGTGTAATGCTGTGTTAGTGCAACTAAGCAAATGAAGTGAATTCAAGGCCACATATTCTGAAAATGTTCTTTCTAAGTGAGAGAAAGTTGGTTAATGCAATTTTATGAGTAAAACTCAAGTGCATGAAAGATGTTTCTTTCTCATGAAATGAAATGTTATTTGCAATGCAGAAGACAGATTATCATGTGTTAGAGCTTTTTTCATATGCAAGTTATGTTAGAGCTTCATAGCTCAGAATCATTAGTTTAGAGCTTCTAAGAACACTATATGCTGTGTAATGCTGTGTTAGTGCAACTAAGCAAATGAAGTGAATTCAAGGCCACAGATTCTGAAAATGTTCTTTCTCAGTGAGAGAAAGTTGGTTAATGCAATTTTATGAGTAAAACTCAAGTGCATGAAAGATGTTTCTTTCTCATGAAATTAAATGTTATTTGCAATGAAGAAGACAGATTATCATGTGTCAGAGCTTTTTTCATATGCAAGTTATGTTAGAGCTTCAATGCTCAGAATCATTAGTTTAGAGCTTCTAAGAACACTATATGCTGTGTAATGCTGTGTTAGTGCAACTAAGCAAATGAAGAGAATTCAAGGCCACAGATTCTGAAAATGTTCTTTCTCAGTGAGAGAAAGTTGGTTAATGCAATTTTATGAGTAAAGCTCAAGTGCATGAAAGATGTTTCTTTCTCATGAAATGAAATGTTATTTGCAATGCAGAAGACAGATTATCATGTGTTAGAGCTTTTTTCATATGCAAGTTATGTTAGAGCTTCAATGCTCAGAATCACTAGTTTAGAGCTTCTAAGAACACTATATGCTGTGTAATGCTGTGTTAGTGCAACTAAGCAAATGAAGAGAATTCAAGGCCACAGATACTGAAAGGCTTCTTTCTCAGTGAGAGAAGGTTGGTTAATGCAATTTTATGAGTAAAGCTCAGGTGCATGAAAGATGTTTCTTTCTCATGAAATGAAATGTTATTTACAATGCAGAAGACAGATTTTCATGTGTTAGAGCTTTTTTCCAGTACAAGTTATGTTAGAGCTTCAATGCTCAGAATCATTAGTTTAGAGCTTCTAAGAACACTAAATGCTGTGTTAGTGCAACGAAGCAAATGAAGAGAATTAAATGCCACAGATGCTGAAAAGCTTCTTTCTCAGTGAGAGAAAGTTGTTTAAAGCAATTTTATGAGTAAAACTCAAGTGCATGAAAGATGTTTCTTTCTCATGAAATGAAATGTAATTTGCAATGCAGAAGACAGATTATCATGTGTTAGAGCTTTTTTCATATGCAAGTTATGTTAGAGCTTCAATGCTCAGAATCATTAGTTTAGAGCTTCTAAGAACACTATATGCTGTGTAATGCTGTGTTAGTGCAACTAAGCAAATGAAGAGAATTCAAGGCCACAGATGCTGAAATTGTTCATTCTCAGTTAGAGAAAGTTGGTTAATGCAATTTTATGAGTAAAACTCAAGTGCATGAAAGATGTGTCTTTCTCATGAAATGAAATGTTATTTGCAACGCAGAATATAGATTTTCATGTGTTAGAGCTTTTTTCCAGTACAAGTTATGTTAGAGCTTTAATGCTCAGAATCATTAGTTTAGAGCTTCTAAGAACACTAAATGCTGTGTTAGTACAACTAAGCAAATGAAGAGAATTCAAGGCCACAGATATTGAAAAGCTTCTTTCTCAGTGAGAGAAAGTTGGTTAATGCAATTTTATGATTAAAGCTCAAGTGCATGAAAGATGTTTCTTTCTCATGAAATGAAACTTTATTTGCAATGCAGAAGACAGATTATCATGTGTTAGAGCTTTTTTCATATGCAAATTATGTTAGAGCTTCAATGCTCAGAATCACTAGTTTAGAGCTTCTAAGAACACTATATGCTGTGTAATGCTGTGTTAGTGCAACTAAGCAAATGAAGAGAATTCAAGGCCACAGATGCTGAAAAGCTTCTTTCCCTTTGAGAGAAAGTTAGTTAATGCAATTTTATGAGATAAGCTAAAGTACATGAAAGTTGTATCTTTCTCATGAAATGAAATGTTATTTGCAGTGCAGAAGACAGACTTTCATGTGTTAGAGCGTTTTACTAGTGCAAGTTATGTTAGAGCTTTATTGCTCAGAATCACTAGTGTAGAGCGTCTAAGAACACTACATGCTGTGTTAGTGCAAATGAAGAGAATCAAGGCCACAGATGCTGAAAAGCTTCTTTCTCAGCGAGAGAAAGTTGGTTAATGCAATTTTATGAGTAAAACTCGTGCATGAAAGATGTTTCTTTCTCATGAAATGAAATGTTATTTGCAATGCAGAAGACATATTATCATGTGTTAGAGCTTTTTTCATATGCAAGTTATGTTAGAGCTTCATAGCTCAGAATCATTAGTTTAGAGCTTCTAAGAACACTATATGCTGTGTAATGCTGTGTTAGTGCAACTAAGCAAATGAAGTGAATTCAAGGCCACAGATTCTGAAAATATTCTTTCTCAGTGAGAGAAAGTTGGTTAATGCAATTTTATGAGTAAAACTCAAGTGCATGAATGATGTTTTTTTCTCATGAAATGAAATGTTATTTGCAATGCAGAAGACAGATTATCATGTGTCAGAGCTTTTTTCATATGCAAGTTATGTTAGAGCTTCAATGCTCAGAATCATTAGTTTAGAGCTTCTAAGAACACTATATGCTGTGTAATGCTGTGTTAGTGCAACTAAGCAAATGAAGTGAATTCAAGGCCACAGATTCTGAAAATGTTCTTTCTCAGTGAGAGAAAGTTGGTTAATGCAATTTTATGAGTAAAACTCAAGTGCATGAAAGATGTTTCTTTCTCATGAAATGAAATGTTATTTGCAATGCAGAAGACAGATTATCATGTGTTATAGCTTTTTTCATATGCAAGTTATGTTAGAGCTTCAATGCTCAGAATCATTAGTTTAGAGTTTCTAAGAACACTATATGCTGTGTAATGCTGTGTTAGTGCAACTAAGCAAATGAAGAGAATTCAAGGCCACAGATGCTGAAAAGCTTCTTTCCCAGTGAGAGAAAGTTGGTTAATGCAATTTTATGAGTAAAGCTCAAGTGCATGAAAGATGTTTCTTTCTCATGAAATGAAATGTTATTTGCAACGCAGAATATAGATTTTCATGTGTTAGAGCTTTTTTCCAGTACAAGTTATGTTAGAGCTTCAATGCTCAGAATCATTAGTTTAGAGCTTCTAAGAACACTAAATGTTGTGTTAGTGCAACGAAGCAAATGAAGAGAATTAAATGCCACAGATGCTGAAAAGCTTCTTTCTCAGTGAGAGAAAGTTGTTTAAAGCAATTTTATGAGTAAAACTCAAGTGCATGAAAGATGTTTCTTTCTCATGAAATGAAATGTAATTTGCAATGCAGAAGACAGATTATCATGTGTTAGAGCTTTTTTCATATGCAAGTTATGTTAGAGCTTCAATGCTCAGAATCATTAGTTTAGAGCTTCTAAGAACACTATATGCTGTGTAATGCTGTGTTAGTGCAACTAAGCAAATGAAGAGAATTCAAGGCCACAGATTCTGAAAATGTTCTTTCTCAGTGAGAGAAAGTTGGTTAATGCAATTTTATGAGTAAAGCTCAAGTGCATGAAAGATGTTTCTTTCTCATGAAATGAAATGTTATTTGCAACGCAGAATATAGATTTTCATGTGTTAGAGCTTTTTTCCAGTACAAGTTATGTTAGAGCTTTAATGCTCAGAATCATTAGTTTAGAGCTTCTAAGAACACTAAATGCTGTGTTAGTGCAACTAAGCAAATGAAGAGAATTCAAGGCCACAGATGCTGAAAAGCTTCTTTCCCAGTGAGAGAAAGTTGGTTAATGCAATTTTATGAGATAAGCTAAAGTACATGAAAGAAGTATCTTTCTCATGAAATGAAATGGTATTTGCAATGCAGAAGACAGATTATCATGTGTTAGAACTTTTTACTAGTGCAAGTTATGTTAGAGCTTCAATGCTCAGAATCATTAGTTTAGAGCTTCTAAGAACACTATATGCTGTGTAATGCTGTGTTAGTGCAAATGAAGAGAATTCAAGGCCACAGATGCTGAAATTGTTCATTCTCAGTTAGAGAAAGTTGGTTAATGCAATTTTATGAGTAAAGCTCAAGTGCATGAAAGATGTGTCTTTCTCATGAAATGAAATGTTATTTGCAACGCAGAATATAGATTTTCATGTGTTAGAGCTTTTTTCCAGTACAAGTTATGTTAGAGCTTTAATGCTCAGAATCATTAGTTTAGAGCTTCTAAGAACATTAAATGCTGTGTTAGTACAACTAAGCAAATGAAGAGAATTAAAGACCACAGATGCTGAAAAGCTTCTTTCTCAGTGAGAGAAAGTTGTTTAAAGCAATTTTATGAGTAAAGCTCAAGTGCATGAAAGATGTTTCTTTCTCATGAAATGTTATTTGCAACGCAGAATATAGATTTTCATGTGTTAGAGCTTTTTTCCAGTACAAGTTATGTTAGAGCTTCAATGCTCAGAATCACTAGTTCAGAGCTTCTAAGAACACTATATGCTGTGTAATGCTGTGTTAGTGCAACTAAGCAAATGAAGTGAATTCAAGGCCACAGATTCTGAAAATGTTCTTTCTCAGTGAGAGAAAGTTGGTTAATGCAATTTTATGAGTAAAACTCAGGTGCATGAAAGATGTTTCTTTCTCATGAAATGAAATGTTATTTGCAATGCAGAAGACAGATTATCATGTGTCAGAGCTTTTTTCATATGCAAGTTATGTTAGAGCTTCAATGCTCAGAATCATTAGTTTAGAGCTTCTAAGAACACTATATGCTGTGTAATGCTGTGTTAGTGCAACTAAGTAAATGAAGAGAATTCAAGGCCACAGATTCTGAAAATGTTCTTCCTCAGTGAGAGAAAGTTGGTTAATGCAATTTTATGAGTAAAGCTCAAGTGCATGAAAGATGTTACTTTCTCATGAAATGAAATGTTATTTGCAATGCAGAAGACAGATTTTCATGTGTTAGAGCTTTTTTCATATGCAAGTTATGTTAGAGCTTCAATGCTCAGAATCACTAGTTTAGAGCTTCTAAGAACACTATATGCTGTGTAATGCTGTGTTAGTGCAACTAAGCAAATGAAGAGAATTCAAGGCCACAGATGCTGAAAAGCTTCTTTCCCAGTGAGAGAAAGTTGGTTAATGCAATTTTATGAGTAAAGCTCAAGTGCATGAAAGATGTTTCTTTCTCATGAAATGAAATGTTATTTGCAACGCAGAATATAGATTTTCATGTGTTAGAGCTTTTTTCCAGTACAAGTTATGTTAGAGCTTCAATGCTCAGAATCATTACGTTAAAGCTTCTAAGAACACTAAATGCTGTGTTAGTGCAACTAAGCCAAAGAAGAGAATTAAAGGCCACAGATGCTGAAAAGCTTCTTTCTCAGTGAGAGAAAGTCAATTAATGCAATTTTATGAGTAAAGCTCAAGTGCATGAAAGATGTTTCTTTCTCATGAAATGAAATGTTATGTGCTATGCAAAAGACAGTTTTTCATGTGTTAGAGCTTTTTACTAGTGCAAGGTATGTTAGAGCTTTAATGCTTAGAATCACTAGTTTAGAGCGTCTAAGAACACTACATGCTGTGTTAGTGCAAATAAAGAGAATTCAAGGCCACAGATACTGAAAGGCTTCTTTCTCAGTGAGAGAAGGTTGGTTAATGCAATTTTATGAGTAAAGCTCAGGTGCATGAAAGATGTTTCTTTCTCATGAAATGAAATGTTATTTACAATGCAGAAGACAGATTTTCATGTGTTAGAGCTTTTTTCCAGTACAAGTTATGTTAGAGCTTCAATGCTCAGAATCATTAGTTTAGAGCTTCTAAGAACACTAAATGCTGTGTTAGTGCAACGAAGCAAATGAAGAGAATTATATGCCACAGATGCTGAAAAGCTTCTTTCTCAGTGAGAGAAAGTTGTTTAAAGCAATTTTATGAGTAAAACTCAAGTGCATGAAAGATGTTTCTTTCTCATGAAATGAAATGTAATTTGCAATGCAGAAGACAGATTATCATGTGTTAGAGCTTTTTTCATATGCAAGTTATGTTAGAGCTTCAATGCTCAGAATCATTAGTTTAGAGCTTCTAACAACACTATATGCTAAGTAATGCTGTGTTAGTGCAACTAAGCAAATGAAGAGAATTCAAGGCCACAGATTCTGAAAATGTTCTTTCTCAGTGAGAGAAAGTCGCTTAATGCAATTTTATGAGTAAACCTCAAGTGCATGAAAGATGTTTCTTTCTCATGAAATGAAATGTTATTTGCTATGCAGAAGACAGATTTTCATGTGTTAGAGATTTTTACAAGTGCAAGTTATGTTAGAGCTTCAATGCTCAGAATCACTAGTTTAGAGCTTCTAAGAACACTATATGCTGTGTAATGCTGTGTTAGTGCAACTAAGCAAATGAAGAGAATTCAAGGCCACAGATGCTGAAAAGCTTCTTTCTCAATAAGAGAAAGTTGTTTAATGCAATTTTATGAGTAAAGCTCAAGTGCATGAAAGATGTTTCTTTCTCATGAAATGAAATGTTATTTGCAACGCAGAATATAGATTTTCATGTGTTAGAGCTTTTTTCCAGTACAAGTTATGTTAGAGCTTTAATGCTCAGAATCATTAGTTTAGAGCTTCTAAGAACACTAAATGCTGTGTTAGTGCAACTAAGCAAATGAAGAGAATTCAAGGCCACAGATTCTGAAAATGTTCTTTCTCAGTGAGAGAAAGTTGGTTAATGCAATTTTATGAGTAAAGCTCAAGTGCATGAAAGATGTTTCTTTCTCATGAAATGAAATGTTATTTGCAACGCAGAATATAGATTTTCATGTGTTAGAGCTTTTTTCCAGTACAAGTTATGTTAGAGCTTCAATGCTCAGAATCATTAGTTTAGAGCTTCTAAGAACACTATATGCTGTGTAATGCTGTGTTAGTGCAACTAAGCAAATGAAGAGAATTCAAGGCCACAGATGCTGAAATTGTTCATTCTCAGTTAGAGAAAGTTGGTTAATGCAATTTTATGAGTAAAGCTCAAGTGCATGAAAGATGTGTCTTTCTCATTAAATGAAATGTTATTTGCAACGCAGAATATAGATTTTCATGTGTTAGAGCTTTTTTCCAGTACAAGTTATGTTAGAGCTTTAATGCTCAGAATCATTAGTTTAGAGCTTCTAAGAACACTAAATGCTGTGTTAGTACAACTAAGCAAATGAAGAGAATTAAAGACCACAGATGCTGAAAAGCTTCTTTCTCAGTGAGAGAAAGTTGTTTAAAGCAATTTTATGAGTAAAGCTCAAGTGCATGAAAGATGTTTCTTTCTCATGAAATGAAATGTTATTTGCAACGCAGAATATAGATTTTCATGTGTTAGAGCTTTTTTCCAGTTCAAGTTATGTTAGAGCTTCAATGCTCAGAATTACTAGTTTAGAGCTTCTAAGAACACTATATGCTGTGTAATGCCGTGTTAGTGCAACTAAGCAAATGAAGAGAATTCAAGGCCACAGATGCTGAAAAGCTTCTTTCTCAGTGAGAGAAATTTGGTTAATGCAATTTTATGAGTAAAGCTCAAGTGCATGAAAGATGTTTAGTTCTCATGAAATGAAATGTTATTTGCAATGCAGAAGACAGATTTTCATGTGTTAGAGCGTTTTACTAGTGCAGGTTATCTTAGACCTTTAATGCTCAGAATCACTAGTTTAGAGCGTCTAAAAACACTACATGCTGTGTTAGTGCAAATGAAGAGAATTCAAGGCCACAGATGCTGAAAAGCTTCTTTCTCAGTGAGAGAAAGTTGGTTAATGCAATTTTATGATTAAAGCTCAAGTGCATGAAAGATGTTTCTTTCTCATGAAATGAAATGTTATTTGCAATGCAGAAGACAGATTATCATGTGTTAGAGCTTTTTTCATATGCAAGTTATGTTAGAGCTTCAATGCTCAGAATCACTAGTTTAGAGCTTCTAAGAAGACTATATGCTGTGTAATGCTGTGTTAGTGCAACTAATCAAATGAAGAGAATTCAAGACCACAGATTCTGAAAAGGTTCTTTCCCAGTGAGAGAAAGTTGGTTAATGCAATTTTATGAGTAAACCTCAAGTGCATGAAAGATGTGTCTTTCTCATGAAAGGAAATGTTATTTGCAACGCAGACTATAGATTTTCATGTGTTAGAGCTTTTTTCCAGTACAAGTTATGTTAGAGCTTTAATGCTCAGAATCATTAGTTTAGAGCTTCTAAGAACACTACATGTTGTGTTAGTACAACTAAGCAAATGAAGAGAATTCAAGGCCACAGATGCTGAAAAGCTTCTTTCTCAGTGAGAGAAAGTCGCTTAATGCAATTTTATGAGTAAACCTCAAGTGCATGAAAGATGTTTCTTTCTCATGAAATGAAATGTTATTTGCTATGCAGAAGACAGATTTTCATGTGTTAGAGATTTTTACAAGTGCAAGTTATGTTAGAGCTCTCAATGCTCAGAATCACTAGTTTAGAGCTTCTAAGAACACTATATGCTGTGTAATGCTGTGTTAGTGCAACTAAGCAAATGAAGAGAATTCAAGGCCACAGATGCTGAAAAGCTTCTTTCTCAATAAGAGAAGTTGTTTAATGCAATTTTATGAGTAAAATTCAAGTGCATGAAAGATGTTTCTTTCTCATGAAATGAAATGTTATTTACAATGCAGAAGACATATTATCATGTGTTAGAGTTGTTTTCTAGTGCAAGTTATGTTAGAGCTGTAAAGCCCAGAATCACTAGTTTAGAGCTTCTAAGAACACTAAATGCTGTGTTAGTGCAACTACGCAAATGAAGAGAATTACAGGCCACATATGTTGAAAAGATTTTTTCTCAGTGAGAGAAAGTTAGTCAATGCAATTTTATGAGTACAGCTCAATTGCATGAAAGATGTTTCTTTCTCATGAAATGAAATGTTATTTGCTATGCAGAAGACAGATTTTCATGTGTTAGAGCTTTTTACTAGTGCAAGGTATTTTAGAGCTTTAATGCTTAGAATCACTAGTTTAGAGCGTCTAAGAACACTAAATGCTGTGTTAGTGCAAATGAAGAGAATTCAAGGCCACAGATGCTGAAAAGCTTCTTTCTCAATAAGAGAAAGTTGTTTAATGCAATTTTATGAGTAAAACTCAAGTGCATGAAAGATGTTTCTTTCTCATGAAATGAAATGTTATTTACAATGCAGAAGACATATTATCATGTGTTAGAGTTGTTTTCTAGTGCAAGTTATGTTAGAGCTGTAAAGCCCAGAATCACTAGTTTAGAGCTTCTAAGAACACTAAATGCTGTGTTAGTGCAACTAAGGAAATGAAGAGAATTAAAGGCCACAGATGATGATAAGCTCCTTTCTCAGTGAGAGAAAGTCGGTTAATGCAATTTTATGAGTAAAGCTCAAGTGCATGAAAGATGTGTCGTTCTCATGAAATGAAATGTTATTTGCAGTGCAGAAGATAGATTTTCATGTGTTAAAGGTGTTTACTAGTGCAAGGTATGTTAGAGCTTTAATGCTTAGAATCACTCGTTTAGAGCTTCTAAGAACACTAAATGCTGTGTTAGTGCAACTAAGGAAATGAAGAGAATTAAAGGCCACAGATGATGATAAGCTCCTTTCTCAGTGAGAGAAAGTTGGTTAATGCAATTTTATGAGTAAAGCTCAAGTGCATGAAGATGTTTCTTTCTCCTGAAATGAAATGTTATTGCAATGCAGAAGACAGATTATCATGTGTTAGAGCTTTTTCATATGCAAGTTATGTTAGAGCTTCATAGCTCAGAATCATTAGTTTAGAGCTTCTAAGAACACTATATGCTGTGTAATGCTGTGTTAGTGCAACTAAGCAAATGAAGTGAATTCAAGGCCACAGATTCTGAAAATGTTCTTTCTCAGTGAGAGAAAGTTGGTTAATGCAATTTTATGAGTAAAGCTCAAGTGCATGAAAGATGTTTCTTTCTCATGAAATGAAATGTTATTTGCAACGCAGAATATAGATTTTCATGTGTTAGAGCTTTTTTCCAGTACAAGTTATGTTAGAGCTTCAATGCTCAGAATCATTACGTTAAAGCTTCTAAGAACACTAAATGCTGTGTTAGTGCAACTAAGCCAAAGAAGAGAATTAAAGGTCACAGATGCTGAAAGCTTCTTTCTCAGTGAGAGAAGTCAATTAACGCAAGTTTATGAGTAAAGCTCAAGTGCATGAAAGATGTTTCTTTCTCATGAAATGAAATGTTATGTGCTATGCAAAGACAGTTTTTCATGTGTTAGAGCTTTTTACTAGTGCAAGGTATGTTAGAGCTTTAATGCTTAGAATCACTAGTTTAGAGCGTCTAAGAACACTACATGCTGTGTTAGTGCAAATAAAGAGAATCAAGGCCACAGATACTGAAAGGCTTCTTTCTCAGTGAGAGAAGGTTGGTTAATGCAATTTTATGAGTAAAGCTCAGGTGCATGAAAGATGTTTCTTTCTCATGAATGAAATGTTATTGACAATGCAGAAGACAGATTTTCATGTGTTTGAGCTTTTTTCCAGTACAAGTTATGTTAGAGCTTCAATGCTCAGAATCATTAGTTTAGAGCTTCTAAGAACACTAAATGCTGTGTTAGTGCAACGAAGCAAATGAAGAGAATTAAATGCCACAGATGCTGAAAAGCTTCTTTCTCAGTGAGAGAAAGTTGTTTAAAGCAATTTTATGAGTAAAACTCAAGTGCATGAAAGATGTTTCTTTCTCATGAAATGAAATGTAATTTGCAATGCAGAAGACAGATTATCATGTGTTAGAGCTTTTTTCATATGCAAGTTATGTTAGAGCTTCAATGCTCAGAATCATTAGTTTAGAGCTTCTAAGAACACTATATGCTGTGTAATGCTGTGTTAGTGCAACTAAGCAAATGAAGAGAATTCAAGGCCACAGATTCTGAAAATGTTCTTTCTCAGTGAGAGAAAGTTGGTTAATGCAATTTTATGAGTAAAGCTCAAGTGCATGAAAGATGTTTCTTTCTCATGAAATGAAATGTTATTTGCAACGCAGAATATAGATTTTCATGTGTTAGAGCTTTTTTCCAGTACAAGTTATGTTAGAGCTTTAATGCTCAGAATCATTAGTTTAGAGCTTCTAAGAACACTAAATGCTGTGTTAGTGCAACTAAGCAAATGAAGAGAATTCAAGGCCACAGATTCTGAAAATGTTCTTTCTCAGTGAGAGAAAGTTGGTTAATGCAATTTTATGAGTAAAGCTCAAGTGCATGAAAGATGTTTCTTTCTCATGAAATGAAATGTTATTTGCAACGCAGAATATAGAGTTTCATGTGTTAGAGCTTTTTTCCAGTACAAGTTATGTTAGAGCTTCAATGCTCAGAATCATTAGTTTAGAGCTTCTAAGAACACTATATGCTGTGTAATGCTGTGTTAGTGCAACTAAGCAAATGAAGAGAATTCAAGGCCACAGATGCTGAAATTGTTCATTCTCAGTTAGAGAAAGTTGGTTAATGCAATTTTATGAGTAAAGCTCAAGTGCATGAAAGATGTGTCTTTCTCATGAAATGAAATGTTATTTGCAACGCAGAATATAGATTTTCATGTTTTAGAGCTTTTTTCCAGTACAAGTTATGTTAGAGCTTTAATGCTCAGAATCATTAGTTTAGAGCTTCTAAGAACACTAAATGCTGTGTTAGTACAACTAAGCAAATGAAGAGATTTAAAGACCACAGATGCTGAAAAGCTTCTTTCTCAGTGAGAGAAAGTTGTTTAAAGCAATTTTATGAGTAAAGCTCAAGTGCATGAAAGATGTTTCTTTCTCATGAAATGAAATGTTATTTGCAACGCAGAATATAGATTTTCATGTGTTAGAGCTTTTTTCCAGTTCAAGTTATGTTAGAGCTTCAATGCTCAGAATTACTAGTTTAGAGCTTCTAAGAACACTATATGCTGTGTAATGCTGTGTTAGTGCAACTAAGCAAATGAAGAGAATTCAAGGCCACAGATGCTGAAAAGCTTCTTTCTCAGTGAGAGAAATTTGGTTAATGCAATTTTATGAGTAAAGCTCAAGTGCATGAAAGATGTTTAGTTCTCATGAAATGAAATGTTATTTGCAATGCAGAAGACAGATTATCATGTGTTAGAGTTGTTTTCTAGTGCAAGTTATGTTAGAGCTGTAATGCCCAGAATCACTAGTTTAGAGCTTCTAAGAACACTAAATGCTGTGTTAGTGCAACTAAGCAAATGAAGAGAATTACAGGCCACATATGCTGAAAAGATTTTTTCTCAGTGAGAGAAAGTTAGTCAATGCAATTTTATGAGTACAGCTCAATTGCATGAAAGATGTTTCTTTCTCATGAAATGAAATGTTATTTGCTATGCAGAAGACAGATTTTCATGTGTTAGAGCTTTTTACTAGTGCAAGGTATTTTAGAGCTTTAATGCTTAGAATCACTAGTTTAGAGCGTCTAAGAACACTAAATGCTGTGTTAGTGCAAATGAAGAGAATTCAAGGCCACAGATGCTGAAAAGCTTCTTTCTCAGTGAGAGAAAGTCGGTTAATGCAATTTTATGAGTAAAGCTCAAGTGCATGAAAGATGTGTCGTTCTCATGAAATGAAATGTTATTTGCAGTGCAGAAGATAGATTTTCATGTGTTAAAGGTGTTTACTAGTGCAAGGTATGTTAGAGCTTTAATGCTTAGAATCACTCGTTTAGAGCTTCTAAGAACACTAAATGCTGTGTTAGTGCAACTAAGCAAATGAAGAGAATTAAAGGCCACAGATGATGATAAGCTCCTTTCTCAGTGAGAGAAAGTTGGTTAATGCAATTTTATGAGTAAAGCTCAAGTGTATGAAAGATGTTTCTTTCTCCTGAAATGAAATATTATTTGCAATGCAGAAGACAGATTATCATGTGTTAGAGCTTTTTTCATATGCAAGTTATGTTAGAGCTTCATAGCTCAGAATCATTAGTTTAGAGCTTCTAAGAACACTATATGCTGTGTAATGCTGTGTTAGTGCAACTAAGCAAATGAAGTGAATTCAAGGCCACAGATTCTGAAAATGTTCTTTCTCAGTGAGAGAAAGTTGGTTAATGCAATTTTATGAGTAAAACTCAAATGCATGAAAGATGTTTCTTTCTCATGAAATGAAATGTTATTTGCAACGCAGAATATAGATTTTCATGTGTTAGACCTTTTTTCCAGTACAAGTTATGTTAGAGCTTCAATGCTCAGAATCATTACGTTAAAGCTTCTAAGAACACTAAATGCTGTGTTAGTGCAACTAAGCCAAAGAAGAGAATTAAAGGCCACAGATGCTGAAAAGCTTCTTTCTCAGTGAGAGAAAGTCAATTAATGCAATTTTATGAGTAAAGCTCAAGTGCATGAAAGATGTTTCTTTCTCATGAAATGAAATGCTATGTGCTATGCAAAAGACAGTTTTTCATGTGTTAGAGCTTTTTACTAGTGCAAGGTATGTTAGAGCTTTAATGCTTAGAATCTCTAGTTTAGAGCGTCTAAGAACACTACATGCTGTGTTAGTGCAAATAAAGAGAATTCAAGGCCACAGATACTGAAAGGCTTCTTTCTCAGTGAGAGAAGGTTGGTTAATGCAATTTTATGAGTAAAGCTCAGGTGCATGAAAGATGTTTCTTTCTCATGAAATGAAATGTTATTGACAATGCAGAAGACAGATTTTCATGTGTTAGAGCTTTTTTCCAGTACAAGTTATGTTAGAGCTTCAATGCTCAGAATCATTAGTTTAGAGCTTCTAAGAACACTAAATGCTGTGTTAGTACAACTAATCAAATGAAGAGAATTAAAGACCACAGATGCTGAAAAGCTTTTTGCTCAGTGAGAGAAAGTTGTTTAAAGCAATTTTATGACTAAAACTCAAGTGCATGAAAGATGTTTCTTTCTCATGAAATGAAATGTAATTTGCAATGCAGAAGACAGATTATCATGTGTTAGAGCTTTTTTCATATGCAAGTTATGTTAGAGCTTCAATGCTCAGAATCATTAGTTTAGAGCTTCTAAGAACACTATATGCTGTGTAATGCTGTGTTAGTGCAACTAAGCAAATGAAGAGAATTCAAGGCCACAGATTCTGAAAATGTTCTTTCTCAGTGAGAGAAAGTTGGTTAATGCAATTTTATGAGTAAAGCTCAAGTGCATGAAAGATGTTTCTTTCTCATGAAATGAAATGTTATTTGCAATGCAGAAGACAGATTATCATGTGTTAGAGCTTTTTTCATATGCAAGTTATGTTAGAGCTTCAATGCTCAGAATCATTAGTTTAGAGCTTCTAAGAACACTATATGCTGTGTAATGCTGTGTTAGTGCAACTAAGCAAATGAAGAGAATTCAAGGCCACAGATTCTGAAAATGTTCTTTCTCAGTGAGAGAAAGTTGGTTAATGCAATTTTATGAGTAAAGCTCAAGTGCATGAAAGATGTTTCTTTCTCATGAAATGAAATGTTATTTGCAACGCAGAATATAGATTTTCATGTGTTAGAGCTTTTTTCCAGTACAAGTTATGTTACAGCTTTAATGCTCAGAATCATTAGTTTAGAGCTTCTAAGAACACTAAATGCTGTGTTAGTGCAACTAAGCAAATGAAGAGAATTCAAGGCCACAGATTCTGAAAATGTTCTTTCTCAGTGAGAGAAAGTTGGTTAATGCAATTTTATGAGTAAAGCTCAAGTGCATGAAAGATGTTTCTTTCTCATGAAATGAAATGTTATTTGCAACGCAGAATATAGAGTTTCATGTGTTAGAGCTTTTTTCCAGTACAAGTTATGTTAGAGCTTCAATGCTCAGAATCATTAGTTTAGAGCTTCTAAGAACACTATATGCTGTGTAATGCTGTGTTAGTGCAACTAAGCAAATGAAGAGAATTCAAGGCCACAGATGCTGAAATTGTTCATTCTCAGTTAGAGAAAGTTGGTTAATGCAATTTTATGAGTAAAGCTCAAGTGCATGAAAGATGTGTCTTTCTCATGAAATGAAATGTTATTTGCAACGCAGAATATAGATTTTCATGTGTTAGAGCTTTTTTCCAGTTCAAGTTATGTTAGAGCTTTAATGCTCAGAATCATTAGTTTAGAGCTTCTAAGAACACTAAATGCTGTGTTAGTACAACTAAGCAAATGAAGAGAATTAAAGACCACAGATGCTGAAAAGCTTCTTTCTCAGTGAGTTGGTTAATGCAATTTTATGATTAAAGCTCAAGTGCATGAAAGATGTTTCTTTCTCATGAAATGAAATGTTATTTGCAACGCAGAATATAGATTTTCATGTGTTAGAGCTTTTTTCCAGTTCAAGTTATGTTAGAGCTTCAATGATCAGAATTACTAGTTTAGAGCTTCTAAGAACACTATATGCTGTGTAATGCTGTGTTAGTGCAACTAATCAAATGAAGAGAATTCAAGACCACAGATTCTGAAAAGGTTCTTTCCCAGTGAGAGAAAGTTGGTTAATGCAATTTTATGAGTAAAGCTCAAGTGCATGAAAGATGTGTCTTTCTCATGAAAGGAAATGTTATTTGAAAACGCAGACTATAGATTTTCATGTGTTAGAGCTTTTTTCCAGTACAAGTTATGTTAGAGCTTTAATGCTCAGAATTACTAGTTTAGAGCTTCTAAGAACACTATATGCTGTGTAATGCTGTGTTAGTGCAACTAATCAAATGAAGAGAATTCAAGACCACAGATTCTGAAAAGGTTCTTTCCCAGTGAGAGAAAGTCGCTTAATGCAATTTTATGAGTAAACCTCAAGTGCATGAAAGATGTTTCTTTCTCATGAATTGAAATGTTATTTGCTATGCAGAAGACAGATTTTCATGTGTTAGAGATTTTTACTAGTGCAAGTTACGTTAGAGCTTCAATGCTCAGAATCACTAGTTTAGAGCTTCTAAGAACACTATATGCTGTGTAATGCTGTGTTAGTGCAACTAAGCAAATGAAGAGAATTCAAGGCCACAGATGCTGAAAAGCTTCTTTCTCAATAAGAGAAAGTTGTTTAATGCAATTTTATGAGTAAAACTCAAGTGCATGAAAGATATTTCTTTCTCATGAAATGAAATGTTATTTACAATGCAGAAGACAGATTATCATGTGTTAGAGTTGTTTTCTAGTGCAAGTTATGTTAGAGCTGTAATGCCCAGAATCACTAATTTAGAGCGTCTAAGAACACTAAATGCTGTGTTAGTGCAACTAAGCAAATGAAGAGAATTACAGGCCACATATGCTGAAAAGATTTTTTCTCAGTGAGAGAAAGTTAGTCAATGCAATTTTATGAGTACAGCTCAATTGCATGAAAGATGTTTCTTTCTCATGAAATGAAATGTTATTTGCTATGCAGAAGACAGATTTTCATGTGTTAGAGCTTTTTACTAGTGCAAGGTATTTTAGAGCTTTAATGCTTAGAATCACTAGTTTAGAGCGTCTAAGAACACTAAATGCTGTGTTAGTGCAAATGAAGAGAATTCAAGGCCACAGATGCTGAAAAGCTTCTTTCTCAGTGAGAGAAAGTCGGTTAATGCAATTTTATGAGTAAAGCTCAAGTGCATGAAAGATGTGTCGTTCTCATGAAATGAAATGTTATTTGCAGTGCAGAAGATAGATTTTCATGAGTTAAAGGTGTTTACTAGTGCAAGGTATGTTAGAGCTTTAATGCTTAGAATCACTCGTTTAGAGCTTCTAAGAACACTAAATGCTGTGTTAGTGCAACTAAGCAAATGAAGAGAATTAAAGGCCACAGATGATGATAAGCTCCTTTCTCAGTGAGAGAAAGTTGGTTAATGCAATTTTATGAGTAAAGCTCAAGTGCATGAAAGATGTTTCTTTCTCCTGAAATGAAATGTTATTTGCAATGCAGAAGACAGATTATCATGTGTTAGAGCTTTTTTCATATGCAAGTTATGTTAGAGCTTCATAGCTCAGAATCATTAGTTTAGAGCTTCTAAGAACACTATATGCTGTGTAATGCTGTGTTAGTGCAACTAAGCAAATGAAGTGAATTCAAGGCCACAGATTCTGAAAATGTTCTTTCTCAGTGAGAGAAAGTTGGTTAATGCAATTTTATGAGTAAAACTCAAGTGCATGAAAGATGTTTCTTTCTCATGAAATGAAATGTTATTTGCAACGCAGAATATAGATTTTCATGTGTTAGAGCTTTTTTCCAGTACAAGTTATGTTAGAGCTTCAATGCTCAGAATCATTACGTTAAAGCTTCTAAGAACACTAAATGCTGTGTTAGTGCAACTAAGCCAAAGAAGAGAATTAAAGGCCACAGATGCTGAAAAGCTTCTTTCTCAGTGAGAGAAAGTCAATTAATGCAATTTTATGAGTAAAGCTCAAGTGCATGAAAGATGTTTCTTTCTCATGAAATGAAATGTTATGTGCTATGCAAAAGACAGTTTTTCATGTGTTAGAGCTTTTTACTAGTGCAAGGTATGTTAGAGCTTTAATGCTTAGAATCACTAGTTTAGAGCGTCTAAGAACACTACATGCTGTGTTAGTGCAAATAAAGAGAATTCAAGGCCACAGATACTGAAAGGCTTCTTTCTCAGTGAGAGAAGGTTGGTTAATGCAATTTTATGAGTAAAGCTCAGGTGCATGAAAGATGTTTCTTTCTCATGAAATGAAATGTTATTGACAATGCAGAAGACAGATTTTCATGTGTTAGAGCTTTTTTCCAGTACAAGTTATGTTAGAGCTTCAATGCTCAGAATCATTAGTTTAGAGCTTCTAAGATCACTAAATGCTGTGTTAGTGCAACGAAGCAAATGAAGAGAATTAAATGCCACAGATGCTGAAAAGCTTCTTTCTCAGTGAGAGAAAGTTGGTTAATGCAATTTTATGAGTAAAGCTCAAGTGCATGAAAGATGTTTCTTTCTCATGAAATGAAATGTTATTTGCAACGCAGAATATAGATTTTCATGTGTTAGAGCTTTTTTCCAGTACAAGTTATGTTAGAGCTTTAATGCTCAGAATCATTAGTTTAGAGCTTCTAAGAACACTAAATGCTGTGTTAGTGCAACTAAGCAAATGAAGAGAATTCAAGGCCACAGATTCTGAAAATGTTCTTTCTCAGTGAGAGAAAGTTGTTTAAAGCAATTTTATGAGTAAAGCTCAAGTGCATGAAAGATGTTTCTTTCTCATGAAATGAAATGTAATTTGCAATGCAGAAGACATATTATCATGTGTTAGAGCTTTTTTCATATGCAAGTTATGTTAGAGCTTCAATGCTCAGAATCATTAGTTTAGAGCTTCTAAGAACACTATATGCTGTGTAATGCTGTGTTAGTGCAACTAAGCAAATGAAGAGAATTCAAGGCCACAGATTCTGAAAATGTTCTTTCTCAGTGAGAGAAAGTTGGTTAATGCAATTTTATGAGTAAAGCTCAAGTGCATGAAAGATGTTTCTTTCTCATGAAATGAAATGTTATTTGCAACGCAGAATATAGATTTTCATGTGTTAGAGCTTTTTTCCAGTACAAGTTATGTTAGAGCTTCAATGCTCAGAATCATTAGTTTAGAGCTTCTAAGAACACTATATGCTGTGTAATGCTGTGTTAGTGCAACTAAGCAAATGAAGAGAATTCAAGGCCACAGATGCTGAAATTGTTCATTCTCAGTTAGAGAAAGTTGGTTAATGCAATTTTATGAGTAAAGCTCAAGTGCATGAAAGATGTGTCTTTCTCATGAAATGAAATGTTATTTACAACGCAGAATATAGATTTTCATGTGTTAGAGCCTTTTTCCAGTTCAAGTTATGTTAGAGCTTTAATGCTCAGAATCATTAGTTTAGAGCTTCTAAGAACACTACATGTTGTGTTAGTACAACTAAGCAAATGAAGAGAATTCAAGGCCACAGATGCTGAAAAGCTTCTTTCTCAGTGAGAGAAAGTCGCTTAATGCAATTTTATGAGTAAACCTCAAGTGCATGAAAGATGTTTCTTTCTCATGAATTGAAATGTTATTTGCTATGCAGAAGACAGATTTTCATGTGTTAGAGATTTTTACAAGTGCAAGTTATGTTAGAGCTTCAATGCTCAGAATCACTAGTTTAGAGCTTCTAAGAACACTATATGCTGTGTAATGCTGTGTTAGTGCAACTAAGCAAATGAAGAGAATTCAAGGCCACAGATGCTGAAAAGCTTCTTTCTCAATAAGAGAAAGTTGTTTAATGCAATTTTATGAGTAAAACTCAAGTGCATGAAAGATGTTTCTTTCTCATGAAATGAAATGTTATTTACAATGCAGAAGACAGATTATCATGTGTTAGAGTTGTTTTCTAGTGCAAGTTATGTTAGAGCTGTAATGCCCAGAATCACTAGTTTAGAGCTTCTAAGAACACTAAATGCTGTGTTAGTGCAACTAAGCAAATGAAGAGAATTACAGGCCACATATGCTGAAAAGATTTTTTCTCAGTGAGAGAAAGTTAGTCAATGCAATTTTATGAGTACAGCTCAATTGCATGAAAGATGTTTCTTTCTCATGAAATGAAATGTTATTTGCTATGCAGAAGACAGATTTTCATGTGTTAGAGCTTTTTACTAGTGCAAGGTATGTTAGAGCTTTAATGCTTAGAATCACTAGTTTAGAGCGTCTAAGAACACTAAATGCTGTGTTAGTGCAAATGAAGAGAATTCAAGGCCACAGATGCTGAAAAGCTTCTTTCTCAGTGAGAGAAAGTCGGTTAATGCAATTTTATGAGTAAAGCTCAAGTGCATGAAAGATGTGTCGTTCTCATGAAATGAAATGTTATTTGCAATGCAGAAGACAGATTATCATGTGTTAGAGCTTTTTTCATATGCAAGTTATGTTAGAGCTTCATAGCTCAGAATCATTAGTTTAGAGCTTCTAAGAACACTATATGCTGTGTAATGCTGTGTTAGTGCAACTAAGCAAATGAAGTGAATTCAAGGCCACAGATTCTGAAAATGTTCTTTCTCAGTGAGAGAAAGTTGGTTAATGCAATTTTATGAGTAAAACTCAAGTGCATGAAAGATGTTTCTTGCTCATGAAATGAAATGTTATTTGCAATGCAGAAGACAGATTATCATGTGTTAGAGCTTTTTTCATATGCAAGTTATGTTAGAGCTTCATAGCTCAGAATCATTAGTTTAGAGCTTCTAAGAACACTATATGCTGTGTAATGCTGTGTTAGTGCAACTAAGCAAATGAAGAGAATTCAAGGCCACAGATGCTGAAAAGCTTCTTTCCCAGTGAGAGAAAGTTGGTTAATGCAATTTTATGTGTAAAGCTCAAGTGCATGAAAGATGTTTCTTTCTCATGAAATGAAATGTTATTTGCAACGCAGAATATAGATTTTCATGTGTTAGAGCTTTTTTGCATTACAAGTTATGTTAGAGCTTCAATGCTCAGAATCATTAGTTTAGAGCTTCTAAGAACACTAAATGTTGTGTTAGTGCAAATGAAGAGAATTCAAGGCCACAGATGCTGAAAAGCTTCTTTCTCAGTGAGAGAAAGTTGTTTAATGCAATTATGAGTAAAACTCAAGTGCATGAAAGATGTTTCTTTCTCATGAAATGAAATGTTATTTGCAGTGCAGAAGACAGATTTTCATGTGTTAGAGCGTTTTACTAGTGCAGGTTATCTTAGACCTTTAATGCTCAGAATCACTAGTTTAGAGCGTCTGAAAACACTACATGCTGTGTTAGTGCAAATGAATAGAATTCAAGGCCACAGATGCTAAAAAGCTTCTTTCTCAGTGAGAGAAAGTTGGTTAATGCAATTTTATGATTAAAGCTCAAGTGCATGAAAGATGTTTCCTTTCTCATGAAATGAAACTTTATTTGCAATGCAGAAGACAGATTATCATGTGTTAGAGCTTTTTTCATATGCAAGTTATGTTAGAGCTTCAATGCTCAGAATCACTAGTTTAGAGCTTCTAAGAACACTATATGCTGTGTAATGCTGTGTTAGTGCAACTAAGCAAATGAAGAGAATTCAAGGCCACAGATGCTGAAAAGCTTCTTTCCCTTTGAGAGAAAGTTAGTTAATGCAATTTTATGAGATAAGCTAAAGTACATGAAAGTCTGTATCTTTCTGCACTGCAAATGGTTATTTGCAGTGCAGAAGACAGACTTTCATGTGTTAGAGCGTTTTACTAGTGCAAGTTATGTTAGAGCTTTATTGCTCAGAATCACTAGTGTAGAGCGTCTAAGAACACTACATGCTGTGTTAGTGCAAATGAAGAGAATACAAGGCCACAGATGCTGAAAAGCTTCTTTCTCAGCGAGAGAAAGTTGGTTAATGCAATTTTATGAGTAAAACTCAAGTGCATGAAAGATGTTTCTTTCTCATGAAATGAAATATTTGCAACGCAGAATATAGATTTTCATGTGATAGAGCTTTTTTCCAGTACACTTTATGTTAGAGCTTTAATGCTCAGAATCATTAGTTTAGAGCTTCTAAGAACGCTAAATGCTGTGTTAGTGCAACTAAGCAAATGAAGAGAATTAAAGGCCACAGATGCTGAAAGCTTCTTTCTCAGTGAGAGAAAGTTGTTTAATGCAATTATGAGTAAAACTCAAGTGCATGAAAGATGTTTCTTTCTCATGAAATGAAATGTTATTTGCAGTGCAGAAGACAGATTTTCATGTGTTAGAGCGTTTTACTAGTGCAGGTTATCTTAGACCTTTAATGCTCAGAATCACTAGTTTAGAGCGTCTGAAAACACTACATGCTGTGTTAGTGCAAATGAAGAGAATTCAAGGCCACAGATTCTGAAAATGTTCTTTCTCAGTGAGAGAAAGTTGGTTAATGCAATTTTATGAGTAAAGCTCAAGTGCATGAAAGATGTTTCTTTCTCATGAAATGAAATGTTATTTGCAATGCAGAAGACAGATTAGCATGTGTTAGAGCTTTTTTCACATGCAAGTTATGTTAGAGCTTCATAGCTCAGAATCACTAGTTTAGAGCTTCTAAGAACACTAAATGCTGTGTTAGTACAACTAAGCAAATGAAGAGAATTAAAGACCACAGATGGTGAAAAGCTTCTTTCTCAGTGAGAGAAAGTTGTTTAAAGCAATTTTATGAGTAAAGCTCAAGTGCATGAAAGATGTTTCTTTCTCATGAAATGAAATGTTATTTGCAACGCAGAATATACATTTTCATGTGTTAGAGCTTTTTTCCAAGTACAAGTTATGTTAGAGCTTCAATGCTCAGAATCATTAGTTTAGAGCTTCTAAGAACACTAAATGCTGAGTTAGTACAACTAAGCAAATGAAGAGAATTAAAGACCACAGATGCTGAAAAGCTTCTTTCTCAGTGACAGAAAGTTGTTTAATGCAATTTTATGAGTAAAACTCAAGTGCATGAAAGATGTTTCTTTCTCATGAAATGAAATGTTATTTGTAATGCAGAAGACAGATTATCATGTGTTAGAGCTTTTTTCATATACAAGTTATGTTAGAGCTTCAATGCTCAGAATCACTAGTTTAGAGCTTCTAAGAACACTATATGCTGTGTAATGCTGTGTTAGTGCAACTAAGCAAATGAACAGAATTCAAGGCCACAGATGCTGAAAAGCTTCTTTCTCAGTGAGAGAAAGTTGGTTAATGCAATTTTATGAGTAAAACTCAAGTGCATGAAAGATGTTTCTTTCTCATGAAATGAAATGTTATTTGTAATGCAGAAGACAGACTTTCATGTGTTAGAGCGTTTTACTAGTGCAAGTTATGTTAGAGCTTTATTGCTCAGAATCACTAGTGTAGAGCGTCTAAGAATACTACATGCTGTGTTAGTGCAAATGAAGAGAATTCAAGGCCACAGATGCTGAAAAGCTTCTTTCTCAGCGAGAGAAAGTTGGTTAATGCAATTTTATGAGTAAAGCTCAAGTGCATGAAAGATGTTTCTTTCTCATGAAATGAAATGTTATTTGCAATGCAGAAGACAGATTATCATGTGTTAGAGCTTTTTTCATATGCAAGTTATGTTAGAGCTTCATAGCTCAGAATCATTAGTTTAGAGCTTCTAAGAACACTATATGCTGTGTAATGCTGTGTTAGTGCATCTAAGCAAATGAAGTGAATTCAAGGCCACAGATTCTGAAAATGTTCTTTCTCAGTGAGAGAAAGTTGGTTAATGCAATTTTATGAGTAAAACTCAAGTGCATGAAAGATGTTTCTTTCTCATGAAATGAAATGTTATTTGCAATGCAGAAGACAGATTATCATGTGTCAGAGCTTTTTTCATATGCAAGTTATGTTAGAGCTTCAATGCTCAGAATCATTAGTTTAGAGCTTCTAAGAACACTATATGCTGTGTAATGCTGTGTTAGTGCAACTAAGCAAATGAAGAGAATTCAAGGCCACAGATGCTGAAAAGCTTCTTTCCTAGTGAGAGAAAGTTGGTTAATGCAATTTTATGAGTAAAGCTCAAGTGCATGAAAGATGTTTCTTTCTCATGAAATGAAATGTTATTTGCAACGCAGAATATAGATTTTCATGTGTTAGAGCTTTTTTCCAGTACAAGTTATGTTAGAGCTTCAATGCTCAGAATCATTAGTTTAGAGCTTCTAAGAACACTATATGCTGTGTAATGCTGTGTTAGTGCAACTAAGCAAATGAAGAGACTTCAAGGCCACAGATGCTGAAATTGTTCATTCTCAGTTAGAGAAAGTTGGTTAATGCAATTTTATGAGTAAAGCTCAAGTGCATGAAAGATGTGTCTTTCTCATGAAATGAAATGTTATTTGCAACGCAGAATATAGATTTTCATGTGTTAGAGCTTTTTTCCAGTTCAAGTTATGTTAGAGCTTTCATGCTCAGAATCATTAGTTTAGAGCTTCTAAGAACACTAAATGCTGTGTTAGTACAACTAAGCAAATGAAGAGAATTAAAGACCACAGATGCTGAAAAGCTTCTTTCTCAGTGAGTTGGTTAATGCAATTTTATGATTAAAGCTCAAGTTCATGAAAGATGTTTCTTTCTCATGAAATGAAATGTTATTTGCAACGCAGAATATAGATTTTCATGTGTTAGAGCTTTTTTCCAGTTCAAGTTATGTTAGAGCTTCAATGCTCAGAATTACTAGTTTAGAGCTTCTAAGAACACTATATGCTGTGTAATGCTGTGTTAGTGCAACTAATCAAATGAAGAGAATTCAAGACCACAGATTCTGAAAAGGTTCTTTCCCAGTGAGAGAAAGTTGGTTAATGCAATTTTATGAGTAAAGCTCAAGTGCATGAAAGATGTGTCTTTCTCATGAAAGGAAATGTTATTTGAAAACGCAGACTATAGATTTTCATGTGTTAGAGCTTTTTTCCAGTACAAGGTATGTTAGAGCTT
>JBCAMP010000314.1:0-10000 GCA_039654775.1 Spinibarbus caldwelli | reverse complement strand
CCATTGAGTCCATAATCCATAATAACTCTTCCACCAGTGAAAAAGTGCATCTCCTGTTGTCTCTCACATCAAAATCCAGCCAGATATTTGTTTAGAGCTGTTTTGGCTTGTAAACACTGCTTGATCTGTGCAGATTTCTCTCCTGATTCACACCAGAACACTTTTTCACTGGAGGAAGAGTTATTATGAATTATGGACTCTTATTTTAGTCCAAAAATTATGGATTTGTTTCAGCTTTTTGTCAGAGTTTGGACTCTCATTCTGATGGCTCCCATTCACTGCAGAGCATCCATTGCTGAGACAATGAAGCAATGCTACATTTCTCCAAATCTGATGAAGAAACAAACTCATCCTGATCTCATATGAGCACATTTTCATTTTTGGCAGAGCCGTTCCTTTAACTCAGTGTGTTACTTGTCATTTCTTTGTATTTCTTTATGAATTTACTTGCAATTTCTGAGTGAAAATGTTTTTTTTTCAGTGTAGTGACATCTGAAGGTTGTTTGTCACTCACACACATGACGGGCTCAAGTCTAGTTAAAGGATGACATGAGTGTATCTGGACCTGTCTGGATGTGTGTGATAATAACCCCAAGCTGTCTGTCTCTCTGTCAGGTGTTATGTGGATGATAAGGTGTCGAAGGTGGCCTGGTTGAACCGCTCGAACATCATCTTCGCGGGTGAGGATAAGTGGTCTCTGGACCCGCGGGTGGAGCTGGTGACTCAGGGTCAGCTGGAGTACAGTCTGCGGATACAGAAGGTGGATGTGTTCGACGAGGGGCCATACACCTGCTCCATCCAGACCAAGCAGCAGCCCAAGACGTCACAGGTCTATCTCATCGTTCAAGGTGAGCGCCGTGTGATTGACAGGCCGTCAGACCAATGACAGCTCGTCCTCTGTTGCTCCTCCCACTCACTCCATCACTCGCGCTTAGATCAGACGTGAAGATTATCTGCTTGAGCGAGTGGGCGGTTTGGCAAAAATACCATATCACGATGTTTTCAGGCAGGATCACGCTCCACAATCTTCTGACGATTCTTTGTTAGTTACTAAGACTCTTTTGAGAGTTACTGAGCAGCACAGCTTATAATCACTGTTTAAAGCATACAGCTCTGCTAGGGAACAAAACTTAAAAGAAAAATGAGTGACAGACCATTCAGTCAAAGCAGAGGTGGGTATATCACCAAAATACTATTTCACTCTGCTTCATTTCATTACTTTATCATTACTTTATCCTTGTTATTATATTAAGAAGAAAGATGCAAACATTAGGGCAAATGCAATATAAGAGCAATACAAATGAAATAACCAGCTTTAATTTCCCAGCTACAGTAGCTCTGTTTAACCGCAGCATTCAAGAATAATCAAATGTAAAGATAAAACACTGCACAGTCTTCACTGTATTATTCAGTCAACAGCAGTGAGAGATTTACTCTCTTTTGTTGTTTGATTGACATTACAGTTTTTTTCAAGTGCTTCCACACAAAATCTTTCCTTGTCACACAGTTTCTGAAAGCTGACACTCAAACAGCAGAAGCACACACTAAATCTGCAAAACCATACACTAATTATCAGCCTTTGACTCAGTTTTCAATTTCATAAAACACTTTTTGCAGTTGTCTCTGTAACATACACAAATCTAACAGGAATTAATATTATGGCAAAGGTGTTTGCTTTTGAGATATGTTTTGTGATATTTTGAATGCAGTGCTTCATTTTGTAAGAGATGTGAGACATTTTGCATTTTGTGTGTGCAATTCTTGGATTTCTGTGTAAAGTTTGGAAAAAAGAGGCAAAGTTTTGAAAATGTGTGTAAGCAGCTGAAAAAAAAAACTATAAATATAAATATAAAATAATAAATTAATAATAGTGATGATAATAATATTATTGCACTTATGTATTTAGTTTTTTTTCAATAAAATAATAAACAAAACCATAAAGTGTGATAATACTATTATATTTTAAAATAAAAACGGAGTATTAAATAAAAATACCATTATTTTATATTAAATTTAAAAAAATGCTAATATTTACTTCTAATATTTACTCATTTACTCCTAATATTTACTTTTGCTAATATTTAATTCTTTTTTTAATATGAATTTTCATCATTTTCAAACTTAAAATCAGCAACACAACACACAGTTCTCTATGTAACACACAAATCTGACAGGAATTAATATTATGGCAAAGGTGTTTGCAAATGTTTGCTTTTTAGATGTATTTGTGATATTTTGAATGCAGTGCTTCATTTTGCAAGAGATGTGAGGTATTTTGCAATTTGTGTGTGCAATTCTTGGATTTGTGTGTAAAGTTTTTTAAAAAACAGAGGCAAAGTTTTGAAAATGTGTGGAAGCAGCTGAAAAAAACTGTAAAAACACAGACGACTGCTGTCACTTTAAGACTGAACGCTTGTATCCAGTGTATGACACACGTCTGATATTCTGTTTACATTTGCTGCATGATAATGGTTAAACTGTTCATCATGATTCACTCAAAAATGATCACAAATATTTTGTCATTTTAGAATGTTTTATATTTCATCAGAATTATAGCACAAATCAAGAGAACATCAACATGGTTTCCTGACATATTTAGACGCAGCAAACAGTGCAAACGATAGCGTGAAAGAAAATAGACTGGCTGTATGACTATTATTGAAATAATAAAATTTATATTTGAAAAAAAATGTAATATTAGCAAAAGTAAATATTAGAAGTATTTTTTTAACGTTTACTATAAAAAATTGTATTTTTATTTAATACTTCCTTTTTATTTTAAAATATAATAGTATTATCACACTTTATGATTTTGTTTATTATTTTATTGTATAAAAACTAAATACACAAGTGCAATAATATTATCAGTATTATTAATTTATTTTTTATAGTTATATTTACAGTTTTTTCAACTGCTTACACACATTTTCAAAACTTTGCCTCTTTTTTTCAAAACTTTACACAGAAATCCAAGAATTGCACACACAAAATGCAAAATGCCTCACATTCAACTCAATTCTATTTAATTCAGGTTTATTTGTTTAGCGCTTTTCACGATGCAAATCGTTGCAAAGCAGCTTTACAGAAAAGTAAAGTTTCTACATTATATTCAGTAATAGCTTATCAGTGGTGACTATATCAAGTTGATGTCCATATGACAGAAATGTACAGTAAAAATCAAGCAGTTAGTTAATGTCATGTAATCAAACGGTGAACACTATTAACAGCAATGATTATATGTTGCGATTAAACTTTTAGCAAAATTTGGTAGTTTTGTATGTTGTTAGAGGGTTGGCATCATCTCTCTTGCAAAATGAAGCACTGCATTCAAAATATCACAAACACATCTCAAAAGCAAACATTTGCAAACACCTTTGCCATAATATTAATTCCTGTTAGATTTTTGTGTGTTACATAGAGAATTGTGTGTTGTGTTTTGCAAAAAGTGTTTTATGAAACTGAGTCAAAGGCTGATAATTAGTGTATGGTTTTGCAGATTTAGTGTGTGCTTCTGCTGTTTGAGTTCAGCTTTCAGAAACTGTGTGACAAGTGAAGATTCTGTGTGTAAGCAGCTGAAAAACTGTAATGGCTCACACGGCGTGCAGTATGAGGACCGAACCAAACCTCCAGGTGCTCTTATGAGAACCCCTGATCATCTCACACACTGCTAGTTAGTAGTGCGTCTGAAGACTAGTTGACAAGCAGGTGTTGATTTAGAGCGAGTCTAACGTGCTGATTGCAGGTGTTTCTCGGGCTCGTTGTGTGTCTATCGTCAGTGCAGTGTTTCTCTGTCTGTGTTTAGCGCTGCATGTTTCTTGAGTGGACGTTCTCGAACCACTAATTAACTGTGTGCTTGTTATTTAATCCAGACGTGTTAACATTTTTACCCAGCGTTCATTTCACACTTGTTCCTTTGTCTTAGAGTTAGGACAGAAATACTCTCACCTGCTGTCAGGCCAGTCCTTCAGATGAGAGAGAGTGTTCAGAATATTTAGGAAAGTGTACGCAGTGTGTGTGAAACACTGCGAGGATCTGCTGCGTCTCTTATAACACATGCATGAGACGCTCAGATATATGTGACCCTGGAGCACAAAAGCAGTCATAAGTAGCACAGATATATTTGTAGCAATAGCCAACAATACATTGTATGGGTCAAAATTATCAATTTTTCTTGTATGGCAAAAATCATTAGGATATTAAGTAAAGATCATGTTCCATGAAGATATTTTGTAAATTTCCTACCGTAAATATATCAAAACTTCATTTTTGATTAGTAATATGCATTGCTAAGAACTTCATTTGGACAACTTTAAAGGCGATTTTCTCAATATTTAGATTTTTTTTGCACCCTCAGATTCCAGATTTTCAAATAGTTGTATCTCAGCCAAATATTGTTCTATCCTAACAAACCATACATCAATGGAAAGATTATTTATTCAGCTTCAGATGATGTATAAATCAAAAAATGACCCTTATGACTGGTTTGTGGTCCAGTGTCACAAATGTGCTGATGCTGTGTGAAAGCGCTAGTGAAGCACACTGCTTTGTGAGATGATCTAATGAAACAGAGCGGGTTTTACAAGCCTGTTTCGACCTTACTGATTGGACTGTTTTTGAATCTGCTGCAAATGATCTGGATGAGCTCACAGAGACTGTAACATCTTATATCAGTTTCTGTGAGGATATGTGCATTCCTACCAAGACTCATCTAACTTACAACAACGACAAACCATGGTTCACTGCAAAACTCAGACAGCTCCGTCAGGCCAAAGAAGATGCTTACAGAAAGGGGGATAAAGTCTTGTATAAACAGGCCAAATACACACTGGAAAAGGAGATCAGAGTGGCAAAGAGGAATTATTCTGGCAAGCTAAGGAAAAAATTCTCTTCCGGCGATTCTGCTTCAGTGTGGAAAGGTATGAAAGAAATCACCAATTACAAGTCACCATCCCCCAGCACTCTGGAGAATCAACAACAGGCAGACGATCTGAACGAGTTCTACTGCAGGTTTGAAAAAAATACCCCACACCCGCCCTGAACACCTCTCCACACAACCATTAACACCTCCAGCAACCCCCCTCTCCCCACACACCTGCAATTCAGATCAGCGAAGATGAGGTGCGCCAGGTCTTCAGGAAGAACAAAAGAAGGAAAGCACCAGGCCCAGACGGTGTGTCACCAGCCTGCCTAAAAATCTGTGGTGACCAGCTGGCCCCCATCTTCACACAGATCTTCAACAGATCTCTGGAGCTGTGCGAAGTCCCCTCATGCTTCAAACGCTCCACCATCATCCCCGTCCCAAAGAAACCCAAAATTACTGGACTTAATGACTACAGACCTGTGGCTCTAACATCTGTGGTCATGAAGTCATTTGAAAGACTGGTTTTGGCTTATCTGAAGTCCTCCACTGGACCCTTACTGGACCCCCTGCAGTTTGCCTACAGAGCAAACAGGTCTGTGGATGATGCAGTCAACATGGGACTGCACTTCATCCTGCAGCATCTGGACAGACCAGGGACTTATGTGAGGATCCTGTTCGTAGACTTCAGCTCCGCTTTTAACACCATCATCCCGGACACCCTTCAGAACAAACTAACTCAGCTCTCCGTCCCCACCTCCGTCTGTCAGTGGATCACCAGCTTCCTGACAGACAGGCAGCAGCTAGTGAGGCTGGGAAAATACACATCCAGCACCCGTACTATCAGCACTGGAGCTCCTCAGGGCTGTGTTCTCTCCCCACTGCTCTTCTCCCTGTACACCAATGACTGCACATCTAAAGACCCCTCTGTCAAGCTCCTGAAGTTTGCAGACGACACCACACTGATCGGCCTCATCCAGGACGGTGACGAGTCTGCTTACAGACAGGAGGTTAAGGAACTGGCTGTCTGGTGCAGTCTTAACAACCTGGAGCTCAACACGCTCAAAACTGTGGAGATGATCGTGGACTTCAAGAGAAACCCCTCTGCACTCCCCCCACTCACCATCATGAACAGCACTGTGACTGCAGTGGAGTCATTCAGATTCCTGGGCACCACCATCTCCCAGGACCTGAAGTGGGACAATCACATAGACTCCATTGTGAAAAAGGCCCAGCAGAGGTTGTACTTCCTTCACCAGCTGAGGAAGTTCAACCTGCCACAGGACTTGCTGAATCAGTTCTACTCCACCATCATCGAATCCGTCCTCTGCACTTCAATAACTGTCTGGTTCAGCTCAGCTACCAAATCTGACCTCAGAAGACTACAGAGGGTAGTCCAGACTGCTGAGCGAATCATTGGTACAACCCTCCCCACTCTCCAAGAACTGTACTCATCCAGAGTGAGCAAAAGGGCTGGCAAAATCACTCTGGACCCCTCACATCCAGCACACTCCCTCTTTGAACTGTTACCGTCTGGTCGACGCTACAGAGCTCTGAGCACCAGAACGACCAGACACAGGAACAGTTTCTTCCCTCAGGCAATCCATCTCATGAACACTTGACATTAAAAGTGGAACACACAACACTATTATAAATTATTTATTCAACACACATACTTATTTTTTCATTTCAGATTTGCACATATCAGACCTGTGCACCATAATTGTCTATATTATATATTGTGTTTTTGCTATTTGTACATTGCCTATTTGTATATTATTCTTTTATTATCTGTGTCCTGTCCTGTTGCTGTCTTCTGTTGCACTGTAGAGCTTCTGTCACAAAAACAAATTCCTCGTATGTGTAAGCATACCTGACCAATAAAGCTCATTCTGATTCTGATTCTGATTCTGATGATGATGATGATGATGATGGTGATGATGCTGCTCTTCATGCAGTAACACATCCTCCGGCGCTCGAGCTCACACTGCGGAGATGAACAGGCCGTTCTTCTGCGTCACATCTGAAGGTTTCTGCTCTGCTGTCGCACGCGTCTGAAGTGTTTTTGGCGAAGCGCAGGCCAGATTTATGCGGGAGGAGAAAACGCACGCTCTTGTTTTCTATGCAGGAACATGTTCATTAGTCTTTGGTATTGTATGCTGCAGTTTTGTTTTTGCAAAATCATAAATCTTTATACAATTAGAGTGGATGTGCAAGTTTCCCTCAAGATTAATACGAGCAGCTCTGCAGCGCAGCACAAAATAAAAGACGCCTCCTGACAAAATAAATTACAGGCAAATGTCATTCATCTTCAGAATCGATCAAACTCTGGAGGTTTATTGTTCTGGTGTGCAGCTCAGACAGAAGGGAAGCGTTGGCTCTGTTGGGCCGCAGACTGAACAGGGCTGGAGCTGGTTTTGATTGTGAATGCGGTGTGATGATGTTCATATAAAATGAGTAAAAGTGAAATATTGATGAAGGAGCGAGAGCAGCATGAGCTCACTGTATCTTCATGATGATGATGTCTGTCTGTCTGCTGATGCTTGAGCTCCTTACGGTCTGAAATACACTCATGAGGGAATAATGTCGAATCTGCAGCAGCAAAACATGAATATTGCTGCTTAGTTCAAAATATTCACCAATATGTGTCTGCATAACAAATATTCCTCGTCTGTGAGTGAACGTAAAAACATAAACTCATGGAGGATTGAGGCATCTTTATTATGTCACTGGATGATTTTTTTTTTTTCATTTTCTCTGTTTCCATGGTAACAGCACTATCTCTGATTGGTGGATCTCTCTTCAGGATTATGGGTAGTGTTGTTATGAACTGATTTTAATATGTGAAGCATTAGGGAATGGAAAAGGAAGTGGTGTGTGGCCAAGTATGGTGACCCATACTCGGAATTTGTGCTCTGCATTTAACCCATCCAACCCATCCAAGTGCACACACACAGGAGTGAACACACACCTGGAGCAGTGGGTCAATGCTGCAGCGCCCGGGGAGCAGTCGGGGGTTCGGTGCCTTGCTCAAGGGTCTCACCACACACGTGGTATTGAGGGTGGAGAGAGTGCTGGTTATTCACTCCCCCGACCTACAATCCCTGCCGGACCTGAGACTCGAACCCACGACCTTTGGGTTATAAGTCCTACTCTCTATCCATTAGGCCACGACTGCCCTAATTAGTGGTTCTCTGTCATTCGGTTGACTAGCATTGCTTTGTTGGTTCAGTATAGTTGGTGAACGTTGTCATGTGAGTGCTAGTGACTGCAATCCTAGTGTGTGTGTGTGTGTGTGTGTGTGTGTGTGTGTGTGTGTTTTATAAAGCATTAGAGTGACTCTTGCAGTCATTACCGGCTTCAGCACAACAATACTAACATGTAATTATCTTCATTTCCTTCTCTCTGATCAGAGACTTTAGATCACTTCAGTCTGTGTGTGTGAGTGTGTTTTTTGGACATATGAGGACACAAATTTGTATAATGACGTGGGTGTGACAGGTATTACAAGGAGAAGGTGATTTATGATAATTAATTATTATTATTTCCCCATGTCCCCATATTTCAAAAGGCTTATAAATCATACAGAGTGAGTTTTTTTGAGAAAGTAAAAATGCAGAAAGTTTCCTGTAAGGGTTAGGGTTAGGTGTAGGGTTGGTGTAGGGTGATAGAAAATACGGTTTGTACAGTATAAAAACCATTACACCTATGGAGAGCGTGTGTGTGTGTGTGTGTGTGTGTGTGTGTGTGTTGGTGCAGTTATATCAGTTCCTCTGTGTGTTTGATGTGTTGAGATAGTTAGAAACATTAACCCTGGTTAATACCTTATCACCTGACCTCTGACCTGTGACCTCTGACCCTGCCGTTTATATAACTGACTGGTCAGTTGCAGTAGGTGACTGTTTTCTGAAGGGAGCAGCTCTTTTCTTCTGTGTTTGTATTGGGTCAAATATTTTTTAGCAGACTGAGATATTTACCAGCTTAAAATTCATCTTTGGCCTGCTTCATCTCTGGAGAAATATGGTGCAGATCTTCAGCTTTCCGCTGGTCTTCAGCGGTTTGAGATCAGATGGTTTTTCAGGTCTCTGCCTTACTATTTTAAATGAACTATAATTCACGAGCACTATAATAATGCACCAGCCCTAATTCAGAGTACTGTAGAACAGCAGATACTGTTAGTTCTGTTTAAGGTCAGGCAAAGTTTAGTTTGCTGTAATTCAGAATTATAAAGACATTTTGTAATTATTTATTTTTCCCTGAGGTCCACTTATTATTAAAATGTGTTACCTTGCCTAAAGGCTTTATGTAAATCATTACTGTTATAATTACCTAAACTCTATAGCTGCTGAATAGATGTATTATATAGTGTTGATAGGCAAAACTGGACATCCTTATATCAATGAGATTATGTGGTGATGTCACAATCAGAAAGATTTCTGAGGTTGTTTTTGTAGTTCAGTTTCAGCAAATATGTTACTTGTGAATTACTTTTGAGTTGTGAAAGTTTTTTATTTATTTATTTTTTTTTAATCAATCAAGATCAAGATCAAAATCAAAGAAATTTAGATTCTTCATGATAAGACCCTATAATGAATACCTTATTAATTAACCTTAATGAAGAGATGTCAATATCATTAATATTACATATGTCAGTAATATTAATAATGTCATTAATTTTAGTTACTTTACTCTTAGTAATATAATTTGTACTATTTGTTCATATTAGTCATTTATAATATTAATAATGTCATTCATATTACTAATTAATAATAATATTAATTAATTATTTTTATTTATTCATTTATTTATTTATTTTTTCATTTAAATGTTACGTTTTGAAATTTTGTTGTATGCATTAGCTTTTAGTTTTGGATCTGTTTCAGTTGTTTTAATACTACAATTGATTGTTTCTGTTGTCCTCATTTGTTAGTCGCTTTGGATAAAAGCGTCTGCTAAATGACTAAATGACTAAAATGACTAAATAATCATTTTAGTAATATTACTAACTTCACTAGTATTAATAATATGAGTAACATAAGTGATTTATAACATTAGTAAAGTCAATCATATTAGTAATTTATAGTTGTTAACTTTAGTTAAGTATATTTTTTAGTATTTTTATATGTTTTAAGTATATTTTTT